>JANHFL010001844.1:135146-150310 GCA_032468155.1 Oxyrhabdium leporinum
CAGGCATGGGGACTTTTTCTTCTTGTTGTTCTTGTTGTACTTCCTCTTTTACCATTTCAGGTGTTGAGGGAGATACAAAGTTCGGGTTCTTGCTCTTCTAGCGACCTCAACCAGGGGTGGGCAGCTGGGGGTTCATAGGGGTACAGGTGGACCCTTAGTGAAGATACTGCGGGGATTGCCAAACCCCCAAATCCCACTCCTGGCTGGCCACACCCACTCCACCCTGTCCCTCCAAGTAGTCTCCATGCGGCCCGCTGTGGATGCAGGTAAGTGCAGGGCGCACACGGAGGCTCAGGGAGGGGAAAAATGGGCCTCCCAGAAGTTCAGGAAAACTTGAACTAGCACATTTCCAGCCTCCCTAGAGCATCTGGAGCTGGGGCAAGGCCATTTTTGCCTTCCCAGAAGCTCCAGGAAAGCCTCTGGACCTCGATGAAGGTGAAAAACGGGATTCCTGGAAGTTCGGGGAGGCTGAAAATGGGTCATTTCTAGTCTCCCTAGAGCATCCGAACCCCGGGGGGGAGGCATTTTCGCACTCTCAGAGGCTCCAGGAAAGCCTCTGGACCCCGGGGAGGGCAAAAAATGGGACTCCTGGAACTTCGGGGTGGCTGGAAATGGGCCGTTTCCAGTCTCCCTAGAGTATCTGGAGCTGGAGTGAGGCCGTTTTCAGCTTCCCAGAGGCTGCAGGAAAGCCTCTGGACCTCAGGGAAGGTGAAAAAACCCACCACTACCATGGTGCAGCAGGCCAACTAGGCCATGCCCACCATGGCCATGCCCACCCAGCAACTGGACAGGAAATCCGTTGCTGAGGATTTTGAAGCCCACCCTTGACCTCAACCATGTTAATAGATGTTACTGTGGTTTCCTTAATATTGTCTCTCAATCTTCCTCTGGGTCTGCCTCATATTCTTTAATCTTCCCCTCTTTTTGCATATGCATTGTACGCTATGGAATTCTATGACATCCTCTCCAATAAGCAAACCACTTTATTTGCTGTTTTTGTACATAGTTTAAGATTGGTTTTATGCCAATTCTTTCTCTTATATTAAATTTCTGATTTTATCTCTTCTGGTCACTTCAGCAGCTTTCCTCAAACATCTAGCATGGGGGTTCATACTAGCAAAATCATTTGCTGTATCACTGTAAGGGAAAATAAACATCAGAACCTCTTGTTACACCAACATGCTTTTCACAACTTCAGCATCCTTTGAGTATCATACAAAGAAGTGAATATTTATAAAGAGAATCAGAGCCATTCTTCTCTTTCTCCATCCACATTTTTGAAAAGGCTAAAGCTCACAAGATCCAGATGACTCTTGTTAATGTCCTGGTCTAAACGGCGGCAAAATTACCACAAACACCACTTACTATGCCAAAGAAATTATATTAGAGCCAACTAGCTTTTCAAATAGGCTTTACTTGTTTTCAGTAATTAGTTCAAGGTTACTTAAAAGCATATTAAAGGTGTTACACATATTAAAACCCCATACAATCTACATCTTTACAATCACAGTTTTAAAAGGCAGGGAACCAACTTGGCATGTAAAGTTGACATTTCTACAGTAACTCCTCATGATCTATATTTTCCATAAAACAAAGAGAAAAAGATTTGGGACTAAAAAGAAAAGAGCTATAATAAGGTGGTGACAAAGTTTAATATTTGTGTCAGAGACTGAAAAGAATGCTGCCTTTTTTCTTAAGTACATATTAAACTTCATTCTCCATTTGTGTTTTTTGTTTAAACTTTTACATGAAAGGCATTGAAAGGCAACCTTTCAAGCACAACATTCATGGTAGTATAGGCAATCTCAGGATGCTGATAAAAGAACTCTTAATGTCCAATGTGTATCAATGTGCAGTTTACTTTTGCACATGAATGCCATAAAATGCATGAAAGATAATTAGGGATGAACCAAACTATTTATGTGGGATACTGTCAGTTTCTAATATTTCTGACTTGAAATTTATTTCTATCTGAACATCACTGGAGATTTTTTTAAAAACTCAAACAAAATCTGCAAAGTATATTGCTTAATGAACACATTTTTATGCAATGATGCTAAATATCTGACACTTTGCAAAATATTTTCATTATAATACAACTTGGATATTATTTTCACTAATATATCCATCTCTAATCCATGTTTCCTTTTCCAGAGGACTGTACTGTAAAACTTGGAGAAATATGAACTTCCAAAAATAAAGGAATTTTGATAGATAGACTTGTTTAAAATGAAAAATTCTCTCCCTATAGCGGGCAAAATGATTGGCACATGGTGCTGGTGAGCAGAACGCAGAACTTTTCATAGATTATAAAACACTCAATATTCAAAAATTTAATTATGTATAGTAAAGCAGAAGCTAAGCTCTAGTGTCATGGGATTGGTTTCCATTTTGGAAACAAAAAAGAAATCGAGCAAAAAAAACAAAAAAAGCATGGTTTGTGGCTTTCCATAGTTTGACTGAGAGTAAGATAAGAACCAATGCATGGAAGCTTAATAGAGGGCAGTCTGAACTTGAAATAAGGCGGAATTTCCTGACTGCTAGAGCTAATCAGCAATGAAACAGCTTGCTGCTTAAAGGTGTGAGGGCTCCACGCTTGGAGGTTTTCAAGAAAAGATTGGACAGTCACTTGTCTTCGATGGTTTGAAGAATTGGGCAGGAATTTGAATTGAAAGACTCCAACTTTTATGATTCTAGCTTGGCATTCAGAAATATAGGCTGAAGCAAAAGTATCTATGGACCGACCTATAGACTTAGCCATCTCTCACTGCTGTTACAGAGAAGCAACACCTAGTGACTATGAGCAGCTACATGTTCTGTAACGCCCAAATGAAATGAAAACAATGAAAACAGAAAATAGAATATCTGTGCACATAGCAAATATTAACAGCAACATTCTCCCCAGAAAGAAGGGCTTTAATGAATAGCAGAAATGTGGTGTCCAAGGGAGGTCTCAGGCATTTCTTTCAAATCATTTCTGAAGCCACATCAAATATTCTGAGCAATAACTGCCAAAAGTTCAAGATATTTTCAAAGGCATCATCAATATCTGTGTCATTTTGGCAAGATGCATGTACGAATTTCGAAGATGCTAAAAAAGAAGAAAGATGTGGAGAAATATCTGAATAACCAGGGTTGGGTTATTCTAATCAGATTTAGCTCACACAGTGATTATAATTAATCTCTGACTCACTCAATGAGGGATTGAATCTAGTTTATCAAACACTTTAAAAACAGGCTAAATGAAAACTTAGCTCAGTGGGACATTTACATAAACACACTCAGGGTTTTAAAGGTCTCAGTGACAGTAGGGGTTACGTCTTGATCTTGGGCCCTAATCGCTTTGCCTTGGAAGCATTTATTCTAAAGAGCCTATCAGAGGGTCACTAATAGTGGTAGTGGGTTGCTTTAAAAAAAAAATCAAGGTGTGAAAGAGAACGAAGAAAAGAAAACAACACTAAGTCTATCAGCAAATCGGTTCAAATGTGAGAACAAGGAACAACGATAAGAAGTCCTGGGATGATAGATGCATGCCTACCTCAAACAGCAGGAAGCACTATGTGTGTTTCAGGAGTGAAAACACCTGTATTGTCATGAAGAAAAGATTTCTGTGACAAATATTTAATATGCTGTAGGAGTTCAGCCCTGGTTTGACATTTGGATTTGGGACAATTCATTATATGCTTAACCTGTGTTTTCTAGGTGCATAGTTAAATATGCTTTTATTGATAGTCCTACAGAAGCTGATGGGCGTATGTGATCCATATTCTTCACAAGGATGCTGTTTCATTCTTCAGATAGAGGGTCGTGGCTGATCTAATACTACAGCATCCAGCCAGGATATTGCTAACTGAATTGGCTGTAACTAATTGGAGACAATCAGGGAAGGTAAAAGTCAGGCATAGCAAGAATTATTTTTCTCTTTCTGATTAATTTCAGATGAAAGCTTAACGGTAAGGAAGGGATTTAATGCTATCAGAATCCAAATAACTATGATGTAAGCATTCTAAATATGAGGAATACAGGTTATTTTATAGATAAATATTCTATTGTCAGTATTGGCTGATATATTAGAGTTGGTAGCATTTGAAATAGTTTAGGGCTATGTAATTAAGTATTTGTACTTCCAGAGGTGTGTGCCTATGCATGTATACACTTGCACACAGACAATAATTAGGCTGGGAAACCGTTTGACAGAGAAGTGTTAAGACTTTTGAAGGACACATGGACAAGATGATGAGGTACAATGAATCAGGCTTCATCAGACAATCAGGCAGAACCTGGTTTTTCCAATTTTCCTGGGTTCCAGGATAGAAATTATTAGTTATTTTTCATTTCTTTTAATTATGTTTTACAACTATTTTAGGGCATATATTACAGTGTGGGGTGGGGCGGGGCTCTATCTTAAAATATCAGACAACAGAGCTATTTCTTGTAAACATTGTCACAGAACCTCCAAGGACCACAATCAAACTTTTGTTGACTACATCTGACCCTTTGGTCATTTTTTTTATTCCTGACATAAAATATGATGACATTTTCTACATTCTTTTCTTTTCTTTTTTATTATTAGTTTTAATTACCATTTGATAGCTGTACAATCAGAAAAAGAATCTGGAAAAAATAGAAAAAGCAGGTTGCAAATAAAGGGGAGGTTTACAAAACTGTAAAATTAGCAAGAAAAAGATTGAAAAGATAATAAAAACTACATATTAAAATATGACCAGTATTCAATTCAATTCAAACCTTTATTGTCAGTGTACAACATGTACAATGAGATGGGCTGAGCAGCCCTTAGTGCACTCTCCATAACCCTATACAACTCACAGTGAAAGATACAAAAAAACCCACTCTAATCCAGTGAATCCTACTAACAACACACAATCCTATTGCACCAATGTGAGCATGTTGCACATCGCACCAACCGTGCAAGTAAATCATACTATGTTGTTATGAGATTATTTCGCATTCAGGAATCTGACAGCCCACGAATAAAAACTGTTCTTCAGCCTGTTGGTGAACTGGCTATGCTTCCATATCTTCTATTTATAATTTTATATAAATTGTTTATTGAGAAAAGAAGAAAAAATTACAGCACGTCCTATCTTGGTATGAAGAAAAATAGCAAATCAGAAAAAAATTAAATAAAAATAAAAGCTTAAAAATGATAGTTTTATGTTAGGATTTTAGCCAAACTTTGGACGTAAACAAACCCTATTCTACTATTATAATCCCAACATGCTTTTCATATTGAGATAAATTCTGTATCCCATTTGTTTTGTAAGCAGGAAGCAAGTTTTGATATTGATGTGTACACCCATACATTAATTTACCATTTCTCAATGGAAGTAATTAGTTGTGCTTTCCAATAACAGACACAGTATATACTAGCAGCTATTAATTCCATGTGCAAATCTCATTCTGCATATTTTGTAGGCAGATAAAATCATATTCAGTAAAAAGATAAAGAGCTAAAAAGAAAAAAAGAAGACTTTTATAATCTGTTTTTCCAGTATGAATAATTTTCCAGAATTGTGCCTTACAACATTAGCATCAAATGTGAAAAAAATGATGTTTAAAAAAAGAATGCTGTTTTTGCAACTAAAACTCGAGTAATGTAGCACACGCAAAGTATTCTATAATGATTTTCTCTAAATGTAATATTAACTGTAAACTGATATTTTTCTTCCATTGATATTTTCAGTTGCATATCAATTGTTCTGTTCAAATTCTGCATTGATTTGACCCTACAATCATTAATTTGTTTACTTTCTAAATCATATTTCACCAACAATTTATAAAGAAGTTCCAATAAACAATCAGATTTTTGTGTAATAGGCGCTTTGGGTGCTGTCATATCTCTAAGTTTTCTACCATGTTTTTGTAATTCCTGTAGGGTCTATGCTGCTTATCTGAAGATAGAGAAACCATCAAGGTGATTCAGACCATTCTGAATTCGGGAACCTCAAGACTTCTTAATTTTATTATAATTAATTGATATTTGTACAAATTTTTGTAAAAAAAAATTTAAAAAAATATTTGTACATTCTGCATCATAAGCATAGATATTTGGTCTGGTAACTCACCTTGTGGGGGCCTTACCCTCTTACCTAGTCAAGTGTAGACTTCAACCTGGATGTTTCTGGTTCTACTACTACACAACTGCTGTCTGTATCAGAATGTTCCTCAGCTTCCAAGGTTAATATGGGCACAAAATAGCAATTGCACTGATATTACCGTATCAAATAGGGTGGACCTGTAATTCAATCTTTCTTTTGCTTATTGGGGTTTTAGGATTAAGTAAAATAGGTTTCCATAGCTAAGAGTTGAACTGAATTTAGGTCACTCTGGTGCTAGCTTAACAACTTGACCACTACACTAAAATACTGTAGCTATCATTAATGATAAAGATTTTATGAGAGGGATAAGTCAGCTAAATGCTGGAAGTGCCACCAGATACCTGGGTCATATTATCATATATGGTGGACTTGCCCAAAAGGAAAAAAAAACTGGACAGAAATACGTACCTGGTTGGAAAAAATGATAAAACAGCATATTGATTTGAAGCCAGAAATATTTTTATTGGGGATTCTACCTGAAAAATATAGTAAGGAAAATGCATATTTAGTTATTCATATATTAACTGCTGCTAGAATTGTATTTGCACAAAGCTGGAAGAGTGAAGAGATACCTACAGACGAAATGTGATTAGGAAAATATTAGAATGTGCAGAAATGAACAAACTAACACTTGCAATTAAGAAGAAAGAGCAAACTGAATATTATATGACATGAGATTTATTTTATCAATGTTTAAATAACAAAAATAGAATTTAGAAACAGGGAAACAAAATAAAGAAGATATGTTAAAAGAAATAAGCAAATATTGTGATTAGTATGTTGAATATTACTATTTTAAAATTGTAGAATCAATACCAATGTAATGAATGAATTTTAATTACTGTTCAACAAAGATACTTGTACCCAGACAACACACCGTTCAACTGAAGATGGAATTATTATGTTAAAAATAAAAAATAATAAAAAAATTAAAAATGCAAATTAAAAATAGCAATAATATTAAAATTGGTACCAACTGCATCTGCATAGCTGAGCCACTATATGAATAATTTCCCAAACATATTCAGGAATTCATCCAGATCCATCTATTTGTTGATGCTTATTTAATATTGAAGCTGTTTTCAATATCCTACCTTTCTTGATTTTGCTGATGTATCTCTTAACACCAGGACAAGACAAACTAGCAGTCCAGATTCCATCCCACCCTATCATGGACCCATTTCCCTCAACCTAAAGACCTTTGTTTGGGGTTTCAAAGGGATAATATCCCTTTCTTTTGAGTTCTTTTCTAGTTCCTTTGAGTCCCAATTCAAGGAACCTAATACAATCTTGGACAATTGGACCTGCAGGGAGCACATACCTAAGGCCTGATCCTGTGAGGGAGCAATTTTCTATTGCAAGAAAGAAGGTAGTCATATGTTGCTGCCTACTTTCTGGGTCCATTCCTGTCTGCTTGGGCCAAGCTGCAGAAATAGCCAACAGCCCAGAAGACAAACTCAGGATCCAAAAAGATCTTGACAAACGTGAACAAATTTCTCAGTGGAGAAAAGCAATGTTTTACATTTAGGAAGGAAAAATCAAAGGTATAAGTACAGATTAGCTGAAACCTGGCTCAAAAACAGTAACTGTGAGAGGGACCTTGGAGTCCTAGTGGATGATCACTTGAATATGAGCCAGCAATGTGCAGCAGTAGCCAAAAAAGCTAATACAACAGAGCTGTATAAACAGACGGATAGAATCAAGATTATGTGAAGTATTAGCGCCGCTTTAAAAACCCTAGTAAGACCATACCTGGAATACCGCAACCAATTTTAGTCACTATACTACAAAGAAACATGTTGAGACTTTGGAAAAAGTTCAGAGAAGAGCAACTAAGATGATCAAAGGCCTGGAGACTAAACAATATGAAGACCGGCTGCAGATTTTGGATCTGGCTAGTCTAAAGAAAAGAAGAATTATAGAAGTATTGCAGTAATTTCAGGGGCTGCCACAAAAAAGAGGGGATCAAATTATTTTCCAAAGCACCAGAGGGAAGGACAAAAAAATCATGGTTGGAAATTAATCAGAGAGAAGCAACCTGGAATTTAGGAGAAATTTCCTAATAGTGAGGACAATTAATTAGTGGAACAACTTGCCTCCAGAAATCGTGGGTGCTCCAACACTGGATTTCTTTGTTGGTAAAACATAAATTTAACACAAAAATAGTTTGTCATGAAAGTGACTGCCTGCAAAGTCCACTGGATTGGGGCTGAAAGGTAAAAACAGAAGCAGTATGCACCGTTCCATAATTGGGTAGAACAAGTTGCTGTGATAGACTGGTCTCACTGGAGGAAAAAACACTCCATTATTGGAGGTTTTTAAGAAGGGACTGGGCAGTCACTTATCTGGTAAGTCCTCCTGTTCAAGCAAGGGGCTGGACTAGAAGACCTCCAGGGTCCCTTCCAGCTTGATTCTATTCTAATTCTAAGCTTGTAGCATCTACTCAGAGGAAGATATTCCAGTGGTCAAAGGGATCCAAGTTACAAGATTTTTCCCTATTTGAATGTCTACGAAGATTTTCAGTCATCCAGGTCATAGCTGTATCAAAAGTGGTTTTTATTTTTTGAAAATAAAATAAAATGTATCAGTCCAGTTGCCTTTTCAAAAAATAAAATAAAAACCAGATGCATGACAATTCTATATCTTTAAATTTTAGATAGCAGAACATACATTTTCTCCTTTCCTCCCAGGATAGAATTTCACTAACAAGTATTTGAAAATGTAGAAGTTTCTTTTCTTTAGGGAAAGGATGAATAATATAAACCATGAGCTAATATCTTTGAGTTAGCTGAAAAGAAATCAACTTCCTTTTAGGAAGAGGTCATTTTAGAGAAAGAAAAAGCTTTTCAACTCAAGCATCATCTTGATAAAAAAGTATAATTTACTCAATACCCCATTCTTCCAAAATCATCCTAAAGCTAGCACAGTAAATTCTATACCTCTGGAACCAAGGTGAAATGGAAGATTAATAGGAAACTAAATAGGGACACCTCTCCCCTCCTATCCTGGACAAAACAAACTAACAGGATAATACATTCCAAAAAACCCTCTTGTATGTAATATTATACAATCCTAATATGTCATACATGAATATGCAGTTTTAATACAAGGCAAGGAACTCACCAATAAAATCGGTTTGGTGTGATCCGTTCATGCATGATCTGCCATCTCCTTCCAAAATCCATAGAACTGTACAGCTGAAAAATATTAAGAACCAAATTAATTGAAACTGTAACTATGGCAGACTTAGTGTTAGTCCTCTGTAACAAAAGGAAAAACATATTTTATTGTACTTTAGCTCCTGCTAAATAGCTACGTGGCCTTGGCTGATTTTTAAAAGATTAAATAGGGTTGTAGAATTGAATACTAGAGCTTGTTTATGCTAGACCAGAAAATTTTAAAAGCAAATAAAGAACCAAAATGGTGGTAGCCATGATGAAATTACTGAGAAACCAACTTCATTGTAAAGAAAATTTATATTTAAAAAGACTATATTGATCTTTTGGGTGTAAGGAGAAAGAGAAGGGTGTCCTTCTGGGTGTAAGGAGAAAGAGAGAGAATGTATAATGGCTAGATTGTTTTTTCTTCCTAGTGTTTTCCCACAAGTACAGTAGTACTGCTTTTTTCACATCAACTAAGTGTTGATTGTGAAGAGAATTAACTGGCTGGCTTGTCACCCATGCCTGACATTGTGGGCTGAAAGAGAGCGAATGGCCCAAAGTCACTCAGTCAGCTTTCATGCCTTAGGCAGGACTAGAAAACATAGTCTCTTGGTTTTTAGCTTGGTGCCTTAACCACTAGACAAAACTGGCAGAATAAATCTGCCATTTTCTTGCCATTTAAAAACAGGCTGGAAGTTGCACATGGATAATGTTGAAATAAATTTTCCACTAAATTTCTTTTGTTGAAAAAAATCCACTGCAAGGGTCAAACAGTATTTCTATATATTTGAAATTTAATACTAAAGGTATTCAGACATTGTGTTTAGAACTTTCATTATTATAACTGATAGTCAGACAAATTGTTTTAAAAATCTATTACTATGTTCACTGTTGATAATCAACTCCTGATTTCATTAAATAAAATCTTGCTGATGTTCTGGATTCTGTGCCCTATTCATCTCATCTGGTGTGAAACCAAAGTGATATTAAACTATAAGTACTCATTTTTTTTAGTCCAAACAAAGAAAGCAGTGTCAGCCATCTGAGAAAGTCTTAAAGTAAAATTAGCTATAAATGTAATCAAAAAAAGACTATTACCAGGGAACAATATAAAATCTGGACACAAAACTAGAAAGTTAGCATGACTATCTTACATCTTACTGAAAGTACTTGCATTGTAGGGCCTGCTCTACAATTAGGCACACTAAGACAAATATTATATCATGAAAGATACTTTCTTTTAATTCCCTGCATAGGTACTTCTGGAATTTTCTGTTTTATATATCAGATGTTTATATTAACCACTTTTACTAGCTAGTGCAATGCCCTGGACCAGCTTTACAGTCTTGGTTATAATACTCTTCTGAGGAAATCATAATTACTACTCATACTTAGGAATTACCGTATTTTTCAGAGTACTTTTCCACCCAAAAAAGTGGATGGGAATGTGTGTGCATCTTATACAGCAAATATTGCAGTGTGAGGAGGGGTCGTTGCAGTGCCAATCAGCTGTTCTAGAATGGGCCACGGTGGTGGTGGCAAATGGGCCATGGCGGTGGTGAACGGGCTGCGGCAGCGGCAAATAGGCCACAGTGGTGGCAAATGGGGCAGGGCGGCAGCGAATGGGTGGCAGTGAATGGATGGTAGTGGTGAATGTGCCGCGATGGCGAACAGGTCAGAGCAATACCGGATGGATGCTGGGAGGCAGAGACATTTTTTTTTTTCTTGATTTCCTCTCTCAAAAAGTTTTTTCTTGATTTCCTCTCCAAAAGCTAGGTACGTCTTATAGTCTGGAGCGTCTTATAGTCCAAAAAATACGGTAAACCTTTGCTTCTGTTTCCAGTTGGATAGGAAATTGTTTTGTTCCTTTCAAGCATGGTGAAAGAACTTAATCAATATGTTTGAATTTATCCTGCATTTATTTTGAATGGGATTTTAGCTTATTTGTTTAAAATGTTAATACATTTTGGATTTAAACATTGATATATTTGACGTAAGTTTCTTTTGTTGCTGAAGGTATGATACAATCGTGTTTTAACAACTTTTCAAATATGTTTTTAATTCTGTTCTTATTATTAGTTGTTGTTAGTTGAAATGTGATGTATAAGCTTTAAAAGTAAAGTAAAATAAGATACCAATTATACTGTATCTGGGAATATTATTTTAACAGAATAGATGCTATTTATAATGTGTGAAAGAAGGAACACACAAGTAGAAATGGCAGAACAACAAAACATAAGTTTATAGCCTCCATGGCAACACTGGTGCTGAAAAATTAAATGCTCTGACAGCAATTAAACATCACAACATATCAGAGAATCCCAGAATGTCTCTATAGTCCCAGCTAAAAGCAGCCCACTCCAACCTTCCAACCTTCTTAAAGGCACACATTCAAATTCCATTATGTACTTTCCAAGTATGTTTTATTAAAATAGCCACCAAAGGAAAAAAAGAAGGCATAGCATCCCCCCAAACACTGACAACATTATGGAATATACACCCGTTTTTCTGGGATAATGTAGTTGTCATCTAGCCAAGCAAAGCAGTATTTGAGGAAAAACTAAAAGCTCATGTACGTAGTTTCCTTGTCCCAGTTTGCAGACACCACACTCAGCAGATAAGTTGCTAAACCAGTGTTCTTGAAAAGATGAAATTTCAGAAAGCAATCTAGCTGTGTAGGTGTGTATATATATAGGTAAGCCTTACTCCACCTTTTTTTTCTTCAATTATTTTATAGATTAAAATTAGATTGATAAATAAAAATAAAAATTGTTATAATGCAGCAAAGTATACATAATTAACTTTATTAACTTCAATTAACTTGAAAACTGGCAGATAAAGAGACTGCAGAAGCCAAGGTCCAGTGCCCCTTGAAAGTGGGAAATGTGAAATGCAAATCAGTCAGCTGAACACATACACAAATGCACATTACATACCCTATAATTAATAAATTCAGTCCATGACTGAACATAAAGGAATGGTGTCATAGCAATTCTCCTGCATCAGTTGGGTAAGCCTCCTTCCCCTTCTCTTCAATATCCTAAATTGTCCACAAGGAACATCATGCCTAATGTGCAAAACAGCATGTCCAAACTGGAATATCTAAAGGATATCCTTCAGGATGACTTGTGCTAGAGATAATATCAGGACAAATGTCCTTGGCAAACAATTGTAATGTATCAGTTTCCAGAGAGTTGAAAGGAAGAACTCTTCAAGAAATGTACAGACACAATTACTTCTACTTACCTTGAGAAAAAAGGCCATCATATAGAATTATAAATTATAAAAAATTCAAATTCGTAAAGATAATACCCTTGTTACCTAAATTTGCTAATAAGATTAAAAACTAAACAACCCTGTCATCTAACTGTAATAACCACCATTCTGTATATTTCTTCACTACAACTGCCCAACCTCAATTTCTATTGTTATTGAAATGATAGCGAGTATACATTTGGGCAAAAATGCTCAAGAACTCATCTAAATAAAAAATAATCATTACAGTCAAGACAGAGCGATTGCAGAGGTTGAATGCTATGGTCAAACATACCTTGTTCAAAGGGAAAGGGATAGTGAATGCTTAGGCTTGTGTAGGAGGAGAAAATGTAATGATATTTTGGTTCCAAATAACTTAACTTTTAAAGGTCAATATTAATGCTTCAGATTTACCACAAGCAAATTTCTCCCCCTCCCAAAAAAAAAGTATGATTGTGTGGTTTGAGGTCCATTAAGCATAAAACATATATTTTTATCCATTCATGTATCACTGGAAAGAAACAACCAATTGTTGTGGTATGTGAATTCTGAGACTTAAGTGGTCAGTATAACATTTGGTTAAAGCAAGTCCATGTTATTTAACATTTGGTTAAAGCAAGTCCATGTTTTTTTCCATATATTTTTTTTGTAAAAAAAAAAAGCTTCCTGTTATGAAGCACTAACCTTTTTATTGCAGTTAATCATGTATCCTACAGTTAATTGTTCAAAAGCATCCTGTCTATCATTGTGGCAACTCAACAATTCTGGTGGTGGAGGAGGAAGAGGAGGGTTTTTTTAAAAAATAAATAAATGAATGAATACATTTTGATTTCAGAATGATTCAAGGTAGGATGATTAAAAGGAAGTTGTAGTTTTTAGGTGGATTCATAGAAACTGTTGAGGAGGCTATTCATTTGATAGCATCTGACTTTACTTCTTTCCTTCCTTTCTAGCAGTCACCTATGAATGTCTATGGAAATTAGATGATCAAGAAAAGCAGCTGTTATACTGTGGTATTCTTAAGAGGGAGAGGGAGAAGATCCCTTTAGTCCCCCTTTGGTTCATCACAGCCTGCATACTATTAATGCATGTATGCATGCAAAAGAAAGGTCAATTACGCATTATTTAAAGTAAACCCGCAAACAAAAAGGTTCTTTCAGCATAAATGTGGCATGCCCTTGCTTGTGGGATCCAGAGGAGATGTCAAATGCAGCCAAGAGAAATAAAGTCATTTGCAATCAGTCGCTATGCAGGGTGAAGGAAAGCAAGCTGGTTTATTGTGATTTGTGTGTATCATTTTGATATGAAGTTTTTCTGGTGTCTTTCAAGATGACATTACAAATAATATATCATTTCAGGGATTGAATATGTGGATTTTTAACATGTGCATAGACACACTATCATGTGGAATAGCTTATGCTACTATAGCAGCATTTTCTCATTGTCCTTTTCAGATCTGTATACTGTCACCCTCCTATGTTCAGTCCTAGGAAGGAATAAAAAACTACTAAAAACTATATTCTAAATTCAAGGAAATGTATTATGTCCACCACACTGGGAAATGCTTAAATTAGTTCCCATTACAAAAATATTATGTTCTTTGCAATTGTATTAAGAAAATATGTAGTTCAGCCTTTTCATTGGATGCAGGGTTTTATAATAAAAATAAAATGGAACATGATATAAATATAACATATCCAGAATAAGGAGTACAATACAATACAATACCGATTAATGGTATTAATACTTGGTAAGGGTAATACTTGGTAAATAGAATAATGAGACCATTTGGCAATTTAATCAAGATGATTGATGAAAGTAGAGGTTATATTTTCAGTGTTCAGACTCCATTTATTGTAAATGTGGCTTGGAAAAGGGGACTTTAAAAAGAATATACAGGTTTTGAACTTACAGTTTCTGGTAATCAGAAAGAAAATTATTCATAAAGACATTCTTTTTATAAAACAGAAAATATAGTAAATGTATATAATATTAATATCAAGAAAATGGCAGTGTTTAAAGGTTATAATGACAAGTAGCTCAAAATATTTTGTTTTTATTATATATTAAATAAGGTACCACTTTTTGAAGACTAAGGATGAAAATTATGGAAGCTAGTTGAGTAATTATGAATTCATAAGATTATTTTCATGTTCATTCTCCAAAGTTAAGATTTCCCTGATCTCAAAAAAAGCTCCAGCATGTGGTTATTTCAAGGACTGTAACTCTGATGCCTGAAACAGACACAAGAAAGTATACTGGATTTTGTAAGAAATTACATTAGAAAAAGATTCAGTATAATTTTTCTCATTTCTACTTTACTGGCAAGAACCAGCAGAGTCTTGATTTCTTAGAGGTCCTAAAGGTGGAACTTTCTGCAATGTCCACTGCAATTTACTCCCTTTTAGAGTTATTCCTAGAGGTAGGTGATATATATTGAAATTGTGGACAGTAAAATAAAACAATAAACAGATAATGCTGGAATGTCCTAACATTCTAGAGACCAATTGACTATAATATAATGAGCCTAGGTGGCGCAGTGGTTAGAGTGTTGAACTGCAGGCCACTTCAATCTAGCGGTTCAAATCCCACTAGGCTCAAGGTTGACTCAGCCTTCCATCCTTCCGAG
>JANHFL010001844.1:152877-167015 GCA_032468155.1 Oxyrhabdium leporinum
AATTATCAACAAGAGGGTTGGGATGAGTTGTTAGCTTTTGCGGAATTTGCATATAATAATGCCATACACAGTTCCACAGGATTGACCCCTTTCCAAATTACCTCGGGAAAGGAGTTTGTAGCTATGCCAGAGCTACCTGTGGAGAAGCCCACTTCACTTTCTTTAGAACAATGGATGGAGAAGTTGAAAAATGGATGGATAAATGTGGAAAAAGCTTTAAAAGAAACTCATGAGAAATATAAGCAACAGGCAGATAAGCATAGATCTCCGCAACCTTCTTTTAAGGTAGGAGATAAAGTATATGTGTCGACAAAATATATGAGATTGAAAATTCCTAGTAAGAAATTAGGTCCTAGATTTATGGGTCCATTTGAAATTGTGAAAGTAATAAATCCGGTGACGGTTAGACTACGTCTCCCGAAATTATTGGGAAATATCCATCCAGTGTTCCATAGCAGTTTGCTGAAGTTGGTGACTACTTCGACAATTAGACCTCCATTACAGGATCCACCAAAACCTGTGGTCGTACGGGGTGAAACTCATTATGAGGTAAAGAAAGTTTTGGATTCGAGGAGGTTTAGAGGTAAATTGCAATATTTGGTGCATTGGAAGGGGTATCCTTTGTCAGATTCAACGTGGGTGAAAAGTGAAAATATGAATGCTGATAGGGCGATTAGAGATTTCCATGTGAGATTCCCTAATCGGCCTAGATAGACAATTGTACAATGTCCTTGTGTTTTCTAACCTATGCTGATTTCTCTCTTCTAGGATGACTCATAGAAGTCGAAGGGGGGAAGCCTGTCAGCCTTGGAAGCAGTTAGAGGCCTCTGCAGGCTGTCACATATGGTTGTGCTGTAGATAGTGGGGTAGAAGGGGGGTTTGTAGTCATAACAATTACCTATTCGTTTGGTATTTCAAGGTCGTTCTAGAAGCGCCTGGAACCAGGAGTGGCGTGATGAAGATGGCCTGTTGGAGGATTGATGGCATTGGGGAATGTGATGTATGATGTATAAAAAGGGGTGTCACTGATGGAAACTTTTGGGTGGGGAAAACCTGGGTTACGCAGATCCAGGTTTTCCACAGATGTACCAGTATGGGTTCTTAAATAAACTCTTATTTACTTTGTTTATAAATGAAGTATCGAGTGAATTCTTTGAACCTAAATGGAACGCTGACAATTTTATTTTATAATGTCTTTGCATCAAATTAACTTTCTAGTTAAAATGGTTAAGCAAACAAGTTGCCAATCATTATACATGTAAGGACTAGAGATATAAGACAGTGAGGTAGAGAGATTCATTCTGTAAACTTATATCAAGCATTCCACAAGTTTCAGAAGGGAAGGAGAAAGAAGCTTAGAGATGAAACTCAGGAACATCAAAAGACAAAGTCTCCTGCTTCTTTACAGTGTAGTGACCAATTAACTGTTGTGTTTGAGACTTTATTCTTGTCTACACTAAATAGTCTAATAGAGCCAAATTGTGTCTTGATATATCTTGACAAATGTATCAGAGATGAATTATGTGTTAAGTCTTGAAGATGTATGCTTAACTACCAAGCGTGTTTGGAAAGCCTAAGAGCCCACTCATATTCTCATATCTGTAGGAAGAAAACAGTCAACAAGGATTAAAGTATGGCTGCAGTCCCTGTAGCAATCCTGCTAGCAGTCTGTCAAGCAATCCGTGTGTTGCTTCAGTTTCAGAACCAAGGGGTGACCTATATGGATCATTTAAGCTAGATGGTTAACAAGTAGCCCAGTAGGTGGGACAGATTCTAATCCAATTGTCAGCCTCCATATTAGTCATGATCTAAGATTCTGTAGCATTGCTAGAGATGCTGCAACAGGGTGATGCTGTGAACCCATATTCTTGCCTATTAAATGTGACAGGAATCCCAAGAAATTTACTGCCATCATTGCTCAATGTGAATTTTGTATCTTCCTGGAACCAGATTGCTAACTAAGGTGAGGGCATCTTGCATGCTGGAGAATCAAAGGTGATGCCATCCTAGATCCCCGAAATATTGCAATTTTTGTCATGAAAATGGTTTCCACTTTTAATCCAGGAAGGCCAGCTCTTCAAACACTTTATAAAAGTCTAAAGTGACCAGAATTTGCAACACTTAAAAGCTTCTCATAAGTTCACACCACACAAGGCCAAGTTGGCTCATTTTAAGGTTCACATTGCCTTACATTTCTGTTTGAAGAAGAAGCAGGTTGATTCTTTATCATATAAACTACAATATTTCTTTCATGTTTTTCTCTTCCACCTTCCATTTTGTACCTGGAAAACTCTGACTCCCTTATTCTGTCACTTGAGCTTCCCTGTGAAATTTTTTGATTGTGTTCAACAAGAGCAGAACTCTTAAGTACAGGCTCCAATATGGAATTTGTCTTTTCCCTCCCTCCTTGCAGGAACAAGGAGGAACTACACTACAATAACTGGTTATACATCTCCTTTTTCTTGAGAGAGAAATTGCTACATTTCTAATATAAAGCTAGCCAGCATTTTGGAACATTAAAACCTATCAGTCCAAGCTGCTTATCAGTGGAGACCCCAAATGACATTCTTTCTAGGGACCTAAGAGCCCTTGAATTTTATAATGTCTCATCAAAGGCTGGATATCACTTTAGTCATAGTTGATCTATTTTAGAAGATAATCCGCTTCATTTCCTATCATGGCCGTTCTCTGTCTCTGAGGTAATATATCTATTCAGTTAACAAGCTTTCTGGAATCTCAATTTGTGCAGGCACCTGATTTCTGACAGAAGCCTACAGTTCATGGCACATGTTTAGAAAGATGCATTTCAGCTATTATGTGTGAAGCTCCATCTATCGTCTGACAATAATTCTTAGGCAAAAGGAGGAACAAAAAGAATAAATATTACTGTAGCTTTATATATTTGTTGTTCCATAAAACTGATAGCAGGATGATTGGCATGTTTTTTTTACCTGTGGCTATAAAGACTGAGAGTAATAAGGCATGAAATAATATTAAGGAAACTATCAGTAGGCTTTCCCACATTTTATCACTGTGCTGTAGGGGGAAAAAATAAAGCCCAGTTTCACTTTAGACATCTCATTCTGTTTTGTGTAATTTAATTTTTCTAATCTAGAAACTACTTTATAATTCATCATATTGTTGTCCTCATGCTATAGCTAGGACATATAATCCATGTAGTGGATTAATATTTATCAGATGAATTCCTGATTATTACTTTAAAACTTTGTAGAATTTGGATCTGGGATACCTGACAAAACATTTTCCTTATACAGTAATCTCACACACATACTCATCAGAAGAGTATCTTCTGTCCCTGATAATTCAACTTCTGTCCCTACTAACTAGCCTTCTTTTTGATGTTTTCCATATTTTAACATGCCACCCAACTCCTAGCAACAGTTCAAAGATAAAAATGTACATCTTTAAAGATATTGTTGTAATTATTGATCCTAATTTTTGTGTAATTTTTAAATAATTCTAATTAATACTATAAATTAATTATTGTAATTTAAAATTACTATAAGCATATTTTTAAAAAATCAAATAAAAATATTGTAACAGTAGTTTCTATTTAGGAATCTGAAGAATCTTCCATTCCTTTGGCTACACCTGGCTCAGTAACTCTTGCTTCTTATTCTGTCTGATCAAGGCATCTTGCACTTGCTTTTACATTGACAAAAGGAATAATTTTGTTCCCTTACCGACATTATTCATTCTATGCTATTTATCCTTCCATTTCACTCCACCATTTTATATCATGCTAATTATACAGCAGCTCACATATTTTAGACAAGATTAACCAACACTGAAGTGATGTGAATTTATCTTTCCATAATCCATCCTAAATTTGGAGCGAAGTCAATTTATACAAATGATAAATGAGTTGTTACTTCAAATGTATCTGGCCAGCTGTTTGTGAAAGTTTCAAGCTGATAACTATGCTCTACGAAGTCTGATTAGGTACCCAACTGGCAATGGGTTAGAAAATGTTTTGAGTAGATACTTTCCAGGTATTTTTTGTTTGTTTCCAGGTTTCCAGGTACATTATTATATTTGGATTTATTTATTTATTTTATTTAACACTATTCTGCACTTATTTTTAGGAGAAAATCATTGCAGTTTCTATTTTGTGGATCTTCCTCTTTCTGTTTCCAGCAACAATAGAAACTAGGTTTCCAATTCAGAACATTTTTTCACACGATATTTGTGCCACTCCCAGATTGGCTGTAGACCCCTTGAACTCTCTCTCTTCTCTCCATCAGTGACTGAACCAATTTATTTCTGGCTTATCTAGAACAGAAGAGCAATTGTTGTGCAGCTACTCTCCAAACAGAAATGCCGGGGCTTTGCAGAATAAGTGAATTCCTTTTGCTAGAATTATTAGTTCTTCTTCTTCTTCTTGTAGAGTTAGTTTCTTTAGTTTCTTCTAAACTAGACAGGAAGATATTTTGGCAGTCCAATATGTTTCCCTAAATGCTCAAGAATTTCTTTTGTTGTTTGCTTTTGAGAATGCTAAATGCCATACATGAAATCATTGTTTTTGCATGGATAGAAATGCAGTATAACTGTATTGTTTGGCTGCTGTGTTTTGCATTCCCTGATTGTTAATCAGTTCATGTAGCATAGTGAACATTTTGAGACCAGCTGCAGTGAGGTTTTCAGTGTCTAATGAATGAAAATAGTGCTGCTGTGAAAGTACATGGCAAAGAATTTTCTTTTCTTTCTCTATTCAAAGAAACCTAAAACCATAAATACCATTGCTAAAACATGCATATTGAGAGCCTCTCTATACTGTCTCTTACTAATGCATTGCTCCTAAGCATTCAAAAATCCTTTTTATCCTTTATGCAACCTTTTCCACTCTAATTCCAGCATTTTATATTCAGTTTCTTTTCACCTCACTTGCCAATTCTGGTTTTCTGTTTCAGGGCTCTGCTTCCCCTTATCTTGTTATACCATCCTAAATGGTTCCCTGATTGACTAGCTGTTATTCTTGTCTCTCCATCTAGTCCTGGACTCAGTAGTGAAAATGGGGTTCCAATCAGTTAATAGGAAAATGTAGAGCTTTTATCTTATGCACCAAGGAAGATTTGAGATAGCAGAAACAGAGATTAGCCAGGAGCAAGGCTTTTAACTAAGACAAACTATTTGTTTAATTTTATTTGCCACCCAACTCTCAGCAACACTCCACAGTTCATAGATAAAAAGAAAAAAAATACAAAACTTAATAGAAATAAAGAAATGGCAAGAATGACAAAAACAATATACAGAAAGTTGGAAGTAAATAGGTTTTGATCACCACGGTGTAAAAAAGATGTTAAGACTCTAGAAAAAGTGCAGAGAAGAGCAACAGAGATGATTAGGGGACTGGCGGCTAAAACATATAAAGAATGGTTGCTGGAATTGGGTATGGCTAGTTTAATGAAAAGAAGGACTAGGGGTGACATGATAGCAGTGTTCCAATATCTTGGGGATTGCCACAAAAAGGGAGTTGAGCTATTCTCTAAAGCACCTGAGGGTAGGACAAGAAGCAATGGGTTGAAACTAATCAAGGAAAGAAGCAGTCTAGAACTAACGACAAATTTCCTGACAGTTAGAACAATTAATCAGTGGAACAACTTTCCTCGAGAAGTTGTAAATGCTCCAACACTGGAAGTTTTTAAGAAGAGATTAGACAACCATTTATCTGAAATTGTATAGGGTTTCCTGCCTGAGCAGAGGGCTGAACTAGAAGATCTCCAACTCTGTTATTCTATTCTATTCTATTCTATTCTATTCTATTCCTAGTGCAAATAAAAAAGCTAGACCAGTTCATAAAGAACAAACACCCCTTATCCTCCCTGACTTGTTTCTCTCCTCCATGCCATGAAAAGCACTTCAACAAAAGTATAAGGCTCCATCCATTTGTTATGTTTACTATCTAAGTATACTATGAACAGTAAAGATGAGAGATTGCTGTAGGCTAGGTACCTCTGAGATTCTCTTAACTGTCCCGGTTTAAAAAAAAAATGAAATAAAACAAATCACAAGTATCATTAAACCACTTTTTTGGGGGGGGGAAGTGCTTCAATTTTATGATCAGTCTGGTACAGGTGAATCTTATATTTCCTGTATCAAAATTAAAAGAGGTTTCTTTGCTTAGACTTCTTTCAGATTTCTTTCTTTATTAGACTATACAAGTCTGATGAGGAATATTTCAAGATTTCATTTTATTTAAAGTTGTGAAAAAGCTGATTTAATTTTGCATTTCCAGGACAAATATATAGTTTCTTTATATTTTATATAGATATCTTAACTTATCTATATATATAGATAAGTTAATACTTATCTATATTCTGACTAGTGCACAAGTAGGAGAAAAACAGACATATATATTAATATGAGTGACAGTAACCCAAACTAGAAATAGACTGATCCATCCATCCATATCATAGAGTAGCAGATGCTATTCATATAAAACAGGAAGGAATTGTTACCCTCTTGCCCTGATTGTCAATTCCCTGAAGAAATCTGACTTGCCATCATGGGAAATTATCTGTATATTTTAAAGACTTAAACCACTAAAATGCAAGTATTATTAATATTTTATAACAAAAACCTGTATTTTATGCTATGCAAAACAATCACTGATCATTAACAGGGAGACTACAAGAATCTCTATCAATGCATGTTTAATTCATAGTCCTTTCTAATTAACCAGTATACCAGAAAAGTTTAAATTAATTAAGTCTCTAACTAACATTGTTTCTGCAAGATTTCATGTGTTCTCCAATGATCTTTTCAACCCTAAACACCATATGACTGTTTCTGCCATAGGGGGCACTGGCAAATTTAATCAGGTCCGTCAACTGATATATTTTTGCTAAAGTATATTTCTTCTGTATAATGCTGGAAAGACCAATATTCCTTCTGGGACACTCAGATAATGTTCCTTGTATACCTTATTCCCAAACGATCATGCAGGATTTTAATATTGCAAAATGCATCAATAAGAAGTTAAAGGAAATAGAATTCATAACTCTGGAAAAATTACATTTTTGTTTTCTCTATTGTACCTTGCATTTTTTAAAATAAAAATAAACCTAAATACTGATATGGATTTAATTCTATTACAAAGGTTAGCATTACCTTTCCTTTTCTATGTAGAATATATATTATTAATCCATGCTCTTGACAAGTAAGATAGGGCAACTAGAACTAAAACTGAGATTCATTCTCAGATTATTATATCAGAGAATGGAAATAGTTCTTTTCCTTTCTTCCCCGCCCCAACACACAAAGCAACTGTTAGGATATTGTTCACATCCTGCCAGAGAAAAATAAAGTCTTTAGCTGATGTGGTAGTTCTCCGAAATTGCAGGTCAATGCAAAATAAATGATATTGCATTAGTATTGTGGTTGGATTCTGGCCTATGCAAAGCATGCAAAATGTTCCTTTGCAGATCTACTTCCTTCAGCACAATCCTATTTCATATTACTGATGCTGAGTCTAACTGAAAGGTAGATTTCCTCTGATCACTCCAAGTTTTCCAGCTTTTGCTGCTTCTGTGCATCAGTCAGTTTCCAACACTTCCTCATGGCATCTACCTGTCAGGGTGTATTTCCCAGTTCATTATGTTCCATTAAATTATGGGTTATATAATGATTATAAGTGCTACCAGCCTTGACTCCATTATAGCATACATGAAGGCATACAAATCCTGACTGTTCTCATCTTAGTCGGGAATGCATACAGAAGATATTCACACCATTTGATCTATGCCCCAATTTGCTGTACTGCATTGTCAGTTTTTCTTTAAACTCCTCCTCCTTAGCAAAACTACCCTCCCCACCCAGTTAAGTGGACATTGTTATCCACACCATCAAATCAACAGCAAGAGATTAAACCTGCACAATTAGATTGATGTCCAGCTTGTTTCGCAAATATGGATTTGAGTTGGCAATTTCTTTCTGTCACTAGTTTTCAAACCTTTTCAAGAAATCAAGGCAACAGAGTCTTAGCTAAGTGAACTAAATGGAAAGTGTAAATGCCAGATCCATTCAACACTAATAAGGTCTGACAAGTGAATAACAACTGCTATTGTACTGAAAAACCATTGCCAGTAAAAACCACAGCTGATAAACTAGCATGTTCCAAGGATTACCCCTGGGTGATCTCAAATCTCCTTATATTGTCCATTGCAATGCATCCAAAAATAACACAATACCATAATGCAATCGCATAAAAAGATTGTTGCACCAGTAGGGGATCAGACAGAGAAACAGTTTTTGGCCTTTGATTTCCAGAGTTTCCTTCTAGCATTTATTGTCCACAACCAAATTGAAGTCAGCAGTTTAATACAGAGTTTGATGCAGAGCTTAGATGATAGAAAAGATGATGGCATTTCAAATGGATGGTTTCATATCTGAAGGTTGCCATACCAGCAACTAGAAACCAGCACATTGGAAAGTAGAACACTATCTTTTTCTTTATGTGCTAGTTGATTTTTTTTTCTATATCCAGAAAAGTCTGATTTAAACAGGTGACCTTCCATAACTGATATATACTTACTACCTGCAGTCTACAGCACTAAACTTAGTTTATGAGATGAATGCAAAATTGCTTTTATTTACATTTAACAAAGCAGAGCTTGCACTTCCCAAAGTAATATGCTAACCAGAATTTTTCCACATTATTTTCAACTGAAAAAAAACGCAAAAGGGGGGAGGGGGGGAGAAGAGTTATCAAGAAATGTTCCAAGATCATGAGGAAACAGGATGAAATGAATTTACTAATCTGTTAACCTGGCCTACCTTGAAAATAAACCATATGAGATTTATACCAGGGCAGTCATTTATACCAGTTGCAACCTGGTAAGTTGCAACTTTGTCTTTGTTTAGTTTATTAAATTAATAAATAAATAATTTTGTGTGTGGGGGTGAGTGTAAGTGTGGGTGTATATATATCCTCAAAACATTGTAATTACCAAAGAATAACAAACATCCCAAATAAAGGGTTATTGGAAAAAAGATAGCTTTCTAACCAGTTTATCATACCACTAAGTATTGTTGTGTGGACTGGGGATCAAACTATTTCCATTCCTCCATGTTTCAGCACAGAGAGATCCTAGTCTACCATATTTTTTCAGTATATAAGATGCAGTTCCCACCCACCCAAAAAAAAGTGGGTGGAAATGTCTGTGCGTCTTATACAGCGAATGTTGCTGAGGCCCTGACCATCCGCCAGCCCTTCCCCCTCCCAGCAATCTGCCTCCTTGTAGCAAACAGCAAACAGCCTGGTCAGCTTCAGCACAGCCTGATTAGCACAAGCAGCTGATTGTCGGTTGGATCGCCCTCCCAACGATCAGCTGTTTCAGGCTGCAAGGATTGCCATCGCCTATTGCTGCCTCCAAGTGCCCCATTTTCAGCCTCCACATTCTGTTTTCAGCTTTCTCACGACCCGTTTTCATCTTCCATGCCCTGTTTTCGGCCTAGTCCGGGTGGCAGGGATCAGAACGGATGGAAAATGGGGCACGTGGAGCCTGAAAACAGGGCTCATAAAGGCCAAAAATGGAGCGCGCAGAGGCAGCAATACGCAATGGCAATCCCTGCAGCCTGAAACAGCTGATCATCAGAAGGCCGATCCAACTGACAATCAGCTGCTTGTACTAAATCAGGCTGTGCTGAAGCTGACCAGGCTGTTTGCTGCAAGGACACAAATTGCTAGGAGGCAGAGGCAGGGGCAGATTTGTTTTTCTTGTTTTCCTACCCAAAAGCTAGGTGCGTCTTATACTTCAGAATGTCTTATACTCAGAAACATACAATATGTTGCATATGGGGAAAACAGGCTGCAGATAAACCTGGCATGATGAAATGGCTGTGGGTACAGGGGACCTCAAGATCCAATTATTTTTCATTTTTAGTTCTATATGGTGTTGCTCACCCTTTTGGCTTTTAAGAATTGCATTAAAATTTGGTTTTGCAGGCTGCTGGAGATGATTGACATAGTAAGAAGACCTTATTTATGTGTTGTCTGTCTTCTTGGTTCTGTTTTGTTTTTGCTTTGTGGTTGTTGTTTTTGTTTTTGTTCTTTTGCATAGTTTTAAAGTTTAACTTTAAATCTTTACATAGTTTTAAAACTATAATTGCTTTTCCATTTATCTTTTAATGTTCTGTAAGCTGCCCAGAGTCATTCTATCAGGAAGATGGGTGGCATATAAATTTAATAATTAATTAATGATTCATTTTTATTTAAAAGCTTTTTGGCATCTGAGGATTTGAGAAGCGTTTAGAGAGTAAAACCAGAATTTTGGATATTCCTTATTCCTCTGCATATGTAAGGTGATTAAAAAAAAACTGAAGCGCCTAAACATCCAGAATAAACTGGCAATGCAATAAAACAGGCAAAACAAAAATTAAGAAAGATCATGTGAGGCAACCGTGTGCCATGGGACATTATGAAATCACTTTAATAAGTAAACTTTAGGAAACTAAATGATCTCTCTGATGGAGACAATTTTTTATATCTGGATCCTTGTAATGCAAGATAGATGACAACATGACCCAGGAGATTCCTTCTACCTCAATGCATCTGACAGACTCAAAAGGTCAAACTGACACTTAACTTAACAATCTGAATGAGGTTTTTTTTTACTCCAGCAGAGGTGACCTTTATTGTTGGAAACTCAATAGATTTTGAGAAATTGTTGCTTCTGCATAAGTGATGGGTGCAGAGTCAGCATTCTACACTGTATCTTTCAGCAAGTTTACTATGCAATAAAAACTTTATACCAAAATAACAACATGCTATGTAATTTATTATGAGACAATATTTTCTCAAGCTCCCATCTCAAGAGTATATAAAAGCTGTAGGTATGGCATCATAATTACCTGCATTGAAAATATGGATGGTCTCATACTTCATTGCTTTGTTTGTTTTTCACTTCTCCATGGATACAAACTAATTATTCAATTAAATTGCTGCTTAGATTATTGAAGAATGAGCAGCCATTTGACTGTGGTAGTCTAGGACAAATACTGATGTATGGATAAATTTAGATTGAAATTATGAATTTAGATTGGCATCTGTTCAAAAGTTGACATTATTACAATATTCTTCTATGACAGCCATTCTCAAGGTTATTGAAATTAGTGGTATTAAAGACAGAATCTGCACAGATGTGTAGCCATATATTAGATTTTAAATAAATAGTCAACAAAAAATCTAGTCCTTTGGCTAGATTAGATAGATTTTAGGTAACAAGATCATCACTGGTTAAAAGTCATTTGTAGACAAAGATTGCCATCTTCTGGACATTCACATAATTTCATTCAGAGCTAATGTCTGGCACGGGGTTCAGGTCATTCTACAACTCCACCCTAAAATCAGACAGTAAAAACCATTAACACACACACAAACACACCCACACACCATTCCCCCCATCCCACCTAAGGAGAACTACTGTGCATATTTGGGGCAGCCACTGTATTGATTTGCTGGGGATAATGAAAGATACCCTACAAAGGAAATCACTCTAGAGTGTTATGTACAAGGGGTGGAACAGCCAACATGGAGAAACTTTTTCTTCCATACTGCTGGTTAGCTGACTGCACTATTTCTTACATTACAACTCCATTCTGTAATAGCTATATGAATTAGCTATTAGAGAGAAGCTTTGTGCATTAAACTATAAATGCAAAATGTAAGCTTTTTATGCTTATGTAATCTAACTGGATAAATTCCCAAGATAAAAAGCAAATTTCATATTCAATAAAAGCTTAAATTTTATCATATGAATATTACCATTCCACATGAGGTTATTCTGGAACTCAGTGTTCCCATAAATTATTTTTATATGTCATACTGGGCACCTTGTTCTATGATAAATGTATGCCATAAATGTATATGAACAAAAGATTCAAAGTACTGAGAAGCAAAGAGTTTCAGAAGTTATAATTCTGAACATTAAAAAGTTAGCCATTAAAAATATGTAACCTATATGTGTTAAAGGGTGAATTATTTTGTTTATTCAGGAATGTAAATTAGACCTCTTCCAATTATTTAGTCATCACTATAACGGAACTGATGAAAGAGGAACTCAGACTAGCCAGTCCAAAGCTTTGATTTTAGAAGTATGAATTTGCAATATGTAATTTAGTAGTTCTGATTCAGGATGGTATCTATTCACATTAATAACTTAGTCATACAGCTTTAGTAGACACCTGACGCTCAGAACTGTACACTCCTTTGGAGACAGCTATTTTACCCACAACTATGCTAAAACCTAGATCACCATTGGGATTGTGTACATTTGTTCGTATTTGTTTTGAGGTAGGAAGTTTCCATCTAGTGCAAACTCATTTTTCACTATCATCGTTTTATACTTATATTTGTTCTGAATTGCCTTCCTTTTTGACTTGTATTACATTGCAGATTAAATTTCTGGAAACAATTGTACAATTTGTGACAGATCCATTGATGTATATTTAGCCACCTCCCTTTGGACCTGCCCAACCATTTAGACTTATGTACTTCATAGTACTTTACAGCCCTCTCTAAGCTGTTTACAGAGTCAGCATATTGCCCCAGTAATCTGGGTCCTCATTTTACTGACCTCGGAAGGATGGAAAGATGAGTCAACTTTGAGCTGGTCAGGATCGAACTCCTGGTTGTGGGTTGGGTTAGCTTGTAACACTGCATTCTAACCACGGCGCCCCCATTGCATTAAAGTAACTTTATGGCTGGTTCTCACTCTTATGATTATTGCCATATCCTCATGGTTATATGATCAAGATTCAGGCAGTTTGCATCATTGATTATTTACAACAATTGCAGCATCCACATGATCATTATTTGCCATTGACATTACACAGCCGGCTTCAAACAAACAGCATCAGTGCAGAAACCAACAGTAATGTCATAGTCACATCTTGCATTTAATGACTGCACTAGGTAGTACATCCATTCCAGCAATGTTACATCTCTCCTAACTACTGTGTTGATTAGCAATGCAGTTCCTATTGTGATTGTTAAGTGAAGACTACCTATATATATTTTTAATCAACATTTTAAATACTTTCTTTTCTTACAAAGGGGCGAGGAAGACTTTCAAGTAATAAGAACAAGTTTAATACAGTTGTTTTGCCTGTAACCTGGGTTTTTTTTGAGGATTTATTCCCTTTTTATTCCCTTTATTATCATAGTTGTTGTTGTTGTTGTTATTATTATTATTATTATTATTATTATTATTATTATTATGCTTGCATGTATCTATTAATTTTCTTTTGTTAATTAGTTTAGTGTAGTCAAATTAAGTTTAACAAATATTCAGAGGTATATTTACATATATTTGACATTTATTTCTATTTCTCTTAATATTAGACTGGATCCAATCATTTAAATCTTCTATTTAATAAGCTTTTCCCAATGGAAACTTAATCTTTTCTTTTGAAAATATATCTGCAAATATTAGCGTATCTTTATTCACATGGACTCACATCTTTATTTGGACACTAAAAATCCTTATCTGTAACCTCCTTTGCTATGGTGTTACTATTGCATCCATAAATATTCAAGTTCCTACTCCATAGTTAAGGTAGTTATTTTCATACTTAATTATGTAAATAGTTTTGCATGAATAATACAGATGTTGGTTTAACCTTCACCTGTGTTAAGATAATTCTTCTACTATCCAGAATAGCATGACATCTGCACTATTGCATCCAGTGTAGCATGCAATCTTCTAGAGATTTGACTATTTTCTTTTCCTTTCATATCTGCTGAGGATCCATGCACCAATGTTTGTCTGCATGGCTATATGATTGAAGACATGCTGCAGAAATTGATGTTCAACAAAGAGGAGGCTTTTTAAAAACAAAAATAATAATACGTTCCTTTTTTATGCCATTGGGCACAAAAGCATACAGAAATGACAATTTTTGAAGAATTATAATCTGAAGTTGGATAGAAGAAATGATCAAGAAAACTGAACACTACAAAATATATGTATATATAATAATGGTTGAGCTACCGCTGCAGGTTGGAGAAGAAAGTAATTCCAAAGGCAATAATTGCAGTTTCATATGAGCCTAGGTGGCGCAGTGGTTAGAGTGTTGAACTGCAGGCCACTTCTGCTGATTCAATCTAGCGGTTCAAA
>JANHFL010001844.1:167115-187070 GCA_032468155.1 Oxyrhabdium leporinum
TAAGCGGTTTACAGAGTCAGCATATTGCCCCCAACAATTTGGGTCCTCATTTTACCCACCTCGGAAGGATGGAAGGCAGAGTCAACCTTGACCCTTGTGAGATTTGAACTGCCAAATTGCAGGCAGCCGGCAGTCAGTATAAGTAGCCTGAAGTACTGCAATCTAACCACTGCGCCACCGTGGCTCATAATATAGCATAATGTTAAAAACTTGAAATATTGGGCCTCAATTATAAACTACTGGTGAAGTATGACTCAACACTGGAACAGGTCAGACATTGTATGATTAAATTGATGTAGGATTTGAATGCAGTAGTAGAAATGGAAATCATCAAAATTTCAGTAGAAGAAGAGCATTAAATTTACTGCAAATATACATAAAAAATCAGTATGTTTTATTGATATACTTACCTTATTTTGATTGCAAAAATAAAGAATTCATTTTCAAAAAAATGCTGGAAATGTAATGAGCAGATTGGATCATTTTTTCATATTTGCTGGCTATATGATTCTTAACTAGAATGAAACAAATCTAAAAATCAAATTCTCATTTCAATCTATGATATTCTTATAAATACCAAAATGTATGTTCCTCAAATTATGTTGAATTAGCTTCACATGTGATAACTTCTGCAAGATACTATATACTTTTTACTGGAAAGGTTATCTCATCCCTTCAATGGAAGAATAGCTAATCATGTTTTGGGAGTATACTTTGATATTTAGAATAATTTTGTACCTTAAATCTGATACAGATTCTTAGATCTATTGGTACCACACCTAAAATGTAGGTTTATCCACATAATTTATATTTAAAGATTATGAGAGATTCTTAGTGAATTTATTATAGCTAATTCAGATAATTCCATTTAATGAATTGTATTGACTCTGATTTCTTATATTGACTTTTAGCTCAAGTTTAATAGTGACTTTTAGTTTTTTTAATGTAACATACACAGGTAGCCCTCATTTATAAGTATATTTGGGATTGGCAACTTGGTTGTTCAGCGAAGTGATCAGTAAACAAAACCATGATTGTTTATTATCTTAATTCAACTTTGTTTACAGACTAGCAATGGTCATAAATGCAAGAATTGGTCATATAGTTACTTTTCATCATCATTGCAACTGTAAATGGTTCCTAAATAAGGATTACCCATATACAGTATAGTTATCTGATTTTATGTAAACAAACTAACAAATCAGGCTGTCTTCCATCTTAAGTGTAGTTTCCTATTCCACATAAATTGTACAACTTCAGATAAGACAGGACATTGAAGCATAGTTTAAAGCTGACTTTATAACCTGGCTTATTCTGAATATGGTTTGAATGACATGGGAATGTGTTCATCATTGTTTATTTCATAGTTCATGTTTCTTTATTTCCACCATGAAGACAACAGTAAAGAGGATGCATGCTTCTCTCGTACTCTTGTTCATGTTTTTCAAATTACTTTGTCACTTGATGTTTTAAAATTAATGATTGAACTGAGATACATGTTCATGAACAGCATATAAACATATGAACAGCAAAGTAAAATATTCAAAAAGGTAACAAGTCAATAAGCTAAGTAAATAGCTACTGCTTTCAAGCTAATTACACAGTCCAATAAATATGTTTGAGCATCTAATCTTATGATGAAACTAAGAGTCTGAATAGTAATCTGTTCTTCCCATTTTGAATAATCATAAAAAGATTAATAAAGATTAATATTTTTGCATTTTCCTTCCTTTACTAGTTAGTTCTTTAAAAATGGGATTAACTGTGTCTTAGTTCACAGCAATTCTAATCATGAAAAAGAGACCAAGCTTAGATACAACAGTTTGTAAATATTAAGGAAATATCAGGTGTCCTAATATAAATTAAGGTCAGAAATTGTCCTCAAAAAAACAATTTGAACTAAGTAGGTTTACAGACATAGATCTGTTGTTAATTTTTATCTAGCTGGGATAGTACAGAATGTCTTGATAAATATAATTACACTAAATGCACCATTTGTTTTTAAAAAGTTTTTGATTGGCAGACAAGTTTGATGGATGAGCTAACAAAAAGCAATTAGTAGGCATTAATTTCAAATATACACTTATTAACCTTGTTAAAATGCAAATTTAATTCTCAGCACATTACATTCACACTTGCTGTCTGGAATAATAAACTAGAGAATCTGTATAAAGGTGATTGTAGTTGTGCTCCATAATGTGTTTACGTCAATGTAGCCTCATTAAATTGATTTGTGAATTACAAGTTGCCATGGGGGGAAGTAAAGCTTTTCAGAATCATTTATATTCTGAGTCTTCACTGGCAGTATTTGAATGCATAAAGATACATTGCATTCTGAAGGGAATGTGTTCAACCCATAATTAGTGTTTGTTCAGGAATACTCTAAATATGATCAAAATTCCTCAGGAATGAAGGTAAATGGATTGCTGGTTTAGAATGAAACTTGCTATCTCTATTTTATCTCATCGGTATAAAAGTCAGCTTCCACGCTTATTTTAAGACTGCTACCATTCATAGATATCCTGAGATAACTGAGCAAAATGGGTTCATTACCGCATCGAACACTGGAAAGGACAGGAAGGGGCAAGTGTACACCCACAGTTAAGCATTCCCCAGCTTTTCAGTTTATCCTACTAAGCAGTTATTTTATCTTGTTATTTCTTTCCCACTTCTCAAATTTGTTCTCATGCCATAAATTCTGAAAGTACTGTATGAACTGAAGTAATGAACGGCTGGGGGTTTTTGTTTCACAACAACTGATGGGTACACAAAACACTGTAATAGTCAGGGATACTTGCAAGATGGTCAGATAAATCAAGGTGATAGCCACCGTCATGCATGTAGAAGGGCAGGGCTTCAGTCACATTATTGTGGCTACCATTTTGACGTTAATTGAAAAAAGAAGTCCCTCTTCCATGTTAACAAAATCTTTGGTCTGCCTAACTAATTGTGCTCTAAATACGTATTTTGTCAGTGTTTCTGGAGTAGTACAACTTTCCTAACCTCTTGCTCACCAGACTCCAAGCAGCTCACAAAATATAGGAAAATCCACAATCTAGAAATTTTTCATTCCAGGTCAAATCAGAGGTGCTTTTGTTTTATACTCTTTTGTTGATTGCTAATTGATGTTTTCAATTGCATAAATTGTTTATTTAGGGATTCAAGCCAGTAGTATCTGTGGAGTCTCCAGCTGTGATATTTGATACCCCAATTAAAGTTGCCCGAGACTCACAAAACAAGGTTGGGGGTTTGGTTAAGAACAAAGTACCAGAACTGCAGAAATTATTTCAGGTGAGAATTAATTGTTTAAATTTTTTTTTTGTAAGCATTCTATTCATATGCTTGATATATATTGCAGCTCTGCCTGTCATATTTAGAAGCTAGCATCTCTGTTTTTGCACTATATTCAAGTCTGTATGTTTAATGAAAAACACAGAACATGCACAGTTATACTTAGAAAGTATGGATTCTATTTTGATAATAGCAGCATTCCTAAAATATATTTTTATGCAAATAAAGCAATTTTTTTTGCTTCTTTGGTCTTGCTTGTCATGTTTTAATTTTGAATAATACAGATCCAGGTTAACATCTTTACCACATTGTCCTTTGTGGGATTGTATCTGGCAGTCATTTTAATTTTTGTAAGAAAGTGTATGATGCACATTTGGTCCTTGAAGTCATTCTTGAAAATAGTGCTGAAACTTATATTTTGCATAGCAACTTTTTCTTAATGTGAAAAGTCATGGGACAAGGAGCCAGGTAGTTATAAAAAAAAATGGTCATAGATACTCATACTAACTAATCCAGAAAGTTATATTACATATTTTTAAATGACATAGATTTCTCAGGATTCTGAAATGTATGTAAAATGTATGACATCCTTAATAGATAACTAGAACATTTTATTTGAAAACGAGCTAATTGTCAGGTTCCAATTTGATTTTTTTCCCCAGGTTTTGCATAAATATTAATTTCCCCTCTGTATTAACTTATATGTATATCTTTTGTTGATAGAGGCCTGATGATATTCCAGTACATCTGAAACGAAGCGTTCCCGATCGACTTCTTTACCGGACCACTATGGCATTAACAATAGGAGGGGCCATCTACTGTCTGATAGCTCTCTATATGGCCACCAGTCCCAAAAGAGAGAAGTGAATGATGTATGTCCAGAAAGATCATCATCTAACTTTGCTCTGAAAAGGAAGACTCGCACTTAACCTTCTGCTATTATACTGAAGTCATATGATAATATATTGCATATTCTTGGGTTTCATGTTGAGTTAAAGACAAACATAGAGTAATATAAGGAATTTAGAGTAAAACCACTACCAGGGTGGAGAAAGTCATTATCACCTATGTAGTTTTGCAGATTCCTCTTCACAACTATCAATAAAACTCATGTAGAATGGTTAGCTTGAAGAACTTCCTAATAATAAGATGTGATAAGTTGATGGTTGATGCAGTGAGAAACAGAAAGATCAGAATCTGATACTGAAGATGTTACCATCTGCTGAAATTTCGAATGTAATTTTTGTGGAGTCAGATTTGATAAAGAACTATTTTGTTCTAACCTACCACAACTGTCTGCTCAGAATAATTGCACACTTCATTAATTCTGCTTGAGTCTTGCATATTTCTTGGAAAGAGTGTTGCATTTAAGGTTCTGGGTAGCACATTAATTCCACAATGGTTCCCCATCACTTTGGAAATATTTTTGTTTCAACATTAGAATAAGTACATAAAAATAAATAATTTATTACTGCAAATTTTCTTAAATGATAAAATGGAATAATTTCTAAAATGTTGGCTTGCTTTCTATTTTTGTCACTAGATTGCTGATTGATTGATTTTCTGATACTGTATTGCACAATTCCACAGTTATACAAAAGTAGATATAACTGAATTTTTATCCACATAAAATGATTTAGTGTTTTCCCAAAATTAAAATTGACAGCATCACTGTCTTTGCTTTGTTAAACCAGGCCCAATGAGCTAAGTAATAGCATTGGTCTAATTTAGTAAAATACATTTGAAATGTTTTTGCAGTGACATAATAAAAACATGGCGATAACTAGCAAAATATATAAAATTAATATGAACTATGTAATGATTTTGGGCAGTGGTATAACAAAAGGCCTTGTATATGCAAATACACTTAAGCAGGACTGAACATAGTTAATACTTGAATTCTAAGAACTTTTTGAGAAATAACGTTATGAAGATTGATATCCCATATCTTCTACCTGTGCATTTCATTTTGCTTTCTTTGTTTGCCTCAAATTTTCTGTTACTTGTGCATCAATCAGAATAATTTTGAATATTCTTTATAAGCTATTAGCTGTTTCTCCTAAATTTCTTATAACCGAAAATTTGATAAGCATTTACTCTTCATCCATATTTTTAATAAAATAATTGTAGCATACAGGACCCAGGATTGACCCCTATGGCACTTAATTCAATAGTTCTCTAATTAGATGTAGAATCATTGATGAGCACTGTTGAATATGCTTTTGAATGAACTATGATATATTCAGTTGTCATGCACCTATACCTAATTTGCTAATCAGCATATCATGGGGTACTAATTCAGCTTTGCTGAAGATAATATATTACATCTTCATCATTTCCATAACTTAAGGAAAGTGGGTTTTTGCATTCAAATCATTTTATGCAGTTTCTTGGCAAGATTTTTCAAAAGTGGATTTCTATTGCTGCCTTCCTAGGGCTGGAAGGGAGTGACTGGCCCAAAGTCATCCAGCTGGGACCTTCAAGATTTCTCAAAAGATAATAAATATGATTGGATAGCTCATTTACACCTGTTCATCTATTCCTAGAGATTTAAATTAAGTAAGAAATAAAAAGGTATCACCTGGCCATGTTTCTGGCTTCTTGAGTTTTAATCTAGTCCTTCATCCTGTTTTTGCAAGTTTCCATGGAAGCAACTTTGTTGGAGAAGATGGAATCCAAATAAGAGTTCAGCTCTATCTTACCTTCGTCATCTGTTTCTCAACTTGAGTGAGCAACTGATACGTTAATTTTCTTCTTTTTCAGTATATGTCAAAAATGTGCAGAAGTAACAGAATTGCAGAAATTGTAACATCGCTTGTACAATTCTGTGTTACTTGTGCATATTTTTCTTTGGTGACATGTACTGAACGTGACTGAATGAACTGAGACAAGTAAAGATGCCAAGAACAAAAAGAATTCTTGAGATGTGTTCACAATTCTATGGTTCAATGAACATCGTAAAATATCAAAAACGGATTTATTCAAATAGAAAAAAATCCAGTAATGATACTGAAAGTAAGCAAAAGTTTAGAAAAATAGCAGTGTTACTCCCCACCCCATCCAGAGAGGTAGGTTTCTACCAAGATGTTTAAAACAATTACTGTATTATCAAAAGTGCAAATGAAATTAGCTTTTAAACATTTTATTTATTTAATTTATATTGCAGCCTATTTGCCCATGGTGACTCAAGGGGGCTTACAGAATATAAAACCACATTTAAAACAATAAAAACTAACAAAAAGTATCAAATAAATTAATATAGTACAATGTAACAAAATCACTCCCCAACTCCCACCGCCTGCCCCAGCGACAGCAGATCATACGAGCCATTTAATGGGCTCCATCCCGCTCTGGGTTCCCTAGGACTACTGGCAGAACCAGGTCTTCACCGCCTTCTGGAAGAGTATGAGAGTGGGTGCTGTTCTAATCTCTGGGAATGATGCTACAGAGAAAGGGAGCCACCATGGAAAAGGCCCTTCTTCTGAGCCCCACCAGGTGTATCTCGGTGATGGGACCCGCAACATTCCCTGCCTCCCGGCTCTAATGGGTCGGGTAGATGTGACCGGAAAGAGACGGTCCCTCAGATAACCTGGTCCCAAATCATGAAGGGCTTTAAAGGTGACAACCAGCACCTTGAATTGCACCTGGAAGCAAATCAGCAACCAATGCAGCTCCCACAGGAGAGGTGATACATGTGCACACCAGGGTCTGCACAAAACCATGCAGGCCGCTGCATTTTGCACCAACTGGAGCTTCTGGATGCTCTTCAAGGGAAGCCCCATGTAGAGTGCTTTGCAATAGTCAAGGCGGAAAGTGACTAGAACATGAGTGACTGTGAGTAGGGACTGTTGGTCCAAGAAAGGGTGTAACTGGTGCACAACTCGCAGTTGTGCAAAGACCCTCCTGGCCATGACTACCACCTGCTCTTACGCACAGGGTCTGTTTCAGGTAGTGCCACCCCATCCAAGACTAAAAGTGGCAATTCTCCCTGAGGCAATGAACGCCAAACCCAGACCCACTCCGTCTTTCAACCCATTGCTCCCCATCCATCTCCTAACAGCCTCCAGGCACCGCAATAAAAATAAATATAGCTTATTTATTATTTGTTCATAATTTGTCCTGTGTTAACAAGCTCTATTACTTGTTAAAACAGATCTGGTAAAGAAATAATTTTTCTAACTGTTTTTTCTTGTTTTACATTTTCCCCTTTCCTGGTTTTTGTCCATTTCAGAAGATTTAATTTGTAATTTAAATTTCCATTCTAAAATCATCTGAAAAATTGACTATCACTTATTCCAACTGGTTGTATCTTCACAGTATTCAAATAATGGATTTCAGTGTTTTATAGAAACAGCCCACATCATCCTATTGCTAAATAAAATATATTTCTGGACCATGATAATAGAAAAAAGTTTTCATCTGCATAAAACTGCTTATTATCTATTTCTTCCTTGCAAGTTTCCAAGTTACTGTTTGCTTTTATGATTTTTTATTCTTCCTTGTTAAAGCAAATTTCAAAATCTTTTCATGAAGTCAGATTATTGCTCTGAGCAAAGACATCTACCAATTTAACCACTCTTAACTGTGAAGACAAAGCCCTGCAGAATCAACAGCTGTTGAACATGACAGAACCAAACATTTCATAAAATGGATGTGATGCTATAAAAAAAAGAAAAAAGTAGTAACTGGATTATGAGACAGCCATGAATATGAAATGGTTATGAATCCGAAAGAATCATAACAGTAGAATCAGAATCAATCTCCCTTCCTATACAGACTTTTAAGTTATTCTAAAATTCAGTAATTTTCAGTTTTAATATCTTTTGTTTTGCTTGGGGTGGGGTGGGGGAATGACCAGCTATTCTGACAAGTCCTGTCTGGGGTCCTTGGTGCTCTCTGAACTTGGTAGTTTTCTTGCAGACGTTTCATTACCAAACTTAGTAATGAATCTTGTTTTTTCCCCCAGACATTTCATTACCAAGCCAGGTAAATAACTTTGTTTGGTAATGAAACATTTGCAAGAAAATAAAACCAAGTTCAGCAAGCACCAAGGACCCCCAGTTCAAAAAATATTCATCTTTCAAATTCTCTCTGTCAGATGAGCCAAGCCTTGTACAGAACACAGCCAAAAATAACTCTCCATAACCTAAGACCATCTTCAAGCTAGTCTTCAAGATCATAAGAACATGGCAGTATTGAGTTAAGTATTAGATAGATAGAGATTGTAAGAATAGCTCAATCTCCCGAGATAGTCTTGAAAGCAGATTAGTTTTCAAAAGCACCAGTACAAACTCTCAGTTGATTCATGAAAGTAATGTTTACTGCTTACCAGCACGTACAACTAATTTCCTTGTGTTTTGACATCAACTGCCTGAAAAGCCATCTTGATATGCTAGCCTTTGCTCCCTAAATCCTACTTTTTTTCTCTTTCTCTCTAAATAAACTGTGACTAGATTTTGAACTAGTTTGGCTTAGACAAATTTATAAATTACTTCTAAATTAGATCTCTGCCTTAGAATAACTTTGGAATTAGACTGGATAGTGTCATTATGGTTGTTGCTTTACTAGACCCTAATTTTATCCAATCTTATTTTTTTCATTTTAGGATTTAGATTTCATATTTTACTGGGGCAGGGGAGAGGGTAGAGAGGATGGAACTGAGGAATAGATGTACTGAGCATGAATTCAACTCCTATGAGAAAAAGCTGTTTAATATGTTGAGTGGGCCTTAGCCTTTATTTCAGAATTCTTCTCCTATCAATCTCAGCAGTAAAATACTATATGTGAATCTTGTTTTCTATAAGACAATGTTCTAGGGTTTTTTTTCTTTTTTATTTGAATAAGAGAAATTAATGTCTCACCTCAGGTTTCTGGTTACAAGAAAACAGAGAAACAGTATTATTACTCTCCAACGTTTTCATAGCACTGTAAATCAAAAGGGCATCAGGCTACAATGCTTAATTTAAGTTAGTAAACAAGAGTCAATACTTTTCTTATACTTTTCTACAATGTTTTGTTATGGAATTCTTTTGATTTAAATATTCAATTGGATTTCCAATATTGAAGAAGATGCTACTTCTCATTTTTGAGATAACTAAAATATATATTGCTGAGAAAATGTATTTTATGACCATTTGCTTCTTCAATCTGCTATACATTTTGTTTGCAAATTTTATAAACTAAGGAAGGGCGCAAGCTAAGACTGTATATCATCTGTCTGCTTTTTGTTCCTTCTCAGGGGAACTTGACAATCAAATTATTTTACTGCAGAAACCATGTTTATTTATAATTTGTATCCTGATTACTAAGCAAACTGCTTGAAAAGGTTTCAATATTTTAAAATAAAACATAGTAGATGATTATTTGGGACACTTTATATATGTCGTGCCAAGGAGGAGATCCAGACAGTTTAAATGGGTATAAAGATTTATTGCAAGCTCAAGTTTTCTACAAGAATCTACAAGAAAATTAGCGGGAGATAAGAGTAGAAGGAATTCACAGTGGGCTGGACTTAGATCTCTTGAAGGTGCGAAAGGACTCATGACTGAAAATTTGTTTGACCCCTCCTTCAGGCTCAGCCTGCTATCTTCTACAACAGGGGTTTCAAACTTGCGTTGTCACTGTGGCATCATATGATGTATTGGGACTTTTTTCCCCTTCACTACACCGGGAGAGGGCATGGCCAGCGTATGATGCATCCAGGTCAGGGCCACAAGTTTGACAGCCCTGTTCTACGATATATCCCTAAAAGAAGTTACTTCCCTTCTGAATCTTTAAGCTGTAGCAAATAGTATATGTTTATAATAATCAATTATTAGAGAACAGAATTTTCTCTCCTGAGCTGTTACTAATGACATTTCTCATTGTGTTGTTTCCTCATAGCAGATTAAAAGATACTTAAATATTCCCTAGACATCACGTCTTTTAACTGAATTGACTGCTAAGATTCCAAAATAATCAGATGCTGTAATAAATATAAGTATTATTCTGATGGAAATAGAGATGTTATTTTGAATAATGGGGGTTCTATGCTGGGTAGATTTAACAACTGTCCCTTTCAATAAGGAAATGGAGACAGTTAAGATTTGCTACTAAGCAAAAAAAAGCTGTAATCTTAGTAAGCTTTCATAGTCGGTTTCTTTTGTTTGTAATGGGACAACATTCATTCAGAATTCAGTTTATCGCTGGCACAGAATACACAATCTATTCTCAAAATAAGTGGGTAGCTGCTGCATAATTAAATTTTACATCTTCCATAAAAACTACCAGCATTAATAAAGTCACCATGATAAATGCAGAATCATATTTCTTCCTGCCAACTTTAACATTTTCTCTGCTTCAAACGTAAACAATTGTGACATCTGACTTTCTAAATATTACCTGCTATAGCAACTCCACTTAATTAAAACATTTTAAAATATGTTTTTGTTAAATTTAATGACTGATATATTGCATTGCAACAGAATGTGCAGCAACGCAAACATTTTATAGAGTGAATATTTAAGAGTCATTCCTTATGGGCAGCCCATAGCTCAAGTCCCTATTACCTGATTCAGTTCATGTTTGCTCCAGCAGCAAAGCAGTTGGGGACAAGGGTGCTCCTTTGCTAATGAGTTTGGTAATCAAGGCATCTATTTTCATTTCAAATTGGCTAGATTGGAGAAAATTGCAAGGCTAAATGACTAGAGCTAATTAGAATTATAAAAATATTCATCACAGTGAAGAATGAGCATTTGGTCTTGATTTTATGGTATTTGCATAATGCTGCTCTTTAAAGAAGGGCGGGGAAACGGTGATGATAAATTGTCTTCCCCTTAATGAATTGAGCAAACACTATTTCTGTTTTAGCTATCCTTCCATTTAAAGGTACTTTTACATATTCATAATTTGTAAATGAAGCTAAGTGATTCTGATTCTTGGCATGATTACCATATTCAAAAACTTGCTTCCTTAGTTACTGCTAAATATTTTTGAACTTGGAGTTAGTTCTTTTAGTAGCACGCATTCTTGCCCATCTGATCTGTTAATCAGATGGCAGATCTGATGGTATGGTCACTACTATTATCATTCATAACAATATAACAATAATAATATCTTCATAATAGAAAATGAAATCAGGATCAAATAGTCAATGATTCTTGGAAGCCTACAGCCACATCTTTTCTCCAACCACAGAGTTTGCTCTATCTTAATAGGCTACTGTTTCATTTTAGTTTTAGTTTTAATTATCCCAATGCAAATATTATTTGAGAAACATTTTTTCACAAAATAGTTCTCCTTATAATTATATTTTCTCATATATATATATATATATATATGAAAGTGGGAATGCACATGTGCACAAGCACACTCACTTGCTGTTTCTGTGGCCCAGTTGCAAACCATTCATGGTCACTAATGGGCTGGGGCTCAGACGTTGGGGACCCCTGTTCTACTCCTTTTAATTATTAAAATATCAACCAGTTTCTTTTGTATGTCCATTGTGGCATTTTTTCCCATCTGATTTTACTAGCCTATCATTTTTAAATACAGATCAGTCTCAATCTTGTTAAGTAAAACTTGTTCCTCTTTTATCATATCTTTGATATGGTCTATTTATAGAGACAGTCTTAAAATTAATTTTGGGGTCCATTGTTTAAAAATATCCTTCATTTGTATTAGGATGTCAAATTCAATTGTTTCTGTTTCCTTTTAGTATCCAGTCTTCAAAGTCTCATTCCTGTAATGTTACAGACCCAGGCAGATTCAGAAATACAATAGCAAGCAATAATAGTCTCTACTTCCACAGCAATTTCAACGAATCTTCCACGGCAGTTTAGCATACTATTCCCATATAGTGTGTTTATCAACTGCTCAAAACTACCCATTTTACTACTGTAAAACTATTATTATGTTCAGGGCTATCTCTAAATGCAGTGGACATCTCTTGCTAACAATCTTCAGAAGTCCCTATATCTTTATTTAGTCTGTTTCCAACAGTAATGGGAATGGGCTGATTTGTTGTTCACAATTCAATAAATTAATGAGGCCAGCATGATTTAATGCTTAAATTAGTCAGAGATTGTGACTTCTATATTGTCTCAAATTCTTCAATGAGTCATCCCATAGAATATCTCCCTTATGGCTTACCTAACAAATATGTGAAATGTGCTGATACTTGTAGGAAAGAGGAAAGCATATACTTTGCTCCTGCCATCAGTTTTGTTCCTGAAACAGATTTCCACACTGTCGCTAGCCAATATCAAAGATAAGCTGGCCTGCCTAAAGAACTGTATTGAGGTATGAAAGCTTTGTCTATCCAAAAGCTTTGTAAGTCTGCTGTTCATCTACAAGTGTGCTTAACTTCTTTGTTAAGAAGGATTGTTCCCTTTGTGTAGTCCACAATGACTAAATTCTGAACTTTGCAATCATTTGGGATCAATATTCTTATCCCTTCATTTCTGAACTCTTGAAGTGGCTGCAAATTAGATCTCAGAGGAGCCTATAACCTGATTTGCACAGAAGAGAGACATGAATATTTAACTGCTTTAATATCCATTATGGAAAGTTTGAACGTACTGTAATGCTGTTTAGCTTTATATAAATCTTTGAAGGATTTGTGCTTTTCAGGACCTACTGAGAACATTTCTATTTCAATGATTTTCTTATTTATTCTGCAGATCCCACGTTTTACACAGGAAATGAATAGTTCTTACTTTCTTATAAGGTCTATACTAAACTGGGGAAAAAATCATATCTTTCAACTGCATATCATTGATTATTTCAGCTATCATATTTCTTCAAAGTAACTTCAGATGGATCCAGAAAAGCTGAAATTATTTTATGTGGAATCTGCATTGTTAAGAGCATATATCATATTTTGGATTTTGCCAATTTTTATCTTACATTTGTTGCTAGTTTCACTGCTAATTATCTGCTGATGTATTTTATCCAGAAAGCTGCTTCCTTTAGTTAGGATTCCAAGGCCCCCTGAATTATTTCCAATAATCAAACAAGACATAATTGTGAGACATTGTGAAGTATTCACCCCTTAATCCATCATCAGTCATTTAGCTCCTACTGTTATCCCTTCAAGGTAGTCTTTTTCCTCATTTCCCAGGCCTGAAACATTTTGTAACTGCCAATACGTAGTTTCTCTAAGGTCATTTCTATGGCTTTCTATACCTACACGCCCCTTTTTGGTTGAGGCTGGTGTGTTTCATTTTGCTTTGAGTGATGTACTTTTAGAATCTGCTCCAGAGTTTGATAACAACTTGTTTTCCTGTGCATTTTTCCTCAACAGCTTCAGTCAGCCAAGTAAAATTGTTATGCTCTTTAACAAGAGGCTTTGGTCATCAAGGATGTTTTTCACTAGTTGTACCCTGTCATTTGGTGGACATGTAAAACAGCCAAAACATTTTGGATACAAATACATGCATTAATTCAGAAGAGTTTAAAGGTTAAAGTACAACTGAAACCAGAGATTTTTCTTTTGAGACTAACAGACATGCAACTAGAAAAAAAGTCATGGAACTTTGTTTTTAATGTATGACAACTGCAATGAGACTATTATATACATAAAAGTGGAAAGGTTTGGCACTGCCTATAACAGAGGAATGATTACTGAAGATGATAGAACTTGCAGAGATGGCCAAATTAACCCTTTTGATTAGAGAAGAAAAAATATCCACATTTATAATACATTGGGAAGCCCTTACAGGTAATCTTCCATTTATATCCATACTTTAGTCCATAATTACAGTTGTAAGTAATGCCAGTTGTTAAGCAGGTTACCATGTGACCATGTGCCTAATTTTACAACCTTTTTTGCAGGGATCATTAAGTGAATGTGACAGATGTTAAACAAATGCCACAATGGTTAAGCTAACCCATTATCCACAACAGGTAGGGGTTTTGCCAGAAACTGGAAGTAAATATCTAGCAAAAAAAAGTTGTAAATTGCAATCATATGATGCAAATAGTTATAAATGTGGGCCAGCTGCTGAATGCCCAAAATGCAATTACATGACCATGTCAGGGCCTGTGTGTCAATGGCCATTGAGACAGGCAAGCTAGTGCTTATATATATATATGTCAGACTATTTCTTGTCCTATAACCTTCCTGCTATACCTATGCCTGGAAAATTCACCTCATCGCTTCCTTTCTTTTTTCTTAGGAATGAGAAGAACTGTTGGGGTCCTTTGTGCTCTCTGAGCTTGGTGGTTTTCTTGCAGATGTTTTATTACCAACTAGGTAACATCATCATTGCTAATAAACTGATGGACTACCAGCACTGATGATGTTATCTAGTTTGGTAATGAAATATCTGCAAGAAAACCACTCAGAGACCACCAAAGACCCATGGTTTAGTGCTAAGCTACAAATATTTTCTTCTAACAAGGAAAACAACAACATAGCAACTTGCTTTAAGTCCTTCTTTCTTTGCTATAGCCAGCAGCTGGACATTTTAGAGTTTTAAAGATGACCCATACCACCTCCTTCATAACCTTTTTTTGCCTCATTTTGGACTAGAGTATGTTTCATCTGCCACATATACCTCTACACCAAGCCTGTTACCAAAATTCCAGATAGATATCCTCTCCCTTCCCCTTTAGCCTTGGGACAAGAGATTATGTTGTATAAACCTTGGAGAGTTGATTCTGATTGTGGTTAGGTTAGATTATATGTTATGTTATGGATGATAAGAGGAAGTATCAGAACATTCCAGTCTGGGTGCAAACATATACAGAATATTGGATTCCAAGCTTCTGTTATATGAAAAATGTCTTAATATTTATATCTTCCTAATTTTCTTCTTGGGTCTGCTTTGAAATAAAAAATCGTGAATTTGATTACAGCACTTCACACAAGACAAAATGTCTTGTTTTAGATGACTTATTGAAATTTTACATGAGATGGAAAGCTTTTGTTTTACATTTTAATTTCTATCATTTTAAAATTGTTTTCCATATAATGCATCTCTAGAACATTGGTTAGCAATACAATTTTTCTTTGCTGATATAAATGTATTACAAAAATATATTTTGTTGAGTTATAAAAACATTTGAAAAAAGTCTTATTTCCTTTTAAGTAATTTTCCTTATGCTTCTTCACACATGTCATCTATTTTGTTGTCATCTTCTAGGCACAGGTAGATATTATACAATCTAAGAAGCCATGATCAAATGGTACCCAGAATTATACTTTCAAATTGGGGTGCTCTGATTACTGGAAAGATTTGCTAGAATGGAGATTGAATACCATGCGCCATAACGGCACATTGCTGAATTAGACCTTTAAAAGGATTTTTTTTTCTGATGATGAATAAAGAGTTTTGATGATGAACATGCTTAGTAGAATATCACACTTTTGATTACTAGGTTCTTTCATTTTAAAACTTTTTGATTAGCAATATGATGGCAGATGTTTTTAATGATAAACAATTTTAGGGTCTTTCAGATTGTCTGTTATTGATTATGGTATTCTTATGCTCTTCAGTTAGTTCTTAAACTGTAACAGAGTCTTGTAATATACACAATATATTCATTTCCATATTTTAAATCGAACCTTACAGATTTTGCAGAATAAAATCTGAACAGAGTTTGTCAATAACAATGTTCTACTGTAATAAATCTTACTTAATTTTTAACCTCTATTCTCTTAAAAATATTTCACATCTAGGCATATTTTTCCTGCTGATCTTTTACCCAAGATAAGACAAATGTTAAATCTGGGAAGAATAAAACCTGGCAAGGCCAAGAAAAGGAAGAAACGTTTTTGAGAAAAGGAGCTTTCCATGGCAAAACCATTGATTTCATTCACGTAATAACAAAATTCTTTTATTGTAAATAATTCAGAGAGCTTTAGCTAATGGGAGGTTTAAAAATGTTAATAAATCTTTTTAAGGAAATTGGCCTTCTGTTAAATGCCTACCTAAATGCCTATTTAAAGTCTATAGTGACCCAGACTCTGTTATGAATCTCCATAGATAGATAAATTTGAACTAATCTCATATGTGGGTTTCCTATGTTACCATTCTGGACTTAAAGCAGAATACAAATATGCATCCATATCATGGATTTGGATAGCCACTAGGATAAAACAGAACATTTCTTCTAAAATAGAGACTTCTTTATTTTGTAAAGGATATTACTAAACATATTGGCATACACGGACCCAGTTGATCATTCAGCAGTTCCCTTTAAGAAGTAGATGAATTGTGCACAGTGGGAATTTAGATTTAAAACAGATTATATCTATGAGAAAGCAATGCATCTTCAACAAACAGCAAATTGATTTGCTTTAGCAGTAGGCCGCATACTGTCTCCTTTGTCTTATATAAGATGGTGCATTCTCCAATTATTCAAGTTGACTGACATTTAAAACAGGTTAATCAGCATATTGACTCTCTTTTACTATAACAAATAAGACCAAATTTATTCTTGTCCTTTCTGGAAAATGGAAGAAACTTCAAAGAAGAGTTGAAAGAACATATCAATCTTCATTTGATCTTTTCACCAAGGACAACCAATGGTCTAAGGTCATCCTTTGCATGTGAGTGATTCCATAATAACACAGCTTTTTTAAAATGCATTTAATTGCTGTTTGATCTCACCACTGCTGTATGATTAGCATGGACATGCTCAGGACAATTACTTATTTTCTAAAAAATATTGTTGTGATAATTTAATTGTTTTGTTCTTGATTCATGCTCGAGAAAAGATTTCATTTTCTTTCTGTTGTTTTATTCAGACATATTTGAATTATAGTATTAATGTTATTATTTGCAAAAGGATATCATGATCTGCTGCTTTTTGAAATCACAATGCCTTAAGGAAGTTTTTCCCAACCTAATACCTTCCACATGGGGCTTGTTCTTATGTGAGGTACATACATTAAAAACACACTGAATTGGAAAGTACTATATAGAGAAATGGGGTCATAGTATCTTTGAAGATATATCTCTTATTATTACAGTCTCTTTGGATACTACAATAATACAAAAAACTGACGATATAGGTAATGTAGATATTATGTTTACCATAATAAGACGTTAGTTGAAATGTCTGACAGATTTATCTCTTTACATTTTTTTTTCAATAGACAAGGTACTATCCTTGCATTGCAGTAGATATTATACTGAAAAGAGGTTTGCCAAATGGAATTGTGTTTTCTCCCACTTCTTCAGACTTCATTATTACAGATTCACTTTGCCCCACCCTTACTTGGCAGTTCCCCCATGGTTGCTAGACAGGATCAGATTAAGCTGGAGAGTCCCCTCTCTCTTGACCTGTAGTAGAGTGTCTATTGCAGCAGAAAACCCAGAATCCTCTTCATCCTGGATGTACTATCTAGTTATAGTGATGGGGGCGGGATAGGGGATATGTGGGATGAATCTTGTGTACAAAGTTGGGTCACAGACATATGTTGAAGTTTCTAACAGTCCCTCAAACTCAGCATAACCCTTCTAGGGAAACAGATACCCCAAATGCCCCCTCCTGGATCTATCATGCAAAATAAATTTGGTCCTATAGTTTCCTATCCACTGCAAAAAGAGTGGGGGAGAAACAGCTTTAAAATGCAAGGAGCCTCTTCATGCATAAGCAATGAATGACGAGATATTCAACAACCCTTCATATTAGACAACTGCAAACAAAAAGCCAAGGAGTTAATATGTCAGTAATTAACATAATGTTTTTCAGTGGACAGGTGAAAGAAAAATGTAGAGGAAAGCTACAGCAATTTCCAATTTTGGCCCTGTCTTTCTTGTGTATATCTGGGTGGCGTGTTTGTATACAGCCTTTGGTAATGGTAAATCTTTCTTTAATCTGAGGAATAATGAGAAGCAGAAGCAGAGGTTCTGATATCAGCCCTTAATAGACTAGGTTAGGAAACAGACATTACAGGAACTATTGGAATTTTTAAGGCGCATAATAATACAATCATGAAAACTTGATAGAGTCTTTCTCTCTCCCTTGCCCCATACCAAAAGAAACAAGTTGGGGAAACTGACAAGATAAAAAAGAGGCAGCAAAAGGAATGTGGTTATGACAGGGTTGTCAAATTCACGGCCCAAGGGCCAGATGCGTCATACGCTGGCCAAGCCCACACCCAATTTAGCGAAGGGGAAACAGTCATGATATGTCATATGATGCTGCCATGACGATGTGAGTTTGACACCCCTGAATTATGACAAACGTCTTAGAAGGAATCCTTCCTAATTTCAAAGGCTGTAAATCTGATCATTAATGTTACTCTACAATAAAGTATGATTGAATATACTTCCTGTTTGGACTATCTTGCAAGGTACCATATCCAAATTAACTTCTTCCAATCTGTTGGGATTATGTATTCTTGACAATACTAGTACCAAATACTACTGTTCCTTTGATCTTCAAAGGTTAATTATTGTAAGTCACCTAGAGTTGTTTTGAATTCCAGTACCTTCAAAATTTAATAAATAACACAAGCAAGCAAAAAACAAGGAGTTCTGGCTTTTATGTTATTCACTAAGTTGGGGCCATGACAAACTCTAAATCAATAAGACCACATGTGAAACCGCTTGAATTTCTTCATCTATCATCATCAAGTGAAGGGGGAAAAATACCCTTATGTCTTAATATTTTGCTTCTTCAGCAGAATTTTGAGTGAAGTGTTTGAACCATATAAAAGAGTTTTAGCAAGACATTCCAACCCAGAGTCAACATATCCCAAACGGAACACCTTGACAGGTGCATCACATATCAAATCGAATTTTTATAGATGCTTTTTATACGCATAACCACAATTGATTTTTTTTCTTTTTGCTTTCTAACTTAAAAACAACATCAAACCATTCAGCAACATCAAATGGTACACTAGATCTTGTACTGCAATACAGTTTTGACATTTGGTCTAGCACGATAAAGCCATTTAATCTGGCTATATATCTGAAAATATCATCATTGCATTATTAGATAATTAGCTAATTCTGATGTACCTATGCATTATATAATAGAATGTTTACAAATTAATTCAATCATGTAGGTAATATATGAAACATTTGTGTGATTGTGGTACAGGGCAGCAGAAAAATCCATACCTTTTGCTAAATGAGTATTAATGGGGTTTATTCACCAAGAGCTAGGGAAAATCATTTCTGGACAAAAATTCAATATGAAGTTTGCAGACATAGAGACACTTAAAGAATAACTTTAGAATCTATCATTATATATCATATTCTCTATTTTCTGAGTCCCACTGAGTCCCAATTTCCTTATATCTGCTCTCCAGACAGAATAAAGATGAAAGAAGGGTATGAAATTTTTAAGATGCCTTGTTATTTCAAATGAATATGTCTAGAAAGAGACATTCATGTGAAAAAATTTTTTTCTTTTTCTCTTGTAAATATACAGACCATTAATATCAAGAGTTTAAATGGTTCACAGTCCAGTCCTGTCACAGGAATCAAACATTCCTAAATAACATGATCTTCTGTGCTCCTTGTGCTCAATCTTGTAGTTCTATGAGTTATTGGTTTCAGAGGTATTTTCTTACCTAAACAGAGAAACACAGAACGATGATGGGTGGGCAAAAAAGCAGTGGGAGTGGGAATAACGTTCGATGTCTTGCCAACTTTCTCACTGAGTTTCCTTGTGGGAAGCTAATAGTGAGAATCAAAAATCCTTCCTTCCTTCCTTCCTTC
>JANHFL010001846.1:0-12253 GCA_032468155.1 Oxyrhabdium leporinum
TATTAAATTAATTTATTATTAGATAATTAAGATTCATATGCTTCCCATAGAAATTTGCAAAAAATCAGATTTAATTTGTAATAATATATATGGTTTAAAACATACATAGTTCATCTACACTGTGGGGAAAATTAGGCTCAGTCTACTAGACAAAAACTAGATACAATCTGTCCAATCTACACTGGACAAAGATTAGACTCGAGTACAAATATTTGTTGCAGGATCCAATTTCGGTCTGTCATCGGGGCCAGAAGTTTTGTCTTCCAAGCTTTTAGATTCATGCTGCAGTTTGGGTCTCCTTGTCTGACCCCTCCCTTGTGTTCATCTGACCACTCGCTCGTGTTCATGCAAGAAGAGAAGGAGATCCAAACTCATTGGCAGTCTCACACTGCAATGAACAAGGAAACACATTCAACTTTTTAGTTATTAAGATTGTTGGAAGAGCAGGCACAAAAACAACCAGGGAAGTGATTGGAGTCAGGGAAACAGGCCCCTCTTCAGTCAACAGGTGAGGGCTGGGCAGCACAAACAAACAACAGCTAATGATTTAAAAGCCAGCCATCAACATACCCCAATCAATATCAAAAAAGGCACTTACAACAGGCAGTACAAATACCAGACACAGAACAGCACACAGCCTGCTAGAGAAAAACTCCCTGAAGATGGACTCCAGCATGAGTCCGAAAGCTCAGAAGACAAAATTTCTGATTCCGCTAACCGACCCAGATTGGATCCGGCAACATTATCCTGGGACATGTATCCATGACAAATATTTGTTTTTCAGAATCCATAAGCTAACCATTGATGATGTTACCCCAGAAGATGAAGCTGATTATTCTTTTGTGCCTCAAGGATTTGCATACAATCTCTCAGCTCATCTGCGTTTTTTGGGTAAGTTTCATGGAATCTCTTTTCTAACACCAGGTAAGAATGTGTAGAAGGATTTATCTGTCTGACTGCCTGTTTTTAAATGCACATTTCATAACTAAGCTGTGATTAGATCCTATTGCCGAATATAGCTTATTTTATTATATTACCTTTCCAACACCACTATTTGCAAAAAAACAAAACAAAAACAAACAAACAGAGTAGTAGAAGATAATATCATATATTGTATTGTTTTGGTATAACTTAATTTAATTAACCCTGGAAAATTAGTCCACAAACTATAATCTGTTTAGCTGGCCTTTTTCAGCGGACTAGTTTCAATTTGGGAGAGTTCTGTTAGAAGAAATGAGGCAGGGAACAAGGATGGCTTTCTTTTTTTTAGCATGTTGCTCCCCCGTCCCCTCTCAAAGTCACCTCCCAAGCGTTTCTGAAAGGCTGTTCCAGGGAGGATGTATAAAGATGAAAGGCAACAGAAGAAAGAGTGAATCAAGGAAAAATACTGCCATGTTCCTTTCTTGGGTGGGAAGTTTCCTACAGATCTATTAAACCAAAAGGATGAAAGTTGTTAATAAATTAGCAACGGTAGAAATACAATTACTGGATAGTGAAATATATAAGACAGATTGGGTATTTTATAAATCTATGCATGTATATTACAAGTACATGAGGAACAGACCTGAAGGTGATATCAGAGAATAACATCTGAAAATATGAAAAGCAAGCAGGAAATCAAAGTGATAAAGGAAATCTTTGACCAATCCCTGCAAACAGAATATGCTAATTATATTTTACACTGTTTTTGCAAAAACAAATGTATGACCATGATGGTTCAGAAAAATCAAGTAGTGGAACATAGTTTCAGAAGAATAATGATAAAACTTATTTCATTGCAAATGTTTATCAGTGACTCAATGGATGAATTAGTTTGGTTTACTTTATTGTCATTGCACCTCGTACAACGAAATTAAATGCCATCTTCAGTGTACGTTATGACTATAAAAATAAAAGACAAACACACATCCTTCACATTCTATACAATTGAAAAGTTCAATGTCACTGCTTTGTGTGATTTTTTTTCTTTGCCCAGCTATGGATGTTTATAGTTGTTTGAAGCTTGTTAAACCTTAGAAAATATTAAATCGGAAACATTTCGCCAAATATTATTTCATGCTGCCATAACAAAGCAGCTATGGTGATTTTCAGGTCTTCTGCAGCCACAATGCCATATTCAGACAAAAAATAAGGGACAGGTTGAAACTTTGGAATGTGGTAGAGGGACAGCAATTAAAAAGACAGTGGATTGGCAATGGTGAGCCATTCTTTAGGCTGCACATTGACAATTCACCATCTCCTTCCAATCACCAAGGCTTTGGAGTCAATGGCATAAAATCATTGGAGTCATTAATAAATCAAACTCAATAACAGCATTCAATCATTATTGCATTGATTTTATTACTCTGCTTTGCAATCCCTTTCTCTGTCCTCTCACACAGTCTCCTTGGCAACCCACATTCTTTCACTATAGATATTTTTTTTAAAAAAATGTTTGCTTCAAGTATATAGCTATCAAACACATCTCATCATTTCCCCCCCCCCTTTCTTTTCTTGCAGAGATTAAGATTGACTTTGTGCCTAGACAAGGTAACAACAACTTTTTTTATTTATACTAATCTGTGAAATGAGAACCGTGTGTGTGTGTGTGTGTGTGTGTGTCCTTTTAGAAGACTCCTTGTTTATGTCATGAAATGGTTTCTATGCTTTTGCTGCAGAACCCCCCAAAATTCATCTGGACTGCATGGGGCAAACTCCGGACACCATTATTGTGGTAGCTGGAAATAAGCTGAGACTTGATGTACCCATCTCAGGAGACCCAATCCCTGAAGTGATTTGGCAGAAAGTAAACAAGGTAATAACAGTAAATGCCAGGGCTTCATAGCTAGTGTTTTAACTCAGGGGTCCCCAACCCCTCCCCCGGTCCGTGGGCCAGTACCGGGCCATGGCATGCTATATACTGGGCCATGCATACAAGCAAAGCCCCATCTGCAGGATGCAGGCAGCACGTGAAACCATGCCCTATCCGGTCCACAGAAAAACCTCTCTCCATGGAACTGGTCCCTGGTGCCCCTGGGGGCTGCTGCTTTAAATCATGGCTGCCTATCTGGCTTACTACAAATTTCTTACTTGATTAAAAAAATAAAGGAATTCTTACCAATAAAGGAGAATATTTGTAGGTCAGGGTTGAACTAAGGGGCCCTTGGTGCTCTCTTAGTTGGTTGTTTTCTTGCAGTGCACTGATGATGTTACCTAGTTTGGGTAATGAAACATCTACAAGAAAACAATAAATCTCAGAGAGCACCAAGGGCCCCTCAAAATAATTCTTGACCTGAAAATATAGTTTTCATGTAAAATAGTATAAAAATATTTTCTTTTTAGTTCGCCAAGCATATACATTATCTTGGCAATAAAAATATCCATTCAGTTTGGCTCTAATCTTATTCATCCCGTTTCTAATATTCATCTGTAGATGTCTGTACAGCTAAAATGGTACCATTCTTGTACTTCATCATCAAGATATTTGTTGTGGGTTCAGGGAGAGAAATGTGGAGGAGAATTTGAATGCTGGCTGAGTGTAAAGAAAAGTCAAATTAAAAATGTGGGAACAGAAAATACAACAGAAATTTTGAAGAAATCTTGAATAGCATGAATTCTTCTTGTAGTAATTTATTGTTGTTCCTGCTCATATAAGTTTAAGCAACCATGGCAGTGGTGGGATTCAGCCGGTTTGCATGGGTTCACCCAATCGTTAGTTAATTGCTTATGCAGTTTGGGGAACTGGCTGAAAATAAAGCGTAAGAGAGGTGGTTTTTTTTTTCTTCTCTCTCCCTTCAGTTAATAGCTCCAGGCAGACAGCCAAGACCACTTAACAGTTGCAGCTGGAATGCAGCTGACACACGCCTTGAATAAAGTCAATAAACAACAGAAACTGATAGGATTAGGGCAGGGAAACCCATCAATCACCCATCAAAGGATTAACCTCTTCCCTTCAGGAAGAAGGACAAGATTACAAACATTTTCATTATAAAGGGTATTAAGTAACACTTCTGTGATCAGCTGATACTCCCTGGAGTTCCCCAAAACCTTTTATAGCTGCTGCAGTGTTGGCTACTTCTTGTTTCTTGGGGGGGGGGGGGGAAGATACAGGAGGAGACAATGATGCAGCTTGATCATACAGGCTGTGAATTTAATGCATGTGTGGCCCAGCCAGCTGTATTGCTTCTGCTGTGAAGCACCCAATTTCGAAACATAGAGAACATAGAATAATAAGAGTTGGAAGGGTTAATGGCTTCTGGCAGTATGCCCAGGCTTTCAATTAGCACAAGGGACTGCTCTTAGTTTCCATCTCAGCTGGTGCGTTTGCTTTGGGGTTTTGACTTTTTTTTAAAAGGGGAATGGCTGTTTAAAGTTTTCTGCATTGGTTTAGCACTTTCCTTTTGGGATGTACTTCCCTCACTCTTTTTGAAAGCCTCTAGTGATCGAGCACCCACAACTTCTGAAGGCAAGCTATTCCATTGGTTGATTGGTCTCACCCTTGGGAAATTTCTCCTTAGGTGTAAGGTTTCCTGCCTAAGCAGGGGGTTGGACTAGAAGACCTCCAAGATCCCTTGCAACTCTGTTATTCTATTCTAAATATTGGAACAGTGCTATTTTATTGTGAGTTGGACTAAGGAGAAATTTCCCAAGGGTGAAACCAATCAAGTTGGCCACACCCACTCAATCACATAACCACCCAGCGGTCATTAGGGCAGAGAACCGGTTGTTAAACTATTTGAATTCCACCACTGAACCATGGGATTTCTTGCCCTCACCTTTTGGTTCTGGATAAATCCTCATGTACTTCAAATGCACTTCACTTGACAATCTGAACAGGTGGAAAGGCTATCTGATAATTTATTCTGACTTGCTGTTTCTTGTAGCCTGAAATAATTGAGCAAGCTAGAAGGATTAATCCTACCATCCATTTTGAATCACTTCTATTGAAGTAATGTTGTTGTTCAACATTACTATAAGGATTGAGGAGTTTTGTTCTGCCCATGCCATTCTAACTGATCACAAAACCAATCCTTGTCCTGTTTTATTATTATCACTTTGTCAGAGAAACAGCATCAAGCAGTTCACAATATAACTCTCCTTCCTGTGCATAGGTATGCCTTGTTTTGATTACAGAATGACTTCTTAGATGTTTGAATGAAATTAACCAGCCTAGAAAGGCACTTTCTATCTTTTTCTTAATTGTGTGCAAATCAGAGCATTGCCTTCTTTTGTGTGAAGGTAGAACAACCCTTTCATGTGTCCTCTGGGTTTTCAATTCCTGTTAGCCACAGCTATTGGAGACAGTGTGAAAGAACCAGAGAGCTGCACTTTGAATATCAAGAGAAACCAAATTACCTATCTTTGTTTTAAGTCCTGATTCAGGGAACTAGTAATTCAGAAGCTAAAAAGTTGATGGTCAGCCTTCAGTGTTTGTACCTGTATTGTGATGTGAGAACACCTTTGCAAAAGTCTGGGGCAAGACTGGCATCCATAACAGGTAGTAGTGTCCAAAGAATGTGGTTAAAAAAATCAAGATGACAGCTGCAACATATTGCTTCCCCTCCCAACAATCTTCCATGATACAGTATAGGCAAGGGGTCCCCAACCCCTAGTGGGGGGACTGGCACCAGTCCATGGCATGCCAGCAACCAGGTCACACAAACAAGCAAAGCCCCATCTGCAGGATTCAGGCAGCATGAAAAACCACACCCTCTTCAGTCCACTGAAAAAACTTTCTCCACTGAACTGGTTCCTAGCGCCCAAAAGGTTGGGGACCACTGGTATAGGCTACACAGCAATAGTCAGTATAGGCTATTACAGCAATAGTCTTTTATTGATAGCTACTATTACTTGAAGTGATGCTTATTTAAGGCAGACAGATTTTTTTAAGATACTTTCTCTCATTGGCTCACCAGTTTGTAAAGATAGTTAGGAAGTGTGTACTTTAAGCATATCTATTAGATGGTCTGAAAGAAATTTACAGTGGATTATATGACATAAATAGATTGCACATAAGAAATTATAAAAATTCCATATATATTTGTGTATAAGCCAACCTGCCAATAACCCAACCGTCATTTTTTTAAATACCGCGAAAAAGTCATCATTTACAGATGAGCAAATCCTCGAAGTTTTTTGTTTAAATTTTGACAATTGATTTACCTGCAGGTGGCTCATTGTTTATGTATTAGCTCATTGTATTTTGGTTAGAAATTTGAATGTCTGTTTATCCACAGATGGGCTTATCCATGACCATTTATAGACCATATATTTGAGTATTTTTAAAGAGCTAAGGGGAAAACTTACCATATCTGTTTCATGGATAAGATGAACCCAACTGGGAGCAATTTTGGCACTTAAAATTCTTTGCTTTTTAAAAAATACAAAAAGTATATAATTACTTCCAATTCTTGGTAATCTACAAGTGGCTCCAAATTTTTCAATGGTCGCATGAAACAACATAGTTTTCAGTTATTATAAGAAGTGTCAGAAGTTCAAGAAAATGTACTGGATTATAAATAATAAAAAAAGTATGTGTTATTAACTCTTAAATGACTTTTAAGATGTTTTGCTTACCTTTTATGTTTGGAAAGAACAAGGCTGACCTCTTTTGGTATGTATTTTTAATGCTAGTTCATTTTCTCTCTTCATTCATATTTTTTTCTGAGAATTTATGCTTTGAAACTTTTTTTAAAATCATAGTTTCCTGTGTTTAGCATTTTACCTCTCCTACATCTTGATCTCAACCTTCATTTCACAAAGATATATTTATTTAAATACAGTAAAGGAACAATATAGGACAGCTCTTTCCCACAGCACTGTTCCTCATGGTAAAGCTAACTATCAGCCTTTGAGGTAGCAGAAAATTATAGTAGTATAAAATTGGCTAAATATGCTGGTGATCCCTACCCTGCCAGATTCCAAATCCCATGATGGCGATTAACAGTTCTGTCTTTATCAAGTGCAGATATGTTAAAGGCAAGGATTGATAGCTTCCCCCTGCTTTATTTTTCTGAAAAGACATCTATTAATCATGCTCCTTAATGTGAGATGGAGATTGTGATGGGGATGAAGCAAACTTTAATAAATCTGCCCCCTACCTGAATTCATGCTGGTTTTGCACAAATGTCGATGGAGATTCTCAGGGATCCAGCTCATGGTTGTCTCAAAGGTGCTTTTTCGCAAAACGTCTTCAAAGAAAAACCAGAAAATCCAGTTGCCTCTTGAAAAAGCACCTTCGGGTTTTGCACAAATATTTATTGCACAGGTACATTCAGAAGTCCAATTATCAAGTGTTATTAGCTCATTATTAGGCTCCCTTGGGGCACAGGTTTAGCATTATTGCAGAAGTATACTTACCTCTGTTTAAAAACTCAAATAATAGCTGCAGGTATTTTATCTTACAGCTTTGTTTCTACCCCAGCTAGTGAAATCTCTAAGCCAACTCTCTAAGCCCAAGACATTCTCAAAGACTTTGTGACTAAACAGAGAGAATCCACTCTGAGAAAAATAGACTTTCCCACTATCCATAGGGATCTGAAAGACACTGGTCTAGGACCAGAATGAAGGGGCCATGACTATACCAAAGCTGACCAATAGATGCCAGACTGATCCTACCAGAATTGTTAATAAAGAATCTCAGACTGTATCCATAGCAAAATCAAAGGGGAGAAACTTCTCTGATGCCGATAGAGCTAAGGATGACTGCTTCAGATATAGGATGGCAATTGCATGAGGACACATCAAAAGAGATTACAGGATTGTGCTTGTGCTGCAATTCAATGCAAGTAAGAAAAGTTTCTTACTAAGGATCTCATATCTTTTATGATCAGTCGAGCATAGAATTGGATCCTGTTTTATTTTTCTGCACAATTGTAGCACACACAATCTTATTTAAACCACTTGGTGGCCAGTGGTTAGAATGCAGTATTGCAGGCTTACTCTGCCTACAGCCTCGAGTTCAATCCTGACTAGCTCAAAGTTTACTCAGCCTTCCATCCTTCTGAGGTCAGTATAATGAGGACCCAGATTGTTGGGGGCAATATGCTGACTCTGTAAGCCGCTTAGAGAGGGCTGTAAGAAGCACTGTGAAGTGGTATATAAGTGGTATATAACTTTACACGTTTTGATCTTGAAATGGTATTTCCCCATCCACAAATAACCATATGTCTGTCCATTGGTGTTGGATTTGCTTGACTATGAAACAGCGTGATCAGTAAAAGAGGGTGGCTTTTTTTCTTTTACTATTGAGATTTTTTTATGCCTTCATTTTAAGATTAGGGAAGGATTGCCATGAAGAAAATCTGTCTATGTGATCGCAGGGAGTTGAAAACATGCATACAATTAGTCTTAATCTGTCTGCTACTATGTTCTTCATCTTATCTGAGGGGTTGTCCTCTAAAACAATATTTTTGTGAGCAGCTAGGTAAAATCATTTAATAACAAACCTGGGCAATTTCTTTGATTTTAAACATGAAGCCTATTTTCTTTTCCTTCTGCTTCATTTCTTTCAGAATAATGAACTGGAACTAATAAAAAGTGGCTCAAACTCTATGGATCTTAAGGGCACATGTGGTGATTTGACTAACAATGAGAAGGCAAGTCTTTCATTTTTTCAAACTTTCAGGCAGATAGATCTCCCTTTTGACAAATGTTTGCAACCCCTCCAGTAATTCAGAGTTTCAGAATAGTTATGTACATTGTTAACTTGCAATAATATTAGCTTAGAGCTTTTAATTTGAATTGTCTCTCTGGACTCAGTTTAAAGTACTATTTCTCAAACCGTTGAAACTTTAACATTTCTTTCAGCTCCAAATGATGAAGTATCACCCATTTGAAAAGGCAGTCTTGTACAAATAAGCATGTACTTCTGTGCAAGCATACGTTGTCTGGCAATAATCTCACATTGGCTTTGGAATGACTTTGCTGATCCTTTGTTAGCCATGCAGAAAGATAAATAAGGAAGAAAGAAAATAAGCCCTTCTAGACGTTCTTATTTTCAAATGATGGGGTAGAAAGAGCACAGTTATTTTCTTAGGATCAATCTGGATCCGTTCCAAAGAGTATTTGGTGTATCCAGATTTTAGCTATTTAGGGAGGAAAATAGGACCTAACACTGAATCCCAATTCTTTTATTCCTTGCTACTCTCAGCTCCTTGCTGTAGGACTGGCTCCAGAATATTAAGTGATGTAAGATAAAGTAAATGAAATTCTCATCAGCATGCATAGTTTAAACAAGTCTGCTCAGTTAAAAACGAACTGAATTATTTCCTTGATTTCATTTTAATTATAAATAAAATGACACCATTTTTGCATGAACACTTCAAGTAAAAAAGAGCTCTTAGCATATTTAAATTTTGTAGAAAGGAAATGCAGCGTTTAGCACATATTTGTACTGCACCATTAAGCTGCTGCTATCCATGCTGAGGTCAGAGAGATTGAAAGCTGGTTTAAGAAAATTCTGCCAGTTGGGATGCACGGTTGGTGACTTGCCAGATGTTTAGTACAATTCTTCTAGTACTGTTCCCTCCTAATTTTCTCAGAAAAGAAAGCAGTTACCAATCACTTTCCTTCCTATGAAAAGTGTATATAAATACAGTGAACATATAGAATGTTTGTGTGCGTACAATAAATGTATATGGAATTATATTTATATAGAGATAGTGGATGCATTAAAATGTCCATATATTCAAGATGATGAGCCCTCTTTCAAATAAAAAAACTCCTTTCTTGTATTTTTCTCAGTTTGGCTCAGTAATGTCTGTTGCAGTTATTGTTACAGAATTCTTTCAGTAGCACAGGGGTTATAATATTAGCGTGTCTTGCAGAATGTCACTAATTTGAAACCCCATTAAAATGTGGGTTTTTAATTACTATTTTTCTTACCTCGAACAACCCACTTTACTGCATTATTCAATAAGTTCTCCTGGAATTGTTCCATCAATTGAAGTAAAACGCAAAGGATTTTGTTGTACTTATTCATGTGGAGCAGGGCTGTCAAATTCCCGGCCTCTGGGGCGGATATGTCACGCACTGGCCACGCCCACACCCAGTTTAGCAAAGATGAAAAATGTCCTGATATGTCATGTGATGATGCCGTGATGATGTGAGTTTGACATTCCTGATGTGGAGTATTTGGGAGCCGGTTTAAAAGAAAAAGAAAAAAACAAGCTCTGGTGTTTCAACTGTACAGCACTGGAACTTAAGAAGGAAAATGCCCAGCAAGAAAGTAGGAAGCTTAGGAGAAAATTAGTAATAAAAGACCCTTGCCTGCTGTGTTTTGAACTGATAACATCTTACTGTATATATCAAGCAAATATCATAACAGCTCTGCTATGCAACATGTATAATAATTGAAGCAGATATCAGTAAGCTGCAGGGCTTCAACTACTAAACTAAGTTGCTCCTTGAGCGGGGGTGTTTCTGTCACTACCTAAAGTAATCTGTTAAATTTGCTAAAATAAAATATTTAGCAGAAGCAGCTAGACAGCAGTCCTTGTGCTGACACTAACTGGAAAACCTAGCTTTTAACACAGACCAGAAAAATACAGATGGGGAGGTGTCACATTTGCAATGGGCTAGGTTTACGTAGAGGATGACATCCAATCCTACGCTCCCGAAATGATGGTTGGATCATACTTGCAACAGGGCAATCTGTCCATGTCACCATGCCCTTGAAAGCCCGCCCCTCCATTGCTTCCTGGTAGCTTTTCTCAGCTGTTTTCTTCTCCAGACCATCTGTTAGAATATACACAAATATTTCTGCCTGCCTACCTATTTATTTTTGTTTTTTACACATTCAGATTATCATGGTGCAAATATAACGTTACTAATATATACCAAACTATTTAAATGCTAATGAAAAACTTGGTCCGATTCCATGCACCCACTAAAACTAACTTTTTTTTAAACTTGCTCACAGCCATTTTCTGATTCGGAAGGTCGAGTCCACGTGGAAACATATGAAGACCATTGTGTGTTTACTATTGAAGGAGCTGAGAAGGAAGATGAAGGAATCTACAGAGTTGCAGTGAAAAATCCAGCTGGGGAAGACACAGCTGATATCACTGTAAAAGTTATTGGTAAGAAAGACCGTGGTGGGTTTAGTACATGAAGCAAGCCTTTGTCAATCAATCATCTCATGTCTTTATATTTTCCCACTGAGTAGAGACTCAGCAGCTGGACCACCCAGTTCAACTTTTCCCTTTCCTATAAGTCAGTGTTTCTCAAACTTGGGCACTTTAAGAGGTCTGGACTTCAACTCCCAGAAATCCCCAGCCAGCTATGCTAGGAGTTGAAGTCCAGACCTCTTTAAATGCCCAACGTTAAGAAACACTGCTGTAAGTAAAACTCCAAATAAGGGAGAAACTGTAATGGCCGAGTCTCCACTTTCAGTGAGTGGTTTTCAGGGAATAACAACAATCTCTGGGCAATTGTTGTGTAAATTAGCTTTTTTGTCATCTGGAATGAGCTGAGAATAATCTCAGAAATACTTACAATCCAAGAACATAGTAAACACATCTTTCAAATGTGTTTCTTGGTCATTTGGCTTGGTGATTAATTGTTCTCCGCTAACATTATTTCTGGGTTGAATAAAGTCATATTTTCTATCTCATGTCATTTAAAAATATAATAAAGTCTCAACAGATTGCCTTTCCTTTCATTTTTAAGTATTAATCTGATTGTACCATTTGTTTTACAGATGGAGAAATATTGTGACTAATATAGTAGTTACAACAGGAACATCTCCCTTCCTTCAAAATGTTACTAAGAAACTTTTTTCTTTTTTAAGAAGGAATTTGACATAAATACCAATACAATAATGAAAGTTCAATAAATCAAGAATATAGCAAAAACTTTCAAGATTGCTTAGACCCAAAGCTCATTCATAAGCTTAACTCAAAGTTAAATTTTTTGGTGACAACGTAATGACTGTTTTTCAACCTTGATGACTTTAAAATGGCTGCTGGCTAGGGAATGCTGGGAGTTGAGGTCCATCCATCTTAAAGTCGCCAAGATTGAGAAACACTTGCTTATTCCCATCAATATTGTTTTTTTCCAACTATTTGGTTTCCACATGGGCAAACCAATATTGATGGGAATAGTAACATTCTCCCCTTCTGAAACTAGAGATAATATGTAGCCATCATACTGTTGAACATCTCCTACTCTTACATTTCTCTAAGAATCTTTTAAAATATTTATTTATTTATTTATTATTTATATTTATATACCGCCCCATTCCGAAGACTCGGGGCGGTTCACAGCTTATGAT
>JANHFL010001846.1:12353-59858 GCA_032468155.1 Oxyrhabdium leporinum
AGCCTCCGGAGCCTGGAGAGGCTGTTTTTGCCCTCCCAGAGGCTCGAGGAAAGACTCCAGAGCTCGGGGAGGGCGAAAACGACACCACCACCCCGCCACGGTGCAGGAGGCTGACTAAGCCATGCCCACCATGGCCACGCCTATCCAACAACCAGGCAGTGAACCGTTGCTAAAATTTTTGAAGCCCACCCCTGCCTGTGGTGAGTTGTTACACAGTCCCTGAACACTCCTGTCAAAACCATTGCATTCTGGGGAAGTGTTAAAAGGGTGGCTAGACTAATGAGCATATGTGCTAGTTTGGTGTTTGCATGTTATTATTAGATGTATGTTTTGCCTTGTTTTTTATACAGCTGAAGGTAGTATGCATCATGCTCCTAACTTCTATTTTCCCAGAGCAACAACCTTGGTAGGTGGGTTGGGCTGAGAGGAGAAGTACATGCCTCTGGGAGGACTAGAACTCACAATTTTCTGGTAATTGGCCCAAAGTCACCCACTCATGCCAAATGTGGGACTAGAACTCACAGTTGCCTGGCTTCTAGTCCGGCACCTTAAACACTACAATAAAGATGTCAGGCTCCCTTTATCTCTAGGCTACACTTTTATGGGGAATAGATGACCTCTAGCACTTTGTCCAGAGTTCCTGAAGCTTTACAACTGGTGGTAGAACTGGGATATGTATCCTAAATAACTTTTCAGCAAGAAGGGAAATTTACAATGTGGCTTAAGAAAAATCAGGAAAGGATCTTTATTATTGGGTTTTGTTTAAGATGGCACCATTGCCTAGTTCTGTAGTGCAGCTCCTTAATGAGTTTTGAAAAGTGGTTAGGATCAGGGGTTCACCAGCATTTATATCTCAGCATCTATTCATTGGCTAACATCTAATCCTTCTTCCAAAGTTCAATGTACAGAGTTCCCCTACTTTAGCTAAACACTAAGAACAGTAATGGGGCCCATGTCAATAAGTAAGCTTTATGAGGGAGCAGAGATTTGAACCTTGGAGTGAGCAGGAATTTGAACCATTCCTAGGATCAATAAAGAGGCCTGGTTCTCTCATGCCCAGTGCATTTCAGTAAAAGTGCACTTTAGCAAAAGTGTACTTCAGCAAAAGTGCACTTTAACAAAGGTATAAAGCCTTTCCCTTCTCATTAAATAACCAGAATTCATAGACATCCTTTGTATCTCAGTTTTGAAGAAATAGGGGGGGTTTTTTTGGCAGCTTTTGAATATAAAGAACTAAGCTTAATAAAAGGACTATGTCTAGTATCCAGACATTTTCACTTACGAAACCACTTTGCAATCTATTCTATTCTAGAGAATCTCATCCTCGGGAAGTCTAAACCTATCTGTGAAATCCACGCGCCCAGAGTGTGTTCCCTACCTGGCCTTTTCAGCTCTGTTTTGAAATGGAGTCAAAAGAATCCATTTGTGTGTTTGTGTTTTATTTTTATAGTCATAATGTACACTGAAGATGGCATTTAATTTTGTTGTACGAGGTGCAATGACAATAAAGTAGATTAAAAACTAAAACTGCTTAAAGCAGACCGTTTTTCTGAAAAATGCAGTTTGGGGATCCTAGAAAAAACACATGGCTACTATTAAGCATTGTAGAGAAGTGCCACATACATGCCTCACATGCTCCCAAGCACCTGTTTGGAAGAGAATCAGATGGCGCTTTGATTTCTTTTACTTGTCATTTCAAGGACAACAAAGTGCTACCTAAGGCATACAAAAGGAAACAGGAGCGCCCTCTCTGTATAAAGTGTCTAGAATGGGAGCTCATAATAAAATATCCAACTTTCATGATCCAGTGGTTTCAATCAACTTCAGGTATTATGTGGAAAGCATAAGTAGAAACCACCCTTATTTCTTCCGCAATTGATGTAGTGTGCAAAGCCTTTTTTCAGCGCAGAGGTCACTTTTCAAAGAGACTACAGTAAGTGTCGAGACAGGAAGGAACTGTCATCAGAACAGATAGAGTTTAAGCTTGCAGTCTTATAATAACTGGCATGGTTAAACACATTATGATCATCAGACTGTCTATCTTTTGATGAGACTGTAGACAAAAATAACATTGGCATTATACAGCTCAAATGATTTTAATAAGGCATACGGGACTAAGTCTCCTGTTAATACATTACATGTATTGGCTGCAATGGAGCCATGTTCCTGTCCCTCATTCTGCTAGCTCCACCTACTGGCCTGTTGAATGGAAGCAGAGATCTGAACAGGGATATTGATTAATGAGTTCCAATTTTGGGGCTCCAATTCTAAATGAAGTGTAGGCATTGCATTTCACATTCACAGGTTTAATTGAAAAAGCAATGGACTTAATAGTATTTCTTTCATTCAGTATACATATGGATATAATAAAGCTACGCATTTCAGTGCAAAAACAATTCTTGCTATCACTCCCAGAGAAAACACTTCAGTCCTGAAGATGATTAGAAGAGCATAAGTTCTATTGAACAGTATCAGATCTCCTCCAGAGCAATAGTGCATCGGATTGCCTTGCATAAAGTTCAATCCTATATGTAGACCTTGGGAAGTCTTATCACATTCACAACTGCAAGTTCTGCATCTTCTTGCTGTAATTGAATGTTAAAAATAGAAACAGAAACCTGAGGGGGGGGGGAGAGTGGGATTTCAATTCAAGTGCATTGTTCACCCTACTTTTAAAGTTTAGATTTCTTAACTTGAAGAATAATCGTTTGGGCTGTTGGCTAGGCATGTTTTATTTCAATTGGTGTGCAAGCAAGTGAGCTTTTAATAGTTTGTGTATTGTTGTTGAGCTGAATAAATTAGGTCACTTTAAAAAAAAAAAAACATAATAATGTGTAGATTGCCTATTTTTTGTATAAGCAGATTGACTACTCAGCTTTTGGTTAGGTCATTATAACCAAGTGGGATGCCTTATAACTCTTCCACATTAGCCATTATAATGGTAAATATAAAAACAGAGCTAATGTAGGATTTGCTACTTGGGTCCATATCCCTCCTAAGAAATAAATGTTATCTGTCTCTCTGTCAGCAGTGACAGATGTTTTCTTCAGGCTTTTACATTTCTCAGAAATGAGACCAGAGGTGTTAATTTCAGCTTGGTTATGGTGCATGCTTCTTCTACACAGAATGATATAATGACGCATTAGGCAGGAGAACGGAGTAATAATAAATAAATCCCAATGTGACTTGTGAGCGGACTACAGAAATACAAAGGATTAGAGTTCCATCTGTGGAAGAGAGTCAACTTCAAGTCAGTTTAGCCACGATCGTGTGAAAGCCTCAAGAGAAAGAGAGAGTGACTATAGAGTAACAATGTGATATTTGACTGTATATTAGTAAACTAAATAAATATGTAATTGGCTGGTAATCTGGAGCAATTTTTAAAACATGCAGCGGTAAGACAGACACTGTTTATTAAAATAAACTTGAATTAATGTATGAAGTAAGAAAGGTAAAACATTTTTCTGGGAACTAAGAGGCAATAAACAAAAAATGTAACTATTTTATAAATATTTAATAATATAAATAACTATTTCTAACAATTAATCTTTCTAATTAATGCCTAAGTTTGCTCTTAATTAAATATCTCAAAAAGGCATTGTGTTATGATCTAACAATAGTTCCAAAAAGTCTCTTTATATGGTATTATCAATCCCATCCTTTTAATATACAATACAATTAGCCTTGATCTTAGGAAATACTTGTGAACTACAAGGCATTGTACAGTAATAGCAAAGTGTAATTGGATAATACTCAGGGTCAAGGTTTCCTTACATTCACACTATTTTGCTTTTATTTCAATTTAATAATTAATATGCTAAATAATAGAGCATTGGGAATCCAAATATTATTTAATGTTGCCTTCCCTAGTCTATGTACATGAACACTAAATGACAAATGTGCATGAAATATGGATGCAGTAAAAAAAATCTGATTTGAAAGTTTCTGCACATCAAAATGGTTGTGCTGGTGTTACTTGACTTCTATATGGCCCAAGACAGTTCTTCTATACCCTTATAAATTCTTTTTGATTTCCAGGATATATTTTAGAGAGGAAGAAAAAGAAGAGCTACAGGTGGATGAGGCTGAACTTTGACCTTTTGAAGGATCTGACTTATGAAGCAAAGAGAATGATTGAAGGAGTTGTTTATGAAATGAGAATTTATGCTGTGAACTCAGTTGGCATGTCTCGGCCTAGTCCTGCCTCACAGCCTTTCATGCCAATTGGTGAGTATCAACATGCATGTTGCATTTTTGTAATCCTTCCTTGAGAACGCAAGAAAGAAATGAACAATTTGGAAGAGAGAACATAGAAGTATAACTATTTAAAGTTTGTTTTTTCCCCTTTTACCTGTCCTTGAAACTGAGAGGATGGAGGTTCCAGTTTCATAAAATTGCTGATGAATTTCTAACTGTTAAAATTAGAAGTGTGAGAGGCAAGCTAGGCTGAACAAGAGAGGGAAGCTAATTGGCAGTGACCTCCCATTGCCTCTCAGCTTCCCCCATTCCATTATGGACGCAAATGCTATAGTAAACTACTAATGCCACCCAGTCCACCTCCCCTGTGAAGCTGTAAGGCTATCTGGTTAAGAAAATATCCATGGATTTTCTATAAATAATCATTACGGCCCCCACCATTTTATAGCAGTCCTTGAGTTAAGGGCATACTGTGTAAATCATTGTGAGAAGAAGCATTTGAGAAATTAAAGTAGCAATGACCGACGAGGTGGCTCATCTCATAAAAGTCCATAAAGAAGAAGAGTTTTCTGAAAGTAACGATGTGGAAATTCAAGACCCTACGAATGGACAAGCAGAGAAAATTATAGTTGAAGAGAACCTGATTAGCTCTGATCTTCAGTCGCCATTCAACAACTGTACTGGCAAAGGAGGAGAAGAAGATTCAGTCCAGAAAGCAATTGAAGAGTTCCCACAGGAAACAGATGAGCTAAAAGGTCCAGGATTTTGATGGAATAAGAACATGTTTAGCCGATTAGAAATAACGGACAACCTCCAACTCTGGAGATGAGGCACTGGGTTTGTAATGCGCATTTTATGGTAACATGCTCACATCCATGTGTGAGTGATGCACATGCTTTTTAAAAATTACTTTCAAAGACTGGCTTTAATTGAATGTCATTCCAGAAAGGCAAGTGAGAAAATGTGTTTATTGCAACATTGTTAGGTTGGATGCTAACATTAGGTGTTCCATCTGTTGTGTTATTTTTAACCTTTTTGAAAAGAGAAGAGGCTTGTTATCTGTTGTATGGAACATTCTGCATAGTTAAAATATTTTAAATAGTGTTCGCAATGTGTTTAAATACCACAACATTTAAGCTGCCTAATTTATGATAAGCACGCATATGGCACAAAAAAATAACCCACCTACCTTCTTTTAAAAGTGTTGTTCCCTTATTGCATGTAGTCTAAACAAAATGAGGTTGAATCAGCTATTGAATGAGTATTGAGTATCATGTCACACAGTGAAGTGTGAAGCTTTTGTAGTCTGAGATGGAGAAATATTTGGTAAAGAGGAATCTCAAAGATTGAAATGCAGCTCATCTGTGCAAAATATATTTCAAATTATAAACTACTCGGAGCCTTTGAGAATGAGCATAGCATAAATAAATATTTTAGGTATAATAACAATGATGATGGTGATAATAATGACAATGTTGACAATAAAATAATAACACTGGGAAAACTGTGCTCCAAAATACTTCTGTTTTATAACTACTGAATCAGAAAATTGCTCTTCTCTAAATCTCCCCAATACTGACCGCCAATTAGAGAGCAATATGGTATCCTTTCTTGTCTTGACTATAGCTCTTAATTTTGGGGTTAAGAGCATTCATTATACACATTTTATTGACATGCTAGCTAATAATTTCTGCCTTTTCCTTGAGTCAAATTAGAAAATGTCACACCGTCAACTTAGTTATACCCATGTGATCAGGCGCTCCAATAAGTATAAGCTATGCTCCACAAGAGTGCTTAAATGCTGCCAATGCTATAGAATTCAGCAGCCTCCATCTTCACCTATTTTCAGCTTAGGAAATACTATTCTAAAGATACAATAATGGCTGTCATCTTCCAGACCCAAGGAAGAGATTTTTGTTAACCTACCAAGCCCCACCTGATGTTCATATTACTACTTCTATCACAGTTAAATTGTTCAAACCTTTAGTATCTTCAATAAAGGCGTTGTTCTTCTAAAAGCATGAAGTCTTCTCTATCAAAAGTCCGTTTTTATGGAAGCTCTTTCAAAGTCTAAGATTCTTCAGAGGGATTGCTTTAATAGTTACTTCATTTTTGACAAACATTTTGTGTGTCATAGAGGAAACAGGGCTTTTGTTTAAAAATTATTGTACTTCTGCTTTTATAGTTTTTAATTACATTTTGCAAAAATTTAAAATATTAGAAGCCGACATTTTTAATACGGAAAATGAAAATACTACTGTTGTTCAGCTTTAACATATCATGCAAAGTCTTTCACTTGTGCATTTTGTTTAGCTCCTCCAAGTGAGCCAACACACTTTACTGTAGAAGACATTTCTGACACTTCTGTTACCCTGAAGTGGAGAGCCCCTGAACGGATTGGAGCAGGAGGATTGGATGGCTACAATATTGAATACTGTAGAGAAGGATGTGAGTAAGCCCTGGTGTATTCTGAAATACCTTCCAAGGAACAAATAACACCCATTTTGCTAAAGTAGACATTGATCTTCAGGTTGATAAAGTAATATGAAAGAATAATGAGAGAGATTGTGGTTTAAAACTGGCTAATATCACAGAGATTCTCTTTTGAGGGGGTGCCTGTTTCCTAAAATGTTGATGACTATACGTAGAAGCAGAGATGATAACAGAATATGAGCTAATTTACAAGAGTGGATATATATTTACAGGATGAACTTTGGCAGTTATGTATTTGTTTGTTTCTCTACCACCAAGGAAATGACTGGAACTAATTTTCTTTGGTGATAGTAATTGTTAGACATTTTTAGCTTGTCAGTCATTCCTAAACTTATTACAGCAAATGTTAAAGTAATCTGTAATCTGTGCAATTTTCAATAGATCCAATTTCAAAATACAGTCTCTCTCTTCTCTAACTGTTCCTTAGATTTATGTTTAGTTAGCAATCTGAAATTCACCTAATAGAATAATGTCCTACTGAATTTGCTTTTGAATAAGTTGAACTTACTTTGAATAAATAGAATTATCATGCCATTAGACAAGTCTTATAAAAATGTGCTTAAAAAAATACCTAGCAGTTTGTTTTTTAATATCTGCAGCCACCGAATGGATTCCAGCTCTTCCTAGCCCCATTGAACGCACATCTGTCTTACTTAAAGATTTGGTTACAGGAGACAAATTGTATTTTCGCATCACTGCTATAAATTTAGCAGGGACAAGTCAACCAGCAATGATTAAGGAACCAGTTACTGTTCAAGAGATCTTGCGTAAGTGTCTTGAGAGAATTCCTGAAGCCATTTATAATTATTTCTTTAATGAAAAGCTCCTTGGAGTACAAGGAAGTATAAATTTGTTTATTGGAGTTCATTCTTCCTAATATTTTAAATTCAGTCTTCTAATCTTTTGGGGCCAGGGGGAATATTTTAAATTTTGAAAGCATATTGTGGAAGCTCCAAAAGATAATTGTCACGGAGGCAGCCATCCATTTACAAACAAATGTCAAGATGACATTATCAGTCACAGTATACTTCTTTCACTGAGGAAATCAAAATAAAATTCTCCAAGAATTGCGGTATATGTAAACTCATTAAAAGAAAACAATTTTTTAAAGCATCTGACAAACTTTCAGATACTCTAAACTGCTTAGCAGGTATCAAATGAAGTTTTATAAATGTATTATTGTAGTTGGGTTCCATGTTGGAATCTCAGTTTTAACCATATGAATCTGGCTTTCTAATGTGAGTCCAGAATCTCCTAAAACTGGGTTGAACAGCTGATTTACACTAGAACATCGATGAGCAATCTATAGCTCTTGATATGTTCTTAGATTCCTACTTCTCTCACAATGGCCTATGTTCATGGATAATTAATTGAGCAATTAGAACCCCAGTGTGATTTCTTCTTCCCATGTATCTTTGCAGTATTTGCCATGGCACATTTAAAAAAAAACAAAACCCTCCAAGTAATCCTATGCTTAAAATTATGGTTTTTTGATTAAATATTTAATACATATTGGCAAAATCATTTCTTATTTTTCTGCACAAATACAATGTATATGTACAATAATCTGAAATAGAGTAATTATCCTCTGATTTGATTTTTGATCTACAGAGCGCCCTAAAATTAGGCTGCCACGCAATCTCAGACAGACTTTAATGAAGAAAGTTGGTGATACAATCAACATTGTAATTCCTTTCCAGGTATGTGATGGGGTTTTTATTGATCATAGAGGAAAGTCTTACCCATACCCTGTTGAAGAAACTGACAGTGGGAACAAGTATTCCTATGTATCTCTGGACTAATTCTTGTCCAGGTATCAAGAAATTTCCTCATCATTGGGTGAAAGATCATCTGGTCTTGATTTTCATCCTTCCATCAAGTTACAGTATATAAGCACTGCCCATCTCTGACCTAGCTGAGGACAATGTTTGTGGTTATATCTCTTCACCTAAGTAGAATGGTAGTATCTTCAGCTTTGTCATGTTACTACAAGAATGTTTGTAAGGAGGTACACTGCCAGAAAGAACTTTGAGGAACAGCCAGTGAAAAGAAACTCTGTGCCATCGCTGAATAAGTTATTTCTGCTTTCTACCCCTAATGTGAAAAGCTGCACAAAAGAGACACTTCTAAATCTCATAATGGTCAAGATATAAAAAAAGGTTCATTCAAAATCTGAGGGCAATTTTTCTCAACCCTGGCAACTTTAAGACTTCAACTCCCAGAATTCCTCAGCCAGTATGTGTAACCTTAAAGTTGTTGAGGTTGAGCAATGCTGGCTTAGATCAAAAGATAATAAACAGAAAGGTAAATAGAAATTAGACAATAATTTATTCAGATGTTATGAAAATCTTCAACTCATTTTAGGAGGAAAAAACTCTACAATCCAAGTTGTACAATTTTCCCTCTATTGCTCCACTGCAACTGCAAAGAATGATTGGAATCCTTCATCCCCATTTTAAGTTATCCAAACTTGACAAACTGTGAGAAATTTGAACTGTTACTTGCTTAACACATGTTAATTTTAAACATCCTGGAGTAAAACTATCTACCTGGACTTCCAGGTGAGATGGGCAGCATGTAAGTTGAACAAATGAATAAATGCATACATACCAATGCGTTTGACAGTGACTTGATGATTACATAATAGAAAATCAAAGCTTTAAACTGTGGCTTATAAAATTAATTGCATTTTGTCTTGAATGGTATACTAAACCGTTTTTAATCTAAAGTGGAATAGTTCAAGCCAGAGATGGGCAGGCATGCAGGAGTCTAAGGGAAAGCTCATTATTAAAACTCATTATTGTCACTAAAAACCCTAGTCTGATTGTGATGTCTGATTATGGTCATGATAAAATAAAAGTTAAATTCTAAATACTCTTATACATTTGAACATCAATATAGTACATGCCATGCTTACGTTACTGATGTTAAAGATTTCATCTGTTGAAGGATTTGACTTTTAAATTGTTGAAATGCGTTAATGCTCTAAAGTGTGTGTGTATTTCAAGTTCTCTGTCTGGTAAGGAAGAGATAGGCTACTCTAGAGAATTCCAGCCTCACAGCAATGAAAAGCATTTTCCTGCCCAATGTATAAATTGAAGCACACATTTTTTTAAAATAGATTCTTGGCTTTCGGGCATCCAGATGTATATTGTTCCATGGTGGTGATAAAAAAAATAAGATCTTCCTGTGAAGCAGCAGGTGCTAATGAGAATTGGTCATTTTGTAATAAGACAATTAAAAATATTTTCTGATGGCTTCATTGTAGCTGTATGTGAGGGCTATAGCTATATATTTCTAACTATTTATGAAAGAAATAAGCCTACATGGAACAACTGTGAGAGAAACAATTTCTTCATATAAGGCAGGAGATTAATACAACCAACTACTAAAAATCAAACTTGTTTTCAGTCTGACCATTTTTCTTTCTTTTCACAGGGTAAACCTAGACCTAAAGTTATCTGGAAAAAAGATGGTCAGCTAATAGACTCCAAGGATGTGGGAATACGAAACAGCAATACAGATACTATTTTATTTATCCGAAAGGCAGAGCGTCACCATTCTGGGAAATATGAAGTTGAGGTGCAAATAGAAAACATGAGTGACAAGGTCACCATTATGATGCAGATTATGGGTAAGAAACTGCTGGATAATTTATTTGTTTAAAACAGTTGTATCTCACTCTTCATATGGAACAACTTAATAGAATTTAGTTCATCTGAAATCAGACTGAATGTTTTTTTTTAATCAATCCTTCTGCAAAATATAATTAGTTGTAGCAGGACTCCTAGTAATACAATAATTAAGTCTCCTTCCCATTCCTTGTTTCAAAAAATATTTTCCTAATGCTTGTGTAAAGGGTGATTGAGGAGTGGGAGAAGAGAAAAAAGCTCACATTGTAAGTATAGACTGCATTGGCTTGGCACATCTTTGGATTGATGATCAATTGAGCATAATCCCAACCCAAGTTAGAAACGACAGCAGCTGCTTTTATTACAAGAGTGTCAGCATTTCTGTGGTGGATTTCATAACTGAGCTTAATTCCATGCATTAAACATATAGCTACTAAAACATAGAACAACTGAGACAGTACAGGTTTTTCTAGAACAATTCAATGAAGAATGAAACTTCATCCACTTATAGGGACAGCTATTACAAGATCTATTTGAATTTTTGTCTCGGGAGCTCCTTTACATTATGCCTATGACAATGCAATCAGCTTTTTTCTCTGAGATAGGGTCTTATTTTTAAGGGAATTAATTCATTTCCTGTAAAATACAAAAAAAAATCATCTGAAAGAGTACCCAATCAGATATTCCCAGAATTAATTATTGATCATTTTAAGTGTTTAATGGACAGTGGGCTATCTCTAACAGGTATCCAGCTAAGATGAATTAATGGATGCATCCAATATCACATGTTGGAGGGGAGGGAGGAAGGGAGAGAGAGAGAGAGAAAGGTCATAGAGTAAATAGCAACATTTAGCTAAACTTGGCTGATCTTGAGAAGGCTAAAAAGGGTCAGACCTGGTTCATTTTGAAAGGAAATATGAAGGAAATCCCAGATATACTGTATACCTAGGACAGGGAATCATAAAGCATATCAGAAGAAGATAGTGGCAAACCACTTGTATATTGTTTCCAAAAAGACTACATGTCCATGAGGAATCCAGAAGTCAAGTGTTACTCAAGAAAGAGTTTATCTTTATTTTTATAAAGCTGCACAATCATCCATAACCTATTTCTCTTTCAGAACTATTTTTAAGCAATATGTGTATGCAAATTAGTAGAGCACTTTATTTATTTACCACATTTGTATCAAAACACCCATTTTAGCTGCATGACTCTGGAGAGTTTACAAATAAAACCACAGAAACTTATAAAGTGATGGCCTAAAAGATGTTGCGGGGGGAAGTGAAAGAAAAAGTTTTAATTTCTTGATTTTCATTGATTAATGGTGAACATCCATGGATTTGGAGAAAGTGAAAGTTATTGTTTTTACCTTTCTCTGTTGGAATATGGAGCCACTGAATATATATTTCATATCTATATTAGGTAGGGTAAATTTATTGTAGGAGGAAAAACTGGATGCAGAGGACCACTTGGAATATATCAGTACATGAGGTTATTTAAGCTGAACTCCACTTGCATCACATCTATGTAAAAACACTGAGGAGCAGCTCTTGATTATGTATAGCTGATTTTGTGTGATGGATTTCTTTTTTCCAGACAAGCCTGGTCCTCCTCTGAACATTAAGATTGTGGACATATGGGGATTCAATGTTGCATTGGAATGGATGCCTCCCCAGGATGATGGCAATTCTCAAATCACAGGATATGTGGTCCAGAAGGCAGACAAAAAAACAATGGTAAGAACCATAGGCCAGGTAAGGGTACATATTCATCCTAGGACTATGTGCAGTCAATTAATACTTCCTGTAATAGTATGTGGGAATGACCTTGGGAGGCAGGAGAGAGAACTACAGACTGGACAACCAGAGTTTAAACATATCTCAACCCTCAGAAAGAGGGAGGGCATCAGAAATATTTTAGAAGAAGCCTTCTTATTTTTCCAGTACATAAGAGGAACGGAGAAGTCTTTCAGTTTCAGAAGACTTTGTTAATGTAACTTTACAATAAAGATAGCACTAGTATTCTTGTTTGTGCTTCTCTCCTGGACTACCTTGCAGGACTACCCCATCCTACAGTCATGATCAATTAAGATAACATGATGACTTTTTCATAATTTCCACAGTTAGAATTAGGTTTGTTTGGGGAATTCCAGAAGTATATAATCAGTGTTTATATAAAAAGAAACAACCTTCTCCTTTCATTAAAACCTTTAGACTAATGAGATATAAGTAGAACTCAAAAGATATAAGCCATTCCCCTCCTTTTTATGAACACCTGTGGCCATGATAGAATTGTGAGAAATTCTAATTATTAGAGCTACAATCTTGTTTGCAAAATAGTTGCTACAAGAATTCTGGTTCACCTGTTGACCATTGTAATGGAGCAGTTAGCTAGGCTTCTATGGGTTAATTATTAGGCTAAAGGAAATGCTATCCTGCTCTACCTTCTAAGGGCAACTTATTCTGTTGAAAGGAATCTGCTTCCCTCTTTCAATCTCTTTGGCCCAAAAAATCCCAGCTGTAATTTTCTATTTGTTAGTTTTTCATGGAGAATGATTATTAGAACTTTCATTTTTCATTTCATTTTTATCTGTAGTGTGGTACATCTCCCTAAGTATTTATTCCCAGTAGAAAACTAATTGAGAGATCTGGTCTATCTGTGATTAGGTTGCAGCATCTCTTGCCCTACACAATGGAAGTTCACAATTTTAACACAGGTCTTAGTTCATAAACATCCCTTGAAAATCAATTAGGATTTTTAATATATGTCTGTGTAATTAATATTATATCTTGATTGCACATCTGCTAGAGGTTCCATTAACCTTATGCAGTAAAGTACTCTGTTATTATTGCAATGAGGAAAAGTACAACCCGATTTTTTTATCCAGATTATTTGCTTGGCTGCACAAGCAGGGAAAGGAAAGAAGTAGGGAAAGAATTGGTGTTGATTGCAAGTGAATTCATATATTTTACAGATAAATAAGATAAAGTGATAAATGAAGAGTTTATATTTAAGTGTTGGACTTCTTATTGCACATAATCCAGCTACCTTATGCATGTATGCATTCCTTGTCTGGACAGATATTACAGCTAGTTAACCATAGGATCCATTAGGGCCTCATCAAGTTCTGCTTTGTATCATCATGCTTGTGTATCAAATGTCAGCTTTTAAAAAGATGTTTACATTTTAAGGTTCAGCACACTTTTTCTTTTGTTTTCCAGGAATGGTACACTGTTTTTGATCACTATCGGCGCACTAACTGTGTAGTATCTGAGCTGATCATGGGAAATGAATACTATTTCAGGATCTTCAGTGAAAACCTGTGTGGGCCGAGTGAAAATGCTGCAGCCACTAAAAACTCTGCCTACATTAAAAAGACAGGTAACAAAGAGAAGTAATACAGGCACTTGCCAACATTCTCATTAAAAATTATCTTTCTTAATGTTGAAGTCAAAATAAGTTGTCGTATATTCTATGGGATATCCACTGAATCTTTGCTATTCAAGCCAGTTAATTTTTGAAATAATTGCGCAATGTAGTATTCAACCTATTGGTAGATGACGTGACATATAGTGGTTTGTGCAAGAATTTCCACACCAACATCTACCAGGGAGTCTTCATGATGGAATGGGACAACTCAATGGAACTATGGCCAATAATAATAAAATAAGACAGTTGATCTAGAAATACAATAGTTACAATAATTTTGAAGAAAACGTGGTCTCCAATAATAAAAGTAACTGAATGAAATGATTAACATTGAATTGTCCACAGGGAGTTTCAGCTCTACAGGCAGGATATAAATAAACTAATTAAAAAAGACAAACTAGTAAACTTGATCTGAAACTTCACATTCATTCCAGGCTTTACTCCAAGTGAAGAGAAGAGCAACAAAGATGATTAGGAGATTGTATGTTAAAATATATGAAGAATGATTACAGGAATTGGGTATGTTTAGGTTAATGAAAAGAAGGACTAGGGGTGACATGATAGCAGTGTTCCAATATCTAAGAGGAGGGAGTCAACCTATTTTCCAAAGCACCTGAAAGACAGGAGAAGAAGCAATGGATGGAAACTACTCTAGGAGACAACCATCCTATAACTAACAAGAAATTCCCTGACAGTTACAACAATTAATCAGTGGAACGACTTGTCTCCGGAAATTGTGGGTGTTCCAGCACTGGAGGTTTTTAAGAAGAGATTGGACAACCATTTGTCTGAAATGTTTTAGAGTTTCCTGTTTGAGCAGGGGTTTGGACTAGAAGATCTCCAAGGTCCCTTCCAACTCTGTTATTCTTCCATCAAATTCTTTAATCCTTAGACTAGTTCTAGATAATGACAACTGGAGAGTTTCACAAACGTGGAAGGAGGGGCAAAAGCAAGAGAATTTCATAAAATAGACTGCATCCTTCAGAAATCCTTGTTTACTTCTGAATGTTATTAGCGCTACTACTATCCTATTTTAAAATATTTTAGCTGGACATTTTTAATGATTATTTGAAAATATGAGCATGATTAAACCAGGACACTTCCTGTTTGGCTTCCCCTCACCTTACCTCTTGTTCATACTGCAGGAGCAATTTACAAACCACCTAATTACAAAGAACATGACTTCTCTGAGGCACCAAAATTCACCCATCCGCTTTCTGATCGTTCGGTAGTTTCTGGGTACAATGCAACTATCAGTTGTGCCATCAGAGGAAGCCCAAAGGTAGGTCATACTATATCCTACGAGTGGATTTTTAGAATACATAACTGTAGTGGGAAAATTACTGCTACTATGCTAAGGTGTGTATGGCATCATAACATATAAATATATTGAAGCAATAGAAAAAAAGAAAACACTCCAGTTTATAAGTGAGTCCTAAAAATAGGGCAAGGACAGTGTTGTTTCTAAACACAAATATTTTAACAATTCAGGATAAGAACTTAGACTAGGAATTATATAAGATTATTAGAAAATCAGTGGCTTGAGTTAGGATGAGAAGATCACCTTTGAGAGAAAGAGAAAAAGATATTTTCATAAAGGGAAAAAACCATATGATATGAAAATTGGCTGAGCATAAAAATATAGTCCTAGATCACCTATGAAATCCCCATGGAGGAGGAGGTTTGGTACAAACAAATGTTTTGCTTCTTATACACCATGCTAATCTTGCCAGTGGATTCTGGGCCATCTTTTATGGAATTTCCCAAACTACAGGTAGTCCTGGACTTACAACCATTCATTTAATAACCATATGAAGTTACAACAGCACTGAAAAAAGTGACTTGTGATCAGTCTTCAACAACCATTGCAGCATCCCCATGGTCACATGATCAAAATTCAGGCACTTGGCAACTGACATATACTCAGGACAGTTGTATTGTCCCAGGATCAACATTTGTAACCTTCCCGGCTGACTTTCAACAAGCAAAGTCAATGGGGGAAGCTAGATTGGCTTTATGACTGCACAATGTGTTTAACAACTGCAGTGATTCACTTAACAACTGTGGCAAAAAAAGACTGTAAAATGAGGCACAACTCACTTAACTGTCTCGCTTAGCAATGGAAATTATGGGCTCAGTTGCAATTGCACAATAAGTCAAGGACTATATGTATACTTCTCCTTATCTTTAGCGAATAGCATTTTTTAAAAGTTTGAAGGACGTAACATGTACGAAATTCTTCTGGAAGCAAACAGGTTTGGGTTAAAAATGCATTTTGACCTGCTTAAATTTCCAATGTAATCTCAAAGTAGCAAAGTAAATGTCCTTTCCTCTTCAAAATGACCTACTTCTGCTTCAGACTTATTGTTTCTGTTTTCATAAACACAGCCCAAAATCTTCTGGTTCAAAAACAACGTGGACCTTTCTGGAGATGCCAAATACCGCATGTTCAGTAAGCATGGAGTGTTGACTTTGGAAATCCGCAAGCCTAGCCCATTTGATGGAGGCATTTATACCTGCAAGGCGGTGAATGAATGTGGTGAAGCAGAAATAGAGTGTCGATTGGATGTTAGAGGTACTAAAGAGGACTTAATAAATCTATTACTTTCTAAAAGATAAGGCTTTGAGTCTGTATCCTTTAAAGGTTAACTGTACAGTTTCAGTGTCCTTTTGGATACATTTCCTTGAATGAGGAATGACGTGTATAGCTAACACTTCAATAGTCTAATTAAATAGTAGACAAAAAAAACTATGGACTTACGAATGAGTAAATCACTTGCCCAGTTTGCATTTTTAGTGAAGCTTTTTTTAGCAATTATTCATAACGGTTTCATATTCCAATTCCAAAGCAGAGAGAAAGGAATGTTAAGATAAGGAAACACACACACTTTATGTCTATCCTGTCTTTTTATGTTCCATTATGGATTCCATACCTTTTCTTCCACAAGTTGCAGATGAGGAACAACACAGCGTCATAACCTATGCCACATGTACTACATTACATTAGCAGAATCTCTTAAAAGTGGCACAGCAAGTAAACCTTTTTTTACTACAGGCACAATTACTTCCCATACAGATCTGCAGCAACATAACTGCTGCCGAATTTACATTACTGTATCCCATTTCTTTGTAAGTAAACTGATTAAAGGTTTAAGGCAGGAGTATCAAACTGGCGGCTCACAGGGCGGATGCGTTACATCCAGGCCACGCCCACCCCAGCTTCACGAAGGGGCAATATGTTATATGACAGCAACATGACACCGCGAGTTTGACACCCATGGGTTAATACATCAGGGCATTACAGATCAGGAGAAGGCCAAGCATGTCAGTCTTTGACCACAAGCAAAGCATGTGACTGTGATACAGTGTAGTATATACAGCACATCAACTTATCTTCAAAACTGCAACCAAAAAATTATCCTAAAATTAGAAATGCAAGATCAACTGGAATACTAAAATAGATTCTCAGTATTTTATGATAGATAAAATGGATTGTTAACACACATGAACATGTGTCTTCATTTCTTACTTATTTTGGTATCTACAGCACCACAGTGAAATTCTAAGCAACTGGATATCATCAAGTCCAGATACGGAACTAAGTTGTTTGTCCCAACAAACTTGGGACATATGGGAAAAATTGGAAGAGGCCAGCAACATAAAGAAAAACCAGCGAGATGCGTCAGCCCCTCAAAGCCCTAAGTAGCTTCTGGATGCCAGAAATGCTCATCACTCCTGCTGCCAGGGAAATTACAGAACGAACTCAATTCATTTCCTGATGCGGTTTCATTCTCTTCTGCTGCTTTGCTCCCAATTAGTAAGACTGTTGTTCTTGATAAGAGCTTCCACGTACCCCCAGTTATAATCATGCCAACTTAGCAATTTACGGTTACTAATGGTTTTACAACGGTAGAACCTGTTTGACCACAAGCAGGGTATGTGAGATCTATAGACAGGAAATCCACACAAAATGCATTTATCAGTTTTTGGTGGGTTTTTTTTAGACACAAGTCCATTTGTGAGTGAGGCCAATTGCATAATTATATTGTTTCTTAGTGCTTAGTGCTCTTGCATGCTTAGGCGTCACATGCAAACAATTGGAGTGTAATTTTTCAAACTCTTGGTTGTTGTTTTTTAATGTAATACTTATGGCAGATAACTTTGGAAGCAGCTGTGAAAGCCTTCTGAAGGATGTGGTTGTTTTAAGAATTCAATCAGAGGTGTTCCACATTCCTTGGGAAGCACCTCTTTTGATGACTTTGGGCAGCTCTCCAAGAAACAATTTCTGCTTGTCTTTAAAAAATTGTTACCTAAGAGTTGAACTGAAAAAAATGATCGGTGCAAGTCTGCAAAACAATCTGTTGAGTTCATTTTTATTTTTATTTTGGAACACCCTTAATGTAGTCTATTTACACATGGATTTTGTCAGTGTAGATTTCACTTTTTAATCAAACAAATGGGTTTTATTTTTCTGAGCGTATAGTTTGAATTTACCAATAGCAAGTTTTTGCATTATACCTGAACTGCACAGACACATTCCTTTAGGAAAAATCTCTTATCCAATAATAAACTATGGCAGATAATGAAAACAGAAGATAAGAATGTTGCGGTGCAAATATTTAAATTTAAAAATTAGGGAGTTTTAAATCCTACTGGATTAGTTTGAACAGATTTTTATAGAAAGGTGTGGAGTGGGTGGGTGCTGGGGCTGTTATCAGTACTTTTAGGAAGTAAACTAATATCCTGCCCCACTTTTTGAATCAGCCAACCTCCCTGGGCACTTTTAATCTTGCCAGGTCCCAACTTCCTCCTGCTGCAATGATTGGCACAAAACTTTGCTGTCATGTGAGGAGACAGAAAAGGCCTGACACAATGAAAAGTACCTAGAGATCTTGGGTTCAAGTGCTCCTTATATGGATCTGAAGCCAGATCTGGTACTACATTAAGCATATAATCAGATACATACTAGTCTGAAGGAAAGCCTCGATGATCTCAGGTTTTCAGTTATGAATTGACTTGTATGGAATTGTGCTGTTAAGGAATCAATCGTTAGTCTTCCATTCTTAATTACAGTTTGAAAACTTCTAGTTTATATTGCCATGCATACTAAATGTAACATTGTCTTGTGGCTGTTATTCTATTTTTCAAAGTCAATTCAAAAATTATTTTACAACAGCATCAGAAACTGTAATAAAGCTCTGTTCCCTGTTTTAAATATACAGAATCTATTCCCTGCACATTTAGGAAATAATATTAAATTTATAAACACTGATATAAAAATATAAAGCACCAAAATGTGCTTTTCCAAACACAACACTGTATCTTTAATGAAAATGTATTGCTTCTGCATAAGGAAATAAATAAAATAACAGCTTTTCCTTTTCCAGACTAGATTTATTCTCCCAAGCTGTTTGTGTTTTCTTGACCTATGTTTATATAACATAAAAGAGGACTATTTCAACTCCATAGTTCATAGAAAGACTGTGTAGTTGCAGATCCCTGCCTGAGAATAAGTCAATAACGGTGTGCAATATTTTTGTTTTGCTTCCAAAGGCTACATGAAACAATGGCTCGGGGTTCTATGTGCTTATTAAAGGTGTGGTGGAAGGTAATGAACTTCTATTTGTGTAAATGTAAAATATTATAATCTAATCTAATTACAATATTACAATCTAAGCTGACATGATTTTATGATTACAATCTATTCCATTTTAAGAGGAGAATCCATAGACATCAAATGCTGAAAAATATACTCATATCTTCCAGAAGCTAATCAAAGGATAGACGTTTATTTTAGGACAACAAAAGAACTCAGAAGTCCGCACTTTTGATGACATATCACAACCTAAAATGGCACATAGTAATGAGGTGGTAAGCTATTTTGCATCCATTTTTTGCAGTTATTCCTGGGCTTTAATGGAATGGCAAGAAGCAAAGGAACTGAAATAGTTGGTCTAAAAACAACTAATCACTTAAGTAACCAACCAGTGTGTAACAAAGTATTTGCCAAAAATAATATACAGCGTGGGAAGAAAAGAGAGAAGAGAGAGAACCAGAATCCACTATGCTGAAAGAGGAAAAAATAGTAATTCAAGCAAGGCAGCTAAGAATATTTCTTCATTATGATCAACAATGATCTTAAAATGAACAATGAGTTATGAACCAATACAATGTTTATCAAAGTACTCTAACAAGTAATAAAAGCAATCACTGCAAGTGATTGGCTTTTATTTTTACGTTGCATTTCAGTTGATTGATAGCTATGTAAGTTACTTCATGCTGAAGTGTTACAAAATTACAACAGATGGCTAAAAAATAAAAAGCTTATAGATGGAAACTTTGCTGTTTTCCTTATGCAGTGTAAAAAAACAAAGGTTTAAGGAACACCGCACTAGACTATAAACTGAATCACACATCTCTTTCAATTTCTGCACATTGGCCTAAGATAGACTTAAGCATTGGTAAAACTAGTGAGAACGCATAATTTCACTTTTAAAATGAACAGTGAAAATAATGCAACATTTTGCAATCTTAAATAATTTACCAAGCTACCATTTTGGAGCAAATAATTTATTTGCATAGTATTTCATAGTGGATCACAGATACAAAATTGCAGCCAATTAATCTCCATGCCTGTTCAAAATTTACCGAACCTGCTGCAGGATGCAAAATGTAAGAAGAAATGGCCATTTCATTTTATTTCAAGTCTGAAAGTGCTATGGCATTACGTTTATATGAATCAGTCCAAATATTGAGTTATGTTTCCCACTTTACTTCTTAGAGAATTCCCATTCTCTAAAACCTAAAATTACAAATATGTAATACCTTAAAAGCGTACACACAATTTCACACATGCACATGCACACAGCCTTGATTCAGGAGACCTCAAAGGGCTTTAATTCAAATGGATGAATTTTCTGCCTCAGTTGTCTTTTTTTTATAAAGACATCATTGAGCTGTACTGAGGTGTTTTCATATTTAATCAAAATATGTGCATAATAAATGCCCCCTCCTGCTACCTAGTCTGTTCAAATGAGAGTTAATTATATATTTTAGAGATGGCCCCTTCAGTTTTGGTTTTATCTGAAACTGAAGTCATGCATATGGTACACAAGACTAATAAGATTTCACAAGAGGCAACAGTGGTTTAATTGCATTTTAATTTAACATTCAGACAACTGTACACTTTTCTATAAATATATGTGGAACTGAAATATGTACATTTCTTCCCCCCTCCCACCCTTTATAGTGCAGTCAATTCAACAGTCATACAGATTAAATTGTGCAGAATAAGCCCAACAATTCCTAAAGGCATGTTGCCTAGAAATGTTATCACTTCTGTAGTACTTCAACATCAGCCAGAGAAGTCTGCCAGATGTTCTACAGTTTCTTCTCTACTGTAGATTTTCTCCTTCAAGTACCTTGGTGTATTTTTGCATTAGAGTCCAGTATAGTCCATGAAAAGTAGAAAGACAATTCATTTATTTTTCATCCTACTCAACAATTGTCAAATGGAAATTTACCAGAAAGGGAAAATTCATTACACAGTGACACTTTTTGCTTTTTTTAAAATAAACATTAATAGACTGACAAAGCCATGGCTAAAGGGAGACATAAAATGAGAAGATACAGTGCTACTGATACATTTGTGCATGCTTACAACTTTTTAATAACTGGATGTATCTCTAACAGTACACTGCACACACTCAGGCTTCACATGAATATCTCATACATTCAAGCCAATCATACTGTCTTGGTTTTGGTGGCTTTTCTCCTGTCCTCATTTAATTCTATACACTTATCATAAAGAAATCTATTTATGTCTATGAGCATATACTAGTGAATTGAACTGGAATGTTAGCAAAATTGTCATTTTATGTTTAAAATAGTATGTACAGCACATGCATACTGATCATGAGTTCACTATTTAATCACTCCTGCATTATGATCTTTAGCCATTCATTTGATAACACAATGACAGAGATTATACATATATTCCAACCCTTGATGTGGAAATGGTTGAAGAAATCTACAAAAGGGCTATTGGCAAGGATTCTCTCATGACAATTTAAGTACCGAAAACAAGAAAGGAAATAAAAGTAAGCATCTGAACAGCAGCAGCAGTGGGTGATCCAGGCAAGAGTGAGTGGCTTGCACAATGCACACAATAACAAATATGAAACAGAAGGCATATGCCTATAAATTAAACAAACAACAGTACAACTGGAGATTAAAAAGAAGGGAGTGTCAGGTGAGCCATCTTGACGAACTAAATATAAAAGAGAAAGTGATAAACAGAATGCAAATGCTTAGAATATCTTAAGCACAAGCCTGATATGTGCTTATGAAATTTCATTTCCATAAAAGGGATTTGCAGGGTCATATACTTAAATGAACAGGGCCGTTTTCACGTGAGCTTGTATAACCGCAAAAGAAAGGAGAAAATTGCATGGCAAATATGTTTCCCAACAATAACATTGATCAGCTGGACACTGGACGAGGTGGTTTGCTTTTGCTTTCTGCCTCTTTCCCACGCACTGCTGCCACGTAGGAGAAGAGACACAATACCGAATAGCAGATCTCATGAGCCTAGAAGACATTAAAAAAATAATATAATCAGATACTAAGTAAAGTTTTCTTACTTTTAGAGCAAGTATAAAATGCAATGCAATGATGAGACATAATGTCTTGATGTGGGCAATTCATCCATCTCCATCACTAACAGGAATAAGAAAGCACACAACATTTTATACTTGCATAATTAAAGTCCTATGAATTGCAAATTTTGTTTACAGTTGAATCAGTTTAGAAGTACCGTTGCTTGTACTAAACTAAATAGAATTTAATTGCTAAGTTTAGATTCTAAAATCCCATGTTGGCAGCAAATAAAGAGAGGAATGGTGAGAAGATGAGATATGAACTCTCATGGACTTTGCTGGTATGTACTCAGTTTCATCTCTAAAGTCAAATATTTTCACTGCTCAGTTCAGGGACCTTTTTTTTAGGCTATCTTTCTTCTCCTAACTAAATGACTTTATAAATATAATTGTTAGTTACTAAATACTCTTCTAATCTCTATTCACTGCACTGGTATTACCTAGTTTGGGTAATAAAACATCTGCAAGAAAACAATCAAGCTCAGAGAGCACTAAGGACCCTAATCTTTATTCAATCTTACTGTTTGCCTTCCACCTGCCCTCTAAATCCTTTGTAGAGTAAAGTGTGTAACTTTGTATGACTTTGTAGGTAATTTTGCATTGCAATGTAATGTTTAAAGGAAGTGTTATTTAAATTTCCCTTATGCATGCAGTATTGTACATATGTTCTAAATGCTAAGTGAAAAATCTTGTTCTTATATTTGATAATAATTCAAATATACTGCTGGATATAAATCTTTTTCAATTTCCTGGTATACTTTCACAGGTACAATAAATAATTTCAAAAAAGTTAAATATCTTATTCCATAGGCTATGGCCCAACAATTCTATAGAATAAAAACCAACATTGTAACCTTAATTCGTAGGATTTTTGATTGAGAATTATTAATATGTTTATGCCCCAAATGAATCCATGATGTGCCAGGTTTTTTCAAAGTGGACAAATTAAGTTACATTTATATTGCTAGTTTAAAAAAAACTACCACTTTGAGAAATGAGATAGAAAAATAAACTTTTAATCATTGGTAGTTCAACTGCCATGTTAATTAAGTTAAAGAGATCAATATTTGAGCTACATCATAGGTATAAATTTTGTTTAATAGTACAAGCAATGCGATGAAATATTATGCTATCAAATTCTGTTGCACTCTCTAAAATCATTAGCCTAGTGTATTTCCTACAGTTCTTATATTTCTAATATATTTTTTTGAAATTGGTCATATACATATTATTTCAAAATCTCGAATGCTAGGCATGAAAACAAAACGTTTGAAAAATAGCCAAAAAATCATAGTAAGTAACTTACCATTGGTGTCTTGTACTTGTGGCTCACCACTTCTTTAGTTTCAGGAACTAAAACCGGACGGGCAAGAGACAAAACAAAGAGTTCAAAAAACGAGAGGAAAAAATGAAAGGAATAGTATAATGTTCCCAAAGGTAACAAAAGGTCCAAGGGAAACATAGAACAGCTGCAGGAAAAAGGCATTTTAACTAATTCTATGTTATTCAATTGTGACAATTCACCCAAGTCCATAGAAATACAGCTAATTTAAAGTGACAAATACTTTAGGATACATATTTATTTGGGATTTCTCTGATATGTGATATTTTTTTATATGTCCTAGTAATTCTTCTATAGATAATTTTGCTATATAATACATTTACCAAGTTCCCAAAACTGCTGGCTCCTGTCTCTCCCACTTATACTAGAAAATAGTTTTAGCAACTATTTCCCAATATTGATGAAATTCATCCACAAATAAATTGGAAGTAAATGTACTTAGGTATATAAATATTCTATCATGTTCCCAATGAAAGATCAACTTCTAAATGCCCTTAGTGTAAGAAAACTGTCTCTAAGGAAGAGTTGTTCTTTCTGTGCATTTGGCCAACAGTTGAAAAGTATTCAAACAGATCTACATTCTAAAGCCAAAACAGGAGCAGAATTCTGAGTTCTTTCTTTGCTAAATAACGTTAACCCATGTTAGTTTTGTTGCTTCATCATTTAACACCGAACAGGAAACATATCCATTTTAGGAAGGAAACCGGATCATATAGGGCTACATGGGGAAGGATGAGTAGAATAAGTATCATATTACCTACTAAGAGAAAAAAGAATAGCAGTCAATCTATGAACAATTGACTTTAATATATATGGGGTTTGGGAAATGCAAACAAAATCCAGACATACCCTTTTTATGTAAGAGAAAAAAGTGCTACCAGAGAGACTTAATGGAACATAGTAAAGATTAAGTAATACATACTAAAGATGACAGGACTCTATTAAAGAAGAATGAGACAACAAATTGATATTATATGAAATCAATATTTTGGAAAACTAAAAAATATCCATCCATATGAAGTCCATACATGGTCAAGGATGCAAAATTCAGAAAACTGGAAAAAAATCTTTTGAAACTATTTTACCCATTAGTATCACATAATTCTGAGGCTAACTCTGTATTACCCATAAATGATTACAAAAAGAACCACACAAATAATTATTTGCAGTTAGTATGTGACTTCAAAAGGCAAACAGGTAAATCAGACAGAAGTGGCCTTAAGAGGGAAAGACAAGTCAGAATAAAAAATGCAAAATCTCTGACATTTAAATATCATTTTAGAAGGGCATCAGCACACTGACTACATCTACCTGCTATAACCTCTCTATAAAGAAAAGAATTATAAATAAGGTTAAAAAGGAATTCTAAAGTGTATAGAATAAGAATAATATATCTCTATCATACAAGGGTTTAACAGTGAAGCTCAGAAAAAGGATTGCCCTCTTCCCCCTCCCTCCAGAACTGCATTTGATTTTTGATACTGCTCAAATTAAACAAGTTAAAAGAAGAAATAAACAAAAGTACATCTTGCAGTCTCTTGCCCTGTTAATGAGCATACACAGTACTAGCAAAGGATAGGGATGAAGGGACCACATTACCTGCTGGAGAATGAAGGTTTTCATAGCAGCGATAGTGAAGGGGCCACAATAAAACTAAAGCACAAGTACATAGCAGTAACTCAAATTTCAGAGCCTGATGCTTCCTACTTTTGGGGGGGGGAACAATTCATCGCAACAGAGCACTCCAACTCAGACATACCTCAGCAATTAAATTATTTCAAACAACGTGAAACTCTATACCAACTTCACACAGAGATGCATAATGTATCCAAACTTACATTGCCACAGCTGAAAATACTGGATTTAGTTACAAGGCCAGTTGCCAGAATCAAGCATATTTTGTATGAAATCAAGTGATCGTCCACTAAAAAGCTACTGAGAGCTGTTAATTGAAAGGTTGTCAGAATGACTGCTTCCTCTGAATAAGCAGAAGCATTAGGTATAAAGCGGTCAGGTTAAAGGGAACAAGCTCACTGAGCAAGTGAATAGAGAGGACTGATAGAAGTTTGCAAGGGAGTTCCACAGGAAAGGGAAAACACTTTAAAACCAGTTACAAACTATTACGTAATGATGTTGACTGCAGACATGTTGTTTCTGCCAGAGTCTAAATTATCTGAGTGATGGATTATTGACACAAGGAGGACTGCACCACATAAGGACTAGTAAAAATGTGTTCAACCAAAGCACGGTAAGTTTGATTAGGAAGGTCTGAAATGGAACCTGTGGAGCAGGAGGAAAAACCTCCTGAAATAATGGTTTCAGATAGGAACTATAGAAAGTTGGAATTTTGCTGGAGCCAATTACAGACAAATAAAAAGGATTATTGGCTGATAAAGTTGAAGGCCTTCACTCTTTATACACAAATGCTATGGGGGAGGAGGGGAACAAAGACAAACTTGAGATCCTAATACAGAAGGGCACATATAATTTAAGATATAACAGAGACTAATGGAATGACTCCCATGAGTGGAAAATAAAGGTACAGTTTGTTCAGAAAGAAAGATACAATCAAGGGGAATAGGAATTTCATTGTCACAGGTATCCACAGGTATTCCCAGTCAGTGATGGAGAATGATATGTGCATAGTAGTGACACCACACAAAGTTGTTGTTATATACTTCTATCTTAATACTTGACACAATTACATAAGTCGTGGAGCGAGTCAAGCTATTCTCCAAAGTACCTGAAGGCAGGACAGGAAGCAATGGATGGAAACTAATCAAAAAGAGAAGCAACCTAGAACCAGGGATAAATTTCCTGACAGAACAATTGATCAGTGGAATAATTTGCCTCCAGAAGTTGTAAATGCTCCAATCCTGGAAGTTTTTAAGAAGAGATTGGACAACCATTTGTCTGAAATGGTATAGGGCCGTGATGGCAAACCTATGGCACGCATGCCAGAGGTGGCACACAGAGCCCATTCTGTGGGCACGTGTGCCATCACCAGCTGCTCTTTTGGTTTCCAGTGCTCCGGTGCGCACGTTCCAGTTTGGACACTCGGTGCAGAAAAGGTTCGCCATCACTGGTATAGGGTCTCCTGCCTGAGCAGATGATTGCACTAGAGGACCTCCAAGGTCTCTTCCAACTCTTTTATTCTGTACTCTGAGTTTGTGTTGTGATTCATGAGGCATTATGTCATCTCCCTACCTTCATTTGCACTATATATTAAAAAGATCCATTCCTCCTCAAAAAAGGAAATTAGTGAACAATGTAGTCATTTAAATGTGGAAGAAAAAAAAAATCATATATTGCTATTTGTGTTCACTTGGTTAAGAAGACGATGTAAATGACGTCTACCAAAAACAAATTGGAGATCTTTGAAAGAGGCATGAAGTTATGATACTTTAACCAGATTGGGGAAAACCTGTGCCAGGCATGGTCTGTTAGGAAATTCCTGATCTGGCTTCTGACAACATTCTCTTTGAGAAGAGAATATGTGTGTGTGTGTATCTGTGTGTGTGTGTGTGTGTGTATCCATGTAATACCAGTGTTCTAGATTTTAAGGGAATTTAAAATTAAACATAACCAAACATTTATTTTGGACTTCAAAAAAGAAATTACAATAAACAATTACAACTGGTATACAACAGCAGGAAAAACAAATGGGAGAAGGATTTCCCAAAGGTTGTAATATTAAAAAAAACACCTGCAGATTCCAATGCCAGAAAAATGTACAGCAGCAGATGAGGACAATATTTTTTTTTCTTTTTACAACCATTTACTCCCTTAATTCATTCAGGGCAGAGTCAAGACAACTGAAGGGAGCTGAGCATTTACTAGCCAGGTACATTTCCTGATGCCTACGTGAAGTTTGCAGTAGATACTGTATTTTCTCTTTGCGCCCCGATAGAAATGTTTCTCTAATTAATTTTAGATAACAGGACTGAATGGTGCAGAAAAAGTTTTACAAGGTGTTTTGCAAATGTAGAATAGAATAACTCAGCATTTACATCAAATCCTTGGGTTATGACCCTAATTGGAACCAGAATTTCCATTACTAAGCAGAGCAGACATTAAGCAAAACATCACATAACCACGCCACTTAGCAACAGCAGTCCCCACAGTCCAGACTGGAGTTGTTAGGCCAGGACCTCATGCTTCTCCTGCCCTGTGTGAACGGCTTCCACTTCAGCTCCCCCTACCTGTCTATCTCCTCCCTACCTTCTCCAGGAGCAATTCCATCACAAATGCAGAATATGTGCTGCACCTTCAGGAAGTCCTTATTCCTCCGCTTCTTCCAGTTCTTCCTGCACAGCCATCAGCTTTGCCTGGGGAGCTATTGATGCATCTCCTGCCTCGCCCATCAACAGGGCATGTTGCACCTTGCTGGTCTGTCTCACTGCATTCTCCGCAGTCTATGGGCTATTGCTCCTCATGCCATCAGTGGAAGATGGGGCTCCTCCACCCACACCACCATCCTGCCTCCCCCACCAGCTCTCTCTCCCTGCCTGTTACCCAGCAGAACCAAGCAGCTTCCTGCTGCATGTGTCATGGGGTTGCACTTTCACCCAATGCCTGGATTCCAGACAAGCAGAAGTGGGAAGAAGACAATGAAGGTCAGCTGGGGTGGCAACAGGGGTAGGCAGAAGAGTACAAGGCAATCAAAAAGGCAGAGACGGGGAGTGAAGATAGTAGGGCGGGGGGAATTGAAGCAGAGGTAGATCATGCAGGGCAGGAAAATATGACCATGGAATACTGCAACCATCTGGAACGTGAGTTGGTTGCGAAGTACCCAACTTTTGTTTATGTGACCATAGGAGAGTTACAATGGCCTGATCTTTGAGGACTAATAATAACTATCATTTGTTCAGTGCCACCATAACTTTGAAAGTCACTGAAATAAATAGGTATAACCCAAGGACTACCTGTATATTGTTCCAAACCTGATGAAGAATCTAGATGACTGCTCAAATCAATCACTGGGGCCTTTGTGTAAATCGACATTTGGTGCAGAGCATTTGACAAGTAAGTACCTTACCATTTGATGTTAGAGAAACCAATTCAGAATATTTTTCTATATCATTGGGGTGGCTTACAATATAAAGTACATTGAGAGAAAACATCATCTGGACTAATAATTCATATCAATCACTCTAAGTTCTTTACTCACAATAAAATAATAAAAGGCAATGCATGGCACGTTCATGGATAAGATGGAAAAAAGGATAGTTGATATTATAGAAAACCAAGGAGAAGGTATGGCGATGGTGTGAATTTTAGCCATGTTTCTGTTTCTTATTTTTAAATTTCTATGGCTGACTATTTCACCTTCCTTTTCTATGTGCTCTGTATAACCATTTATCTCTGAATGGTATACAGGATGGGAATATCTTTATTCAAAAAAACCTTCACTCCATGTGGCACAAATTCTTCTCCTTGCACCTCCTTTTTTTCTTTGTCCCCACGACAAATGACCACATTGCAATTATTCAATTCATTAAAATTGTTTCAAGCAGCCAAAAGATAGATTCAGTTCACAAATTCAAGAACATTAGACGTGCTAATAGCAGGCGTGACGACGATTCCGAAGCATCTAAAACTAGCAAATTTACAGTGACTATGACTTTTATCAAACAGCATTCCCATAACATGATATTTCGTATGACACCTGGTAACAGCTTTATTTAAATAATTAGTACAATTTTCAGGCTGCCAAGGTACTTAGAGATCAATGTTTCGATCTGTCTCCTTGAAATCACTAGCCTTCGTCATTTCACTGAAGAATGCTACAAGCTTACTAATTTTCACCTTTATTTTCCAACATTTCTTCATTCGATCTTTAGTTCCTCTGCCATCTTAGCAAACAAACAAAGCCTACTGTCTAAAAGAGCTACAGCTCTGCCTCTCTGAGAGGACTAGAAATTTGAGTTACTGCCATGCAGGTACAAACCTAATATCAAAATAATGTAATTACCAAATTCTTCCAGGACAAAGACGCCACGCACTGTATTGCACTTTTTAATGTGATTCAGCTCTATGAAAACCTGAAAGAAAACAGGAGGGAAAACACAAGATTAGGCTAAAGGAGGAAATCCTTTCTAAATAATATAAACATAAAAATGCACACCACAGCAGGTATAATTTGGAATGTTTGAGATGTTGTAGTTCATACTACTAATCAAGCTACAATTATTTAATTTTTTTAAATAAAAAAAAAGAGGAATTTCAAAGTAAATATTGAAAACTTGCCACAATGCTAGAAATCAACAAACAACTTAAAAGGCTAAGAAGCTAAGACAGCAGAAGATGAAGTACCTTCCGCTCCTTGCAGGAGGAGAAAGCATGGAAGAGAAACGAAGGAGTTAGTAACTCTGACATAATTCAACATTGCTACTCCCTTCAGGCACTCAGTAAAAGAAAGAAAGCGGGGAGGGGGAAAAAACCACACACCATAAAATACAACAAAAGAAGGGTCAAAGAATACTCCCAATTTTGGTCTCTCATTTGTAATCTTGTCCCATCCCATCAAATATCTAACCCTCCATGCATCCTCCTCCAGCACAGAGGGCAGGCAAGAGGTGCCATGCTTCCCACCCAAACCAGTTGTCTGCTATGTTTCCATACCCAATAAAGCCTCCTTTCAGGATTCATAGACTGTACCTTGACACAAAGTGCCAAGAAAACAGAGGTTATGAGCAATGCAATAGATTTGTATTTCTGTGAGTTAGAAATCAAATCTGTAAAATATGCAAGTGTTTTGGTTTTAATGGCCACAGCAACATTTCACACATCCACCCACATCCTCCAAAATGTAATGCCATTAACTTCAGTCAGAATGAGGAGCAGTTTATTATGTACAAGGAAGGGATGCAGAAAGAAAATCTATACAAAAGAATATTTACACCTCAGTTTTACCAATAATTGAAATTCCCAAGTATTTCTTAGAATGGTACTGATTATCAACTCCAAGGAATAAAAAGGGAAGCTAATCTTTTTCTTGTGATGGGGTGGGTGGAGAAAATAAATGTGTCATGGAAATCTAGCTTAAGATGATAACCAGTTTTGTCTAAACACCTCAAATGCCACTTAAAAATGTCCAGGGCCAGATAATAGTATTTTCTAAAAGAAAAAAAAAGCTCATAAAATGGCAAACATTTGTACAATGATTTTAGTACAAATGAAAAAGTACTATAATTAATGTAAGAGTTTCCTATAATTGCAGAAATTAGAAAAGGTTATGTTCCTCTCATACTATCAAACAAGTATTATGACATTTGCATAAATGTATTTCAGACCCTCATTCCAGTTTGCTAACAGCTAACAAAAGGGATTGTCTCTTTGGTAACAGAACATTATCTTGGATAATGGGAAAAAGTAAGATTGTCCTTGGATGAAGCCTTCCAAATGAATAGAGCAAGAATTGTATATCATAATGCTGATCCAGGGGGAAAATCTATCTAGAATCTTTGCTTGAGATAAGAAACTTTTGCCTTTCTCTACTATCCCTTAAACCACTCACAATCCTGCTCCAAATGATAAAATAACCACTTGATGCAAACTTTGGATGTGTGAGGGCCTTCACAGGTGCTTGAAATTCTTACGACTTTAATCTTACTGAATGGGAACAACAGTTAAACAAAGCTAGAAACAAATAGATAATTATTAGAAAAGGTCAATGAAGAGGAGAATCTAAAATTTCTATTGAAATAAGATTGGACCATGTCATGAATTACTCACTTCCTTATGAAAATGTTTGAGATGTGCAACATTAAACAAGAGATGGAGTTGGCATGTGCAAACTCTTTTTAAAATTTCTTCTGCAAATAGTCTTGACAAAAAATATATTTTACATCTGACCATCTTTAGAATATGGCTTATATTTTAGTGATGCAAAAAGAGGCATTCATAAATGTATTCAAATGCTACAACTAATGCAGAATTCAACAACAATTCTCCCTTTCTGTTCTAAAACAATCACATGGCTACATTTCAATTCTTGTAACCAGCAAGATGTTCACTACGTATCTTTAAAGCTCTAAGTTGTTTGGAAAGCTTAATCAAACCTTAAGAATCAACTCTTCCAAGACCCAATCTGCTTGTATATTGACAGGCAAAGATCTTCTCTAAATGCATTCATAAACGAAACAGTATTCACCTAGACCCGGTGCTGTAAATTTCTACATATCAAATTAAAATGTTTCTACTGCCCAGTCTTTTATATTTTATTATACTGTATCCTGATTGCGATGGTTTTGGTTGATTGATCAGATAATTTAAGTCATTTACCTTTTCCAGACTGCTATATAATTTTGTTTTTATCAAAAAAATGAATGAATATTTATTTGCCTCTTTAGAAATTATGTGAAGGCAGTCTAGGAAAATTTTAATAAGTATAAACGTTGATGAAACCTCTTTGTATTCATTTGCTATCAGAATTGTATTTTTTTAGTTTTCATCTCCCAAAAACAAAATACAGAATTCCAAAAAATAAATAGAGAAAGAACATATATCTCAATCAATTTAAAATGGCACACATCCAAATTCCAGTACACAAATCTCAAGTTCTGACAGCACAAGGGACTGGGATTGCCATCACTAAGCAATGTAGTTGTAAAGTAGGAAGCCACATGACTGCATCGCTTAGTGATAGCAATTCAGGCAATCCCAGATGTCACTGTAACCCCAAGACACATGGGTCACTAAGTGGGAAGCAGAGAAAGTTCCAGTTGGGGTGCCACAGGGTGAATCTGGAAACCCTAACAGGCCCAGTGCAGGATACGCACAATTTATGGGAGTATTGCAGTGTGGCATGAGCTCAGGATGGCTGGGGTAAGATGGTGTGAGGTGTTTACATGGATGTGTATGATTGCAGGGAGGCCAGGAAAAGCGGTACAATGCAGGGAGAGTGGGGGGAAAAGGTACAGGGTGAATGTGTGTGTGAGCATAGGATCTCCAGCAAAAGAGGGGATGGGTGCGTGCATGTGCGTATGCACGTGCACCAGCAGGAGATTGTGGAAAGAGGGTGTGGGATGTGTGTATGCAAAGACAAAAAGGCTGGGAAAGAGGGCACAGGTTATGCATGTGCACAGGGAGGCCAGGGAAGGAAGGTGGATGTGTGCCTGTGTACAAGTCCAGGCAGATTAGGAAAGGAGGGTGCTTGTGGGTATGAGCAAAGAAAAGGCCGGGTTGAGGGAGACTGACTTGAGTGACTTGTGACCTTCCTTGCCAACTTCCCTATTGACTTTACTTGTGGGAAGCTGGCAGAGAAGGTCGGCAACAGCAATCGTGACCATAGGATGCCACAACCAGTCATAAATATGAGCAGGTTGCCAAGCGCACAAATTTTGTTCATATAACCCTGCAGGCACTGCAACAGCCTGAGCAAGAGTGAAAATAACATGACAGAACTGAAATTTAAAACCAAACCTGTTCTGCTAAAATTACTCTATATGCAAATTTATTTCCTGTTCCAATAAACAAAACTAAAACTAATTTTTTAGGGAGAAGTGTTCATTTAAATAAGAGATATCCATGCTAAAATGTTTAATCTTTTGTAACAAAAAACAAAAAACAACCCTACAATTACCATTAGCTTAATTACTAGTTTTAGATATTGGATTAGATAAGGGGTGTCAAACTCGTGGTATCACATTGTCATCATGTGTGTTGTGGTCCGCCAGCTGCCAGCGGAGTTGGCGGCAGTCTTGGATGATGAGGAGGTTGGGGAAGAACTTGGGCTAGTTCTGGAGCCTAGGGAAGGCTCTGATGGATGCTCAGCGTCGGACACAGAGATCAGAGTTAGGGCCATCCGGCATTTCCCAGCCTGAGAGGCAGCTGCCTTTGGAGTCAGAGATGAGTGAGGAGGAGGAACAGCTGGGGCCTGTTCCAGAAGCATGTATATGCAGATAGGAGAGGTGAACAATGGAGGACAATGAGTTGGCTCGGGAAGCAAAACAAACGTGGACACTGAATGGCCCCTCCCTGGTTGGGGAATAAATAGGAAGAAAGGGGAGTGGTTTGGTTGTAGCAGACAACCGTATGCATTTCTAGAAAGTTTACTCTTTGTGTGTTTCATGCAACAAAGACTGCCTTGCCAGAACTGAGGTTTGTCTATTTCTCTGACTTAATTTGCAGCCTTCCAGCTGGGGGCTCATGACCTTGCATTTATCATAATGAGCTGATAAGGACTATTGCTTCAGTTAACTCCTTGCAGGACTCTTGCCCAGACTTTTTGTTGGGGAATGCAGTTAATTTCCAAGATGTAAATAAAGAGGGGTTTTTCTTTGCGAGGAGTCTGTTTCTTGCTTCTGTGAAGGCTGGGTCAGAACAATGTGATGTATCATGACTTTTTCCCCTTCACTAAACCAGGGGTGGGTGTGGCTAGCACGTGACACATCCGGCCGCAGGCCATGAGTTTGACACTCCTGAATTAGACCTTACCAGCTACAAAGAACCAGTATGACCATGTGAGCAGATCAAAGTAGTTTCTTTATTGCTATTCTCCTATTTACAAAAATCTCACCACACTAAGTGCATTCTCTTGGGAATGGGCAGATAAAGGCTTCAGGGGTCTGGTCTCTGTCACTTTCTCCCATGTCTCAAAGGTGCTTTTTCAAAAGGTAACTGGACTATGTTTTTCCTTGAGGAAGAAGACATTTCGCTTCTCATCCAAGAAGCTTCATCAGTTCTGATGGTCAGAAATGATGAAGCTTCTTGAATGAGAAATGAACCATCTTCTTCCTCAAGGAAAAAACATAGTCCAGTTGCCTTTTGAGAAAGCACCTTTGAGACAGCCATGACCTGCATGGCTGAGAATCTCCATAGTCACTTCCTCCTATGGAACGATTACAAGCTAGGTTGCTTCTTTACTCCCCTGTCTACTCTCGCTGGAGATTCCTCTGAAACCCTAATCAGTTTTATAATTTTAAACCATTTTACTGACCAATATGTGGCATGATCTATGAAAAAATACTGATTTCTTTAAAAAAATATTTTATAACTTTAGGCAGTCTATAGGCTTCTATGAGGTACAATAATTTAAATAACATCCATTGGCATGTTAGTAACCATCTTCAAACTTATAATAAATTAATAATCACCCAGTGGAATGGGCAATTAATAAGTAAATATATGAAAAGATGCAGGAATTGCCATAAATTGTGGAAATAGACTTTTTTTACACAATTCCCAGAGTTTTCAGGATTTTTCTTCCTGAACTTGTAACAGTAGATTTACTTCTTGCCATCTAATATTAATTACATAAGTTAATAAAGTATATTAAAAACTAGTATTTAATATCTTTCTATAACAATATATTATTTAACCAACCACTGCAGCTGTGAGGAAAATCTCTCTTCACATTTATAGGACTTCTATTTTGTTCCTAACTAACTCAAGCAGCAGTAATAAAAATACTATCAGCAGCTTCCCAAATATATTTATTTTTCCCTACACAGAGATTTTAATTCTCTACCACTTATAATAACATCCATCAAATTATCAGTCATCTATAAACCAGCAGTTTTCCTTCCTGCTAGCTTTGAGGCTCATAAATTTTAGGCATCTTCTTGGAAGAGGTATTCTAAAAAATGCTACCTGAATGCTCACTGAATATTCAGCAGGGTTGGCTAACACAGCAGGTATACCTCTAAAAAAGGGGATGGGCAAACCTCTGGTAAGAAAGGGATAATTTAACATGTTGGAGATGGATTAGTCCCCCAAATGATACATCACCAATAGGCGGAGGAGCTTCGGGACGCGTTTATTTGAAAGCTGTGATATGCCTATTTTAAAATATTTTAACAATGCAATTATTTACATCTTTCTTGAATTTCTTACTCAAATCATTGATTAAATAGTCTCAATGCTCATAATGGCAATTATAAAAGGAATTTTCAGTCACAAATGCATTTTAAAATAAATATAACAGTATATCAGTTAATATCCATTGCGTGGTCTTCTACAATAACTAATTAATTTTCTATTTATCTTTTTATTTATAAATAAATACAATTTATGAAATTTATAGGCTTCCAGACTCCCGTACTACTCTGGATGACATACAATTAGCAACTTATGCTTGTGTTGGTATGTGGGTGTGTAGGTGTGTCACACAGATACACAGATGTGTATGATACAACAGTCAGGAAGTAATCAAAATCCAAACAAAACAAGCAAAAGTGAGTTTACTGTTCAAATCTTAAATTCATGTAATTTGATTCAATTTTAGATTAATTAAAGCAGAACTGTTTAATGATCTTAAGGTTTTGTTATGTGGCAGTTCAGTTATGAACACTAAGCATTTATAATAATCTAAGATTAATATATAGACCAATAGATAATGTACTTGTCATTAAAGTCCTATCCCCAGGCTAAATACATAACCAATAAATTCTAGTTTAATTTTATGCTCCTGATAAAAAAGGTAATTTGGGGAAGGCAAGAGACAGAGTTTCCAAAAAACGAATTCTTGTTGTTTAGGTATAGAATCTTGTATTAAAATGAAATGGAATAACCCATAATTCATTTTAAAAAGACAACTGATAAATCTGCTTATGCTTATCATATTTTATTATAGCATTGTCATCAATCACATTCATAGAATGCTTTGAGTTGCAACTTTACAGTTTATCATTCTTGTAAATCACTGAATGCTTACTTTTATTCAGAAATTCTTTCCCAAAGCAGCATACCAGCATTAGAACTCTTAGAATTATGCTCTTCCAGCAAAGTTGCAATGAAGACACTATATTCCAATGCGGTGTTTCTCAATCTTAGCAACTTAAAGATGTGTGACTGGGTAATGCTTAAAGCCATGCTACCTGGGGAATTCAGGAGTTGAAATCCATTTATTTTAAGATTGTCAAGAATGAGAAGCATTGTTCCAATGATATGCTTTTCTTTAAAAGTAAAGACCAGCTCCAATACACCTTTCAAAAAAAGTCCTAGGAGAAAACATCCACTATCTTCTATCGGAATTCAATCCATTGAGGATACAACAGGTATTATCATCACAATTACAGGTGGGAATCAACTCTCCGCCACAGTCTCCCTCTAGGCTGTAGATCAGCAGCTGCCAAAGTAACATAGAACTAGAGCAGTGTTTCTCAATTTTGGTAAAGTTAAGATGTCTAGACTTTAATTCCCAGAATTTCCTAGCCAACATGGCTGGCTGGGCAATTCTGGGAGCTGAAGTTCAGTCATCTTGACGCTGCCAAGATCAAGAAGCACTGTAATAGAATAACTGTTAGAAATTTGAAGAAATTGGCTTCATATAATAACTTTGAATTATTTCATCTCTGTGCTTTGTAGCTGTAATTCTCCAACACATTCAAAAAAAGGGATCCAGAATGCAATATTTTTAGATTTGGGAGACATTTGGAATCAGTGGCATAGTCTCAAAATGGCTACTACGGAGGGTATGACTCTTCACATTTATCTTCAACATAACAACAAAACATACATTGTCCAAACCCCACCTCTTCTCCCTTTTGTTTCATCTTATTTGAAAGCTGCTTTAAAATAGATTTCCCTAAAAAACCCCACTTCTTCCAGTTTTAATAATCATTTGGGTATGAAGAATTAATACATAACATTGTAAGGACAAACCTGCACCTAAGGTTCAACAATGTGTGTGATCTGTCAACATTTGCCTTTCAGGATTTATTATTGATTTGAGAAAGGAGCAAGGAAGAAGACAGCTGCAGTTTGATTATGGGATTTGGGGGAGACTTGCTTTGTACAAGACATAAATTGCCAGCCCCATTTTTATCTTTTTCTCTGCTCTTCCTTTGCTTTCCTTCCCTATAAATGTCAATGCCATATTATTGTGTTAACTCTGCTTATGCATTTTTCATTTTTTATTCTAAGAAGTTTGACACAGTAATATGTTGTTCATTCATCAGGGACTTGGAATCAGTATGAATGAATATATACCCATATGCGCACTGGACCACTGAATTAGGGAAGAATGAAAAAGTACTGTTGCACTCTTTAATGGTTGCACATAATTTCAGCTGAAAAGCAACTTGTTTCCTGAGCGCTGCATGTAACTGCAGTGTAAATTTCAAAGGAACCTTCAAGTGCATGTATATTTTCAATGCATGTATTTTCAGATGTTCTGAAGCACAATCCAGGGTTTTCACAGACACCAAAAACAATTAAACTTACCAAATTAAATAAAATAAAGACAACTGCACAAAAGACTGAATGACAAATTTAACTTTCCTCCTCTGTCTCATTCTTACATAGTCTTACACACAGATATACAAGCACACAAAACCCTAAAACTGATTGTACATTATGTGCAAAACAAACATGAACATGAAGCAAAATAAAATCACTGAATAAGAGAAGCAAAAGAACATACATCTAAAGAAAGAAAAAGTGGCACGTATTTCTATTTGTGTTTCCTCTATACCCAGAGATAAAGCTCTATTAATAAAGGGAGCAAAGTAAGATATCTGTAATGTACTGTGAGAAAATCTCTTCGTCTGAGTATGTTGCCCAGAGTATTTTTAACCACAAAGAAAAACATACAATGCAGGACTATTTAAAAAAACTCTTCCCCCCCCCCCCCATGTAATGAGGATCATTATAAATAAAGTGGTAATAAAACTGCTTTGTAACGTTTAGCTAACTTATTTCAGTGCCACATTTATGCAATCTGTCAGAGCATACCCAGGATTGTTAAATGTTGCTTGAGGTGCTTTGCAGAAATCTAACATAGCCAAATGAGCATCATCATCTCAATGGCTATTTTTTAATTAAAACACTTCATTCATTTGAACCATAAAGAAAATACGAATGAACAAACTCACTATAAATTAATTACAAATAAACTGAAGCCTGTGTTTCTGAAAAATACCATTCTTATTATTTTTACTGAAGTTTATAAACAGAGTCAATAATTCCCATATACATTCATTTAATCTGCTTTTCATTATTAAACACAATCTTAAAGCAGATTTTAAAAATTATCTGTTCTACCTAACAAGAAGAACTTGTCATTTTAAAAGGAAAAAAAAACATTGATACCTGTGACATTTCTCTTTCCCTTTTCTGGTATAGGGAAGAGGAAACACATCTACTGGTGTTCTTCAAGAACATTCATGCTACTTTAAGACTTGTTACAGGCAATTTCCTACCTGACTATGCATGAATTTCAAATTAATTCCTTCCAGTGTGACTTGGAGAAGGCCTCCTTCACCAGTTTTCATATCCTGTACGGGAAATTCCCCACCAAGTTCAGGCCCTATAACACAAACAGAAAATAGAGGGGAGGAAAAAAAATAAGAAAATACACCCAAACACCAAATCATTAACGCAAAAAGAAAAGGACTATTTTTCTAGCATATAATCCTTCTTCCAAAACAGAACCACAAGATAATTTAAGTTTCTTCTGCAAAGATAAAGATCTCTCAAGGCAGAATCATAATGTGATAGTTTTAGGGCTCTTCTTCAGGACATTATAGTGCATTCTTTCAACCCTTGGAAGATTACTACCGTAGTTGGAAGAGAAATATGCCAGCAAATTTTGCTCTGCCTCATCGTCAAGTAACACTCTGCCTTAATTAATCTAACTGGTGACGAGTGTGTTATAGTTTTAATGCAGGACAAGTTAAGGAAAATAACTAGCGGCTTCCCCTGGCTCTCTCTACCATTTGCTCTTTACCATGTTATTTATTTATTTAGCATATGGCAATGTTACATTAGCCAGGAGACTACAAGGCTAATACAGAGTAGTTGCTTACTTAGAAAAATGGTCTCTTTGATGGGGACTGGAGCTAGAAGATAAGCAGTGCCCTGCTAAATCAGACCCCTGGCCTATCTGGTCCAGTCCTGTGTTCTCACAATGGCCAAAAAACTGCACAAGAAGCCAACTAGTTTCTCAGATGGCCTTCAGAAGCAGTCACACTATTCTAGGCAATAGCCACTGATCCCCATGACTTCTATAAATTAGTCCAACCCCTCCCCCCTTTTTTAAGCCAGCCAAGTTGGTAGTCAATACCACATCTTTTAGAAGTGAATTTCAAAGTTTAATTACATATTGTGCAAAAAAAATATTCCCTTATCAGCCTTATTTCTTCCAAGATCCAATTGTATTAGGTATACTCTGGTTCTAGTATTTTGGGAAGGGGAAAATAGCTTTTCCTTGCCTACTTTATCCATACCATGCATAGCTTTTTGCACCTCAATCATGTCCCTTCTTATTTACCTCCTTTCTACCGTAGATTAAAAAGCCCCAAATCTCACAACCTCCTTATACGGAAAGCTGCTCCAACCCCTTGATCATCTTTGTTGCCCTCCTCTGAACCTTCTCTAGGTCCACTTATATCCTTTTTAAGGTGTGGCAATCAGAATTGCACACAATATTCCAGATGTGATTATGCCATTGAGCAAAATCTACATTAACAAGCAGCTAAGCTTTTACTTTTTGTTTGTTTTGCTATGTTATAAAAGCTTATGGTATCATTAGCAACACATGCCAAACTGTACTCTGTGTGTGTGTGTGTGTGTGTGTGCGCGTGTGTTTCTGCTTCTGCATTTCAATCTTTAGTTATATTTTTTCTGTGTTGCTCCTGTACAACTATTTGCAATACTGACATATGTATAATTTTTGTTAATATTGTATTGATATCCCACATTTTCTAAATGAGTTCAAGACTGTATCCATGGCACTGCCTCTTCCGATTTTTTCTCCGAACAACTCTCTGAAGTAAGTTATGCTGATTAAAGAAAGATTGGCCCAAAGCTACCTTTCAGCTTCTATGGCTGAGGGTGGCCTTTGATTGTCCCAATGCCAGTCCAATACATTATCTATTATAACACGCTGGCTTGTAATTGATATTATATACAGAGCAATATTCAAAGAATCACATTTACATCTAAACGACTGACATCATAAACACACGTGAAACAGATTCACACTTTCACACTTTCAAATTATACATATATTGACCCAACAATGCATTTGGAAGAAAAGCAATGCCTTGAAAGTATGAATAGGCATCAGCATCTTTTAGCAGCAAATGTGTTAAAGTGAACATCAGAATCTTTCCTGACATTATCAAGGACTGACTTTGTACATTTCACCAATTTGAAAAATAGGTATACACAGCACTAGAATAGAGACATAGGAAGGGGACAAAAGAAGTTTTACTCTCCAACGCTTGCATAAATGATAGAGACATAAACTTAGAACTTATTTCAGTATTTTAGAGGATGCCTTTCTCCTGATCCTTCTCTTTCAATGAGTCATAAAAGAATTAAGGATCATCAAGGCTTGTAGAGTCAATTACAGGTAGTCTTCACTGTAACGGCATGTGGCAATGACACCGAAAGACAGAAAACACAACCAGGTGAGCTAATTCCACTTTACTGTAAAGCTACATTAACACAATGTTGCACTTTAACTTGGGAGAGTGGATTGACTGCCTTTTCTCTCTCCAACTCCCTTACAGAGTGGAGAGAGAAATTTTAAAAGTATACTGTAAGCTGCTTGTATAGCACACCTATGGCTCTTAACCCTGGGCTGTCATTAGAATCGCATTGCTTTTGATGTGCAAAAGACCAAACAGCTTACTTTCTTGCAATCATTTTTCTTAGTCTATCTATCTGCAAGAGAGGGAGAAAAGAAAAAAACCCTGTGTAGATAGGTTACAGGACATGTACTGACTCTAGTGGTGATCACATGACTGAGCAATGTGGTGACGGTCATAAATGGGCCTTAGTAAAGTTTTATTTATTTAGCAAATGGCACGTGTTAGCCAGGGATCACCGAGGTGGCTGGCTGCCTCTGCAGTAAAGTATCTAAGATAGACACTTCTCTCTATCCTATTTCCTAATTGGAATTAGTTGCTATATGTTTATTTCTTTCTCTAACAGTAATCATGCAGTAATGTTGCATGACTGCATATGTGTATGTGTGTACATAAAAATATATACATACATACATACATACATACATACATACATACATACATACATACATACATACATACATATACAGCATCCAAAAATGAAATAATTCTATTTTACTTAAATGGATAAAATAGGAAATTTAATACTTTCAGATTTTTAACAAAAAGAGCTACATAAATAATGCTTGTCATTTTAAAATAAACTAAAATCTTACCTGGCTTTATGCTCTGTTGTCTTGCAGCCGCTCTTTCCATACTATCTTTTACACAATAATATAATTCCCGGCACTATAGCAGATTGAAATAAAAGGAAATAAAATGGTAAGTACAGCATGGAACTAACAAAATAGCATAACTGAGAAGGACAGAAAAGAAATATGACAAAATGATTTTTCATGGAAGTCCATATCGCTTCAGTACAATCTTGGAAAAAGATTCAGTTGCTTTAATCAGACCCAGGCAGTGCAATGTGCTTCTGAAGTTCCTCTTTGAATTAAAACCACCATATAAACCTATGCACTGCATCTTCCCAAAAACTAGTCAAAATATTAAGAGATAATTATTGAACCCAACTTGCCCAGGAGCTTATGAATGCTTAATATGTGTCCACAACACATCAGTTTTAATCTAATAAGGTCAATAACATTATTGCTATTTAGAGCAAAACCAGCACTGTAGAAATAGGAAAAAAATCACAAAACAGAAGTAAACAATAATGGAGACCCAAACATTATGGAATGATCATTGCTATCATTTTAGAGATGTTTGAGTGCGAGAACCTTCTTTCTTTAGCTCCAATTATAGCGCAGATATACTGTCTTTTATGGATAGAACTGTTTAGTTTGAGTAATTCAAGAAGACAAGATTGTATCTACTCTATCAGATTTTAGTTTACGCTGTCTTTAGAAAGGAAAATGATACAGTTAAGGCATTTTCTCTTCCAACCTAAAGGTTTTCTATAAGATAAAGATTTGCTCTCATAGGCAACCAGGCATTACATATAAAGTTACATGGGTGATGTTTAAACATGCTTTATTTGTAAACTGGAAACATCATAGGATCCAAGATTACTGTGAAGATAAAATGAAACAATCCCCCCATTACTTCAGTGCTTCTAAGGGAAAAGAAAGGCTTCCTGGGGAAAAGGAAGGGAAAGAAAGGGAAGGAAAGGAAAAAAGAAAAGGAATACAGTAAATAAAAGTGACATTTTGATTACTATTTTTTAAACTTTTCTTTTAGGGTTGCTAAAATTAAAACGTACTATTTTAAATGAATATGATCTAAAATGATGTTATGTAGGATGTAAGTACCATCTTCCTTTATAAACAAACATAAGAGGACATTCCATTACAAACAATTTGGCAAATAATAACATGACCATTATTCATTTACTAAAATGAACTCCAGCTTATCAGGGGGTGGGGGGGTTCTTAGTTGATGGACACACTTCTAAACAAAACACAAGATTATAGCCATCCACACTTACTATCTTCTAAGATTGGGCATCAGTGGAAATAATCAGATTTGCCAAGGAGGCTAATAAGTGCAAAGAATACAGTGGCATCTTAAGAATCTTGTTAGGGACCAAAATTCTAAAATTACAGGAGAATGAGCACAGAACCCTGGGGGTGGAGTTAAAAGAGGGATTGGCTTAGAATTCCTATGTAGCCACAAGTGAACTAAATCCAATCTCCTTTGAATTCTATTGATCCTTATCTAACGTCTTGAGAAAATTCCTGTGCACAACCATTAGCTGAGAAGATTCTTGTGTATAAGCAGGATTAGCAATAAATCACTTTAATTAGACCTTCATTTCTTGTACTTCACAAAAATGTCCAGTAAAATAATAAAATAGATGTTTGTATCTTCCCCCTTTTTTTAAAAGACAAAATTATAGAAAACATACCTTTTTAGTGTAGAACTTATTCAGTTGTGTTTCCTGTCCATTCCTCCTCCAAAGACAAAGCACTTTTGTTTTGGGACAGTACGTCATATTAATCAATTTTTCGTACCACCAACGTTCATACACAGTGCCAATGTTGCTTCTCAACACAATGCAGTCATCACACACCTAGATACATAAATAGTTTTATGCATAAAACGTCACAGAATTCAATTAACATAGAACTCAATTAACATTTAATCTGATTTCTACCTCCATGAAGAATATGTCCCCAGTTGTATCTGTGCCAGCATGTACAACAAATGTTTGTTTCTTAATATGTCTACTGCCACTTGGTCGGATGGGGAGCTCTCTGCCAGTCTAAAGAAAAGAAAAATAAAAGAGGTTCATTCTTTTCAATCCTCACATTACATAAGTAAAATTCAGAAACTCCTAATATATAAAGCCACTCTCACCTAATATAACTCATGGGAGTTGAAAGTACTTAAATTGGACTAGATTAGCACCATAGGTTTAAAACAAATGTCATACATATTTTATTCATATATCTTAAAACATAAAACATGGCTATACAAATGCTTGAGAATTTTTTTTGTTAACAGCTGTGTGTTATGTTTTAAGATATATGAATAAAATATGTAAGACATTTGTTTTAAACCTATGGTGCCAATCTAGTCCAATTTAAGTACTTTCAGCTCCCATGAGTTATATTAAAACTATTAAAAGATCAAAACTATTTTAGCTGTTTCAGCAGAAAAATTACAAGATAATCTATTACATTAGCAAAGCAGTCTACTGATGAATAAATGAACTTTCAATGAAAGAATCCTTTCAGCCTTCCAATAAAAATACAGATATAGCTCAACAGCAAAATGTGACTCACTATTTGAACTATGGACACAAATCTTTTAAAAGCAAACTTTCTTTTGTAATCTTTATCAAATGTCTAAGATTCAATTCAGACAATTGCTTTTTCAGAAATCCCCAAGTCAACAGAATTTGACCACAGAACAGAGAAAGCCTATCTACTGCCTGTCAAAAGTCTTGCAAGTCTCATCAGTTTCAGAAAATATGAAAGAACTTCAGTAGCTTCTTACTAGAGTTCTGAGAATCACTGCAACTGAAGTTCAGAAAAAACAATGGCTTTCATGAAAATGATATTCTTTTTTGTACAAAGTACAGTTAAGTCAGTCAATGCCATTTACATGTACTAGTGCCCAGGTTTGAGCCCCACCTTCTTCTGGAATATCTGATATTTCTCTGGAATAACAAGACAATATTCTAATAAATTGATTCTGAGTTGTACAACAGAAGAAAAACATATTTCATGACTATGAACTAGTCTTGATGCAGAATTATTATCTTGTATATATTGCATGTTAAGTATATTAGAAAGTACGCAAACTTCTCTATATACTTTCAAATACTTGACAAGTGATACCATTGATATTGGAAGTACAAGCTGAAGTTTAATGTTTTTATTTCTTCTCCTCACAGCAAAGAAAAAAATATTTGTTTTACTTACTGTGCTGGAAATTTTGTCAAGTATTTCATTTATTTCTTGGCTATGAACCAAGCCAATGTGAGATTTCCCCATCAAACGGCGTACTTTCTTCCTAATATCATTCTTTTGCATCTAAGTAGCAAAATGCAATATTTTGTTAGCGATACTTTTCCGTCATTTATGAAGATCTACATATCAGTATAAGTTAAAAAATGTAATGTGTTATTATATTTCAATTAATGCATGAATTAGATAATACTCTGATTACATAAAGAAGGGAGAAGATCTGTCAAGTATACACAAGTCTCAGATGGTGTGGCTGTACTTGGCTGACCTTGCCTGGATACAGAAGTTGAGCAAGATCAGAGCAAGTGAGCACTTCTAGGGATGGGAAACTTCTAGGGCATGCTATGGCTGTTGATTAGACAGGGAAATTGTCTAACCAGCAGCCAAATAGTCTAATCCAATTAGATTACTGCAACACACTCTACATGGGGATGATCTTAATGACCACCTGAAACCTTCTATCTAGGCAAATGCAGTGGCCAGGGTTGTCATGCATGTTTGTCAATGGGCATACATTATACCTGCAAGTCTTGTACTCGTTTCTATTAAGGTCTGGGTGTAATTTAAACTGCTGGTCATAACTATAACTATAACTATATTTTTTATGGCTTGGTAGGACTGTATCCCTCCATTATAATTGATTAAGCCACTTCAATCATGCTGGGAGAAGCAGTTGGTTGTCTCCCATTTTGGGGATCTCAGGAGGGCTGAAACCATGAAGACTACTGAAATGACCTTCCTTTGGAGCAGTATTTCTCAACCTCCAACACCATTAAGATGTGTGGATTTCAACTCCCGGAATGCCAGAAATTCTGAGAGTTGAACTCCACACATCTTAAAGGTGCTGCTGATGTCAAGAAACGCTGCTTTGGAGGTTGGCTTATCAATATAATTACCTTCTTTCTGGAAAAAGTTCAAAGCTGAGCTTTTTTGGAGGGCTTTGGAGGTTTAACAACAGGCATTATATAGTTGGGCTTTTAATGTATCTTTTGATGTATTTTTGGTATTGTTGACCATTGTGGCAGGGTATAAATCTTATAAATACGTAAGTTTGGAAAAATCCTGAAAGAACGCAATGACAAACCATTTCCATATTGCTATTAAGAAAACTACATAAATATGCCCAAGAACACACCAGTTCAAGTTGAAAGTTTTAATAATTTTCAAGACTTTTAATGAAACAAAAATGCTTAACAGTTTATTATACCAGCCACTAATATTAGATTGTTCCTGAATATGTGTTCACACATCTGACATATACACTGTCCTCTCATCTGCCTGCCTTATTATCCTTCCAGCACAATTTTAAATAACTCAAAGAAATGAAATGTACTCCCTCCAGGCATTTCCAAAGGTGGTTCTGGGAGCAAACACAGATAGATCAAATCATACAGACTATAAGCATCTTTTTGTTTTGCTGTTAATTAATTACTATTTCTATAATCTATCACAATCCTGAAGGATTTTGAGCACCATCTAAATATAAAACATGTAGAATAATAAAACAACCATATAAATTTCCAACGTAAATTACATCAGCAAACCAACTCTAGGAAAAATCATTTCTTCAAGAGATTCTCCTCTCCCTCCCATTCCAGTTAGCACAAAAGAAAGTGAAGCCTAAGTGTATTGACACTTAGCAACTAGAATGAGAAGTTGATCCTTAACGCCTTACTTCAAAGAGTGCAGTCTGTATCATACAAAGATAATTATAGCATTACCCATCACAATACTCAATCTAAAATACAAAAACAGAAAAGCACCTTCATCATAATCATGTATGCAATCATATTGTGAAGCAAAGTAGCCAATAAACGGTCTTCATCATCTTCTAAACGTTTTCGGTCATGTTCTCCTAAAGAAAAATATCTACAGAAAAAAAAACATAGATTAACTGAAGCCAACAGTGAACATTTAATCACTGATTACAAGATCCTATACACTGCCCTGCTATTTTTCTTTTTTGTTTTAAAAATTCGTCTCAACGTTTCATTATTAAAATTTACTTGACAGAAAAATGTTTCCCTTAATAGCCTCTGTATTTAAGATGAGCAAAGGCAGAAAACAGCTTATGAAAGAGAAAATTTTACACATAAGTAGTAATTGTCCCAAAGGTGCGTTTACAAGAGGCAACTGGACTCTCTGGGGTTTTTTTGAAGAAAAGCTGAAGAAGATTCTTGGATGAGAAGCAAAATGTCTTCAAAGAAAAATCAGAACGTCCAGTTGCCTCTTGAAAAAGCACCTTTGGAACAACCATGACCTGGATGACTGAGAATCTCCATAGATAAGTAATAATAATAATAATAATAAGTTTAATTTATATACCGCCCCACTCCGAAGACTCGGGGCGGTTCACAACAG
>JANHFL010001846.1:59958-80396 GCA_032468155.1 Oxyrhabdium leporinum
GACTCCCAAATTGCGCGCCCTGTCTGCGGGGGACAATAATTCTCCCCCAATAGCCAGAGATGGAGTTACCTGGCTATACACATTGCAGAGACAAATTGTGGAGAGATCTATACTTTACCTGTCAATCATTTCTTGAGGCCCCTGATCCATTCCCATCCCTTCTCTTTCTAACATCACAGCATCCAGAAATGCATCTTCCCAGAACTGCATCTGATCCCACAGAGTTGAACGCTCTTTACCTAGACAGCATTGTTTTTGTTAACCATAGATTTCATATTTTTATAAGACAGAATCATATAAACAATTTCCCCCACAAATAATAAAGTGTGATTAAAGCAGATATTTTCTTATTCTATGCCACTAAATATGCTACTTCTGATTTTACTTATAAGTTATTCCTAAAAAGCACATTGTTTCCTTCCTTGTTCTACAAATATTCCTAAATGAAACTGTTCTAGAAGTCAGAAACAAGGAAAAGCCATTCAAGATCTTTTTAATGCACACAGAAAAGCAGAAAGAAGAAATGATTACTCATAGAGAAGGTTTCCATGGCAGCATCCTCTAACTGGTCCCAGACAGATCCTTTATCCCTCCCTTTACAATTCCAAGCAAGCAGCAACATGGCAGCAAGAGAGAACAAAAAATGACAAATCTAAGCATTTGATATGGTTCAATGAGACAGATCCATCTGTTTTACCACAATAAATATTTCAAAATACAGTTAAAGTGAGCAAGGAGTTAATACGAGCATATAATGATCAATGCTAGATTTTGTAATGATATCTCAAGATAGTACTTTTAAATATACATCTCAGAATTTAACAATTTCTAAGTATCCTCAATCAAAATTAGTTTAAATCATAAATATAGTTATTATTATTGTTGTTGTTGTTATTAATCCACTACAGGATGAAAGTTTCTTCATTAAATTTTATGGATAGTAAACATTGTAGAAGAAGAACTGTATTAGTCTATGATGGCAAAAAATCAGGTCATGAAAGTTTATGTCTTTTTAGACAGTAATCTATCATCCAAGTCAAGCTTAGGTTGTTAAAAAGAGATCTTTTTGACTTCCTAGTCAAGGGTGAGGAGTGACTAACAAGCTTTTAAAAGCAAATGAATCGCAAGAAATGCAAGAGCCACAAATATTATTTACTGCTGATCATCAGGGATGGCTTGAAGATTGATCTACTTCAGGAGGGGAGGGTTCTTTGCTTAGTGAATTTAACCTTCTCTAAACCTCATAGAGTATTTTTTTTCTTTTTCTGTTTCCTCTTCTTTTGTGGGTGATCATCTTAAATTTGTGGTCGTCTTCCTTTCAGATAAATATAATATTCTATTTGCTCAGATCAGATAAACATGTACTGTAAGCTAATTACAAAGTTAAAGCCACCTGCATAGAACATAGAGTAAATGAACAATCCAGTATTTGCAAGTAAATGATACTGCTTTGAGGAATACAATGAAGTTACAATTTGTATGTAATACTGTATGTCAGAGAATTCAGACATTATAGAGAATTCACGGTAGCTTCATATCATTACTCAGTTTTATTTTGAAAAGATCTAAAGACTAGAGAATGCACGAAACTAAAATGTTATTCTTACCAAGTAGACCCTCAAAGAGATAAACTCGTTGACTTGCATCTTCTGGAACTCTTCCAGGGCTGCTGCATTTACTATCTTTAATTGCTTTTTTCATACTGTAAGATTTACCCTTTAAAAAAAAGCAAAAATAAATATTAGGTAGTTAATTAACAAGATGGTTCTTAAAATGAAACAGTAATCTTACTGAGGAGATAAATAATTCAAAGTGCAAAGGACGTAAGAACAACCATAGCCACTTCTAAAATTCTATCAGTTAAAATACATGTTGTTTAAACATGCTCATATTATATAGAAGGTGCACTTATCATTTGTTGATTTGTGTCTACAGTGAACTTTGAAGGGCATGGATGTATAGTAAATTGGAAATATACTGTATATACGGGGCAGGTAAATTGGCAACCACACTTGGATTGGCAGCTCATCATTATGGATGAGCTACTCTAACAAAATTTCCTTTCACCAGATAATAGCTGTAACCAACCCCAGCACCAGAACACCTAAGAAATGAAGTATATTCTTACAAATATAGCACTGGTAGCAGAATTTGTTTCAATTTCACTGTCTGAGACGGTGCCTCGTGATCCTGTTAAATTTCCACTAATCTCTCCACCAAGCCCATCGCCAGCATTGCTGCTCAGGTCACTATCTGCTCCAAGTGTTTCACCAGAGCTGTTGCTCACCTAAAGAAGGAAACAAACAGTCTATTTATGTATTGCTCAATATACTGCAAAGACAAAGATGCATTTACAGCATCATTCAAAATTAACAAAATCTCAACATTCTACCATATGAACTAAAAATAAAATGGGAAGATAGTGGGTGTTCTTGGATATATGTTACAATAGGATCCATACTGGGAATATGGATTCAATATGTATAAGGACAAAGGGCTTTTGGTTTGAGTTTTTATTACTTATTACTTAGCTACAAAAAACCCCAGAATCTTGGCCTTCATTTTACCATTAACATTTTCACTGTATTTTTAACAATACGTTAGATTGTAATGAAGTCGGGAAACAAAACTATCTGGATTTCTGGAAAGATCTTTAGTACTAGTAAGATAATGAAACAGAATGTTGGGCAAATAAGTAGAATCTTGAAAGCCTATCAGAGCATTCTCCAGATGAACTTCTATCTAGCCTGATTGGTAGAGTTGTTCTATAATCCTGTTCTTATTTTCCTTTACATTTACTATTAAATTTATTTATTAAATTTATTTGGTGCTCATCTCACTATTGGAGTAACTCTACTTACTTGGTGGCTAATTTATAGGTAATTTAGAGGCTATGAGTTTAAAGATTTGCAAAAAAAACCCAAACCTGGAATAATATAGTAAAAGGATTATTAGTGTTGGTTTTAAAAAGTTTTAAACAGATTAAGAGCTAGGAATCTTAAAAGAATCCTTCCTGAGGGAAGATTAAAACAGATTGTTATTTTTGATAATATTTAATAGATTTTTGCTGATCACACCGAATAATATTTTAAAGACCAATAAAGGAGAATATCTGTAGCTCAGGGTTGAGATGAGCCCCTGATGCTCTCTGAGCTTGGTTGTTTGCTTTTCTGTGGACATTTCATCACCCAAACTAAGTAATATCATCTGTACTAGCTGTTTTAAAGATTTTGTTTATGTTGAAAACAGAAAAGGAGATATAAATATAAAAGGAATGATTCAAATTCACTTAGTAGATATGGTTTGTAACAGTAATGTTATTTCTGATAACTTTTAATGAACTTTTGCTGATTAAGATAGAAATGAGGTTTTTAAGATTGGTTTATAAAAAAGGGGTGAGATATGGGATGAAGAGATGGTTGGGGTTTTTTTTAAGGGATAATGATAAGTTATTAACATTGACTATACTTGCTGAGATTGAAGAAGGGGTCTTTTTTTTCCTTTTCTTTCTGCATGTTATTGTTTTATTTTAACACATATTTTATATTATGCATTATGTATGCTTTGTATTGGTTTCATAATATAATCTTCAATACATTTATTTTTAAAAAGCTATAAGGTCAGAATTGTTGTAAAACAGGACACGAACAAATGTATACTATGTTTCCCAATGCATTTAAGATCATAAATCATCAATATAAACATAAAAGCAATATATGACAACTTAGTGTAAAATTATAGGAAGGAATAAGGCATTCATGCCTTTTGAAAGGGACATGTCCTCAATTAGAGGACAATCTCAAATAAAAATATAGAGAATTAAGGAAAAAACGTAACCAAAAGCATATACACAGCATCTCTAACTTACAGGATTAGAAAAAAATACACATACACAAGGAAGTCTGGAAAATAACTGCTAAAATCAAACCCAGACATTTCATTTTGGCATGCCCTACCACTGTGCTAACTTCAGAATCTTGGCTGGTGCTTCGGATCATAACAGCAGTCCCCACACTTGCCACAGAGTCCAGATCACTCTTCTGAAATCATGAATTGACAGGAAGCAAAATAATACACATTAGACATTCCTGTTTCTGTTTGTAGGTTTAGTCAAGGTGGTCTTTGGGAGTTGGGGATAGTTGGGAGAATTTTTCACCTGCTCGAATATCTACAAAATTAGAATGGTTGAAAAAGGCATATTCATATTTCTCAAGACTATCATGCCCACACTAAAAGGCTGGATTCTTTTACAAGGTGACAAGAAGTTTTTCACAATGTGCCCATTCCAAAGTGAACAGCTACACTTACCTGAGAGCTGGAGGTTAAGCTTAGACCACTGTCAGCACTAATCTGGGATTTCTTCTCGTCTGTCTCTCCCAAGTCAAAGAAGTGTTTTGTACCTTCTGACCCTAATCAAAGCAAAATAAATAATCCTATTAATATGACAAGGAAAAATAAAAGAATGACAGGGCAGAAAACTGGAGCTGTGAATGGGTAGTCCACAAAGGACCCATAGAATCATCTTCTTCCCTATTTTTTCAATACCATGGATTAATAATGTAGCTCAGTTTTTCACAGCCAACTATTTTGTCCAAATGTCACTGCACCTGAGAAATAGAGAAATTGTCTTAAACAATTATTACTAGGAAAGGAAGAGAACAAAGCAGGCATCAAACATATTCAAATTAATACAAAGCATGCCAGACAGTTATCACATTACTCTGGAAAGCCATACCTTTACCTTTGGCACGTAAGACTGGTTCTGTGCCTGTTGCTTTTTAGCCATGCAATGCATTGATTTTCATTCCACTTGTCTCACTAGCAAATGGAAAAACTAACCAACCAACCCAAAAAGCAATAATCAATAATTTGTGTGCCATAAAGAAAGGTAAAACATGAACTTTAGAGGAAAAATTACAGAGCATTGAAAGGATGAAATAAATGGCTCTCCAGAGTTTGTAATAACGAAAGTTAAAACAGTAAGAGTGTGTACGTATCAGCAATTTACATGACATGCACTGATTATCCCATTCTCTTTATAAATAATATTGAAGCCAAAGAGATGCATGCAGTTCACCTTTTTAAAAAACTGTTTTTCTGATGAAATGTTAGAAAATGGATGAAAGGAGAGACAGAATTGGGAAGGGTTTGGAAAACACTGTGCAATGGGAGTAAGGAGGCAGGAGAAAAATATATTACACACTACACAGGTTCACCATTAAGATTTCAGAAGGGGGAAGAGACTGAGCACAATGCTTCTGCCATAGCCATATCTGCCAACTGTTCCATAACGGGGACACATGACCAGCATTTGGAGGGTTTTTTTTTGTCTTTCAATTACAGGACAAATACATGAAATGTCATCTGGCGACACTAGGTGCACAATCAAGAAATACCTTGCATACCACTAAATAGTGTGAGTTGGGAATTAAAAGTGTGAGTGGAGTTATACCAGATACCTACTAGAAGACAGTACCAAGAGAAAGGGAGAGAGAAAGAGAGAGAAATAGGGAACAAGAATGTAAAACACAAATAATAGCTAATGTGTTCTGGAATAGAAGGGAGTATAGATTTCTAGGATGACCTATTATTCAAAAATAGTAAACTACACCAAAGATATTTAGTTAATCCAAACTGCTATGTCAGGGATGTCAAACTCGCGGCGTCACGGCAGCATCACCTGACAGAAAGGGACTTTCCCCCCCTTCACTAAACTGGATGTGGACGTGGCCAGCACGTGATGCATTCATCTGGCCTGCAGGGCAGGAGTTTGACACCCCTGTGCTATGTAGTTGTACATGCAACATGTAGTTGTACATGTACATACAGATTTCTTCAAAATGCTTTGAAATGAATATATTTTTAAGCACTCAAAAAGTAATTGACAGAAGTTTATAAATGTTGGCTTCCATCCCGTGATTCAAAATGTATTTCCAAGCATGGTTGCAAATAGATGTTTCTGGTTGCTTTACAGGAAATTGAGGAAAATGGAGGAGCAAAAAAACCACAGGATCTACTTCAGATAATTATACTCTTAATCAACATATCTTTGCAGCAACTTTTAAAAAATCATTTAATCATTCAAAAATAATCTTGTATATAAAAAGAACGCTAAACATGAACTGAGTAAATTACAGAATAGCTGATAAATTACTAATGGTAGAAAATGTAGATTTCTATTCATAATGAAATCATTTGACCAATCAGATACTTGCTGTCCATAATACTGCTGGAAATGAAAGGCTATGAGCAGAGCATTTATTTATAAATTATCTAAAATATATACTACCACTTGTGTTTTAATCAATTGTATGTACATTTGTGCATTGTGCACACATAACAATAAAATCAAAACATCTTTAAGCACTTGGTTAACCAAAGGTAAACACCAATTGGGAGGAGAACAAGTTTTAATAAAAGTAAATTGAATTCTATTTGATTAGGATGACCATATTTTGAAATATTTATTCACAGAAGGCAATAAAGATTAACTTTAGAGAACAGAAGGAGACTTATATATTACAAAAATCAAGCGAGCAGTCTTAGATACATCTAGCTTGGAGTAAACCTTACTAAGCTCTGTAATTTACCCCTGAATATCAATCCAGAGAATACTGTATTATAGTATTATATGAAAGCAGTATACAATATTTAAATTATGTAGTTAATTTCTCTGCACACCAATGGCCCACTAAAAAAATAATTTTAGAGCCATTTCTATAAAGCACAATTTTTGTCCTGTTTACTAGAGTAAGAGAAAAAAAAAGACTCTGTGTCTTCATATTTCTTAATTTTCTTTTTAATATATGATATATATGATCCAGCTTCCTTAGAGTCAAATGGATATTGTGATTAAATGCTACTATTCAAACATGAATTTACAGGCTCTGCATTTGTAGTATTTAGTAGTAATATTTTATTATTATTTATCTGGAGTTCCTAACACGGAGCCTATGAGCACTATCAATCTGTGAATACCTGTCTTGCTAACGGCCAATGAATACTCACCTTCCTAGAAATATAGGTTTCTTGATTCTCCTTATTTTTCAATATTATTTCTCTATAATAATATTTTTCAATATTATTTCTAAATTTGTATTACAATGGATGGAAAGCTAATGTATTATAAAACACAATGCCAGCAAAACTTTTATTTAAAAATGTCTTTTTAGTACTGTAGGCCCTACAGTAACACTTAGAAAATGAAAATGATTCATTGATCTAATACCAGGCTTTACTTCGAAGTGTGCTTTTTGGCTCAAAACAAAAATAGTTGATTTATAATAGGGAGCATCCAGAGGGGAAAAAAATAACTGATAGGAAGCATTGTCATCAGTTTGCCTTTTGAAAACAGGTTATTTTATCCTCAAGTTTGGTTACCGAAATAGCCGTTTGTGTGTTCTAAGCACAGAACAAAATATGCATATATTTGAATGTTTTCTTTCTGACTTAGAACAAAACATGGCTCTTTTGCACCTAAAGTTCATGTGGTGGATGTATGCTGTGCTCTTGTAATTTTCTAGGTAATGAAAAGGATATATATGTATTTCTGTATTTCATACATACTGTCAATGCTTTTCAGGGAGTATGTAAGCAAAATGTATGTGTAGAAAGTTGGTTTGATTCACTTATTGCATATGTGCCTTTGTGTAAGTCAGTGGTCCCAAACTTTTGGGCACCAAGGACTGGTTCTGTGAGAGAGGTTTTTCCATGGACTGGAGGGAGTGTGGTTTAGCATGCTGCCTACATCCTGCAGATGCAGCTCCACTTGTTTGAACGGACCAGTTTCTAGCATGCCAGGGGCTGTTGCTGGTCCATGGACCGGGGGTTGGGGACCCTTGGTGTAAATTATGTCCTTGATGTTGAGCTTTAAAGAGTATTTAAACATTTTACATCTGGGAGTCTTGGTAAGCAAGATCTGCTGTTTTTGTTATAAGCTAAGCTAAAATGCTGTTGACTCAACAGAATTGGAAAGGATGATGTTTAAAAGCACCACTCTAGCAATTCTTACTGCCCGCACAAGTTTGAAAAGAGAGAGCCAGTCTGTCAAACATCAATTCCCTAAGTCATTTATGACTACGGAGGTTAATAACAAATTCTGCCCAGTGAGCAATTGGCAACCAGGGGAGGAACTTTCAGCATAAGCCTTACAATCTCCAGCCATAGCACTGTTTAGCAGCCTAGTTGCTACATTTTACCTCAAAGACCACTCCTAATCTCCATTTACAGTGCATTATTATAATCAAGGTGGTATACAATCAAAGCATAGATAACTGAGGCCAAATCTGACACAGATTATCAATCATTACTAGTGTATATATCCTGCTTGCCACAGCTACCATCTGTGAATCCAGTAACAGTGAGGATCACGTTGTTGTTGTTTTTAAAGAAAAAGAAATGTAATCAACTCCTACGTTTCCTAGGTACTAACAGTCCCTCTGTCTTCTCTGTATTTAATGTCAGCTTGTTATTTTTGCTCCAGTTATTATTAAATTAGAGAATATTCAAAGATATTGTTTGCTTTTTTGGAGTTGAAAGGGAAAACAGCAGAAATGCTGTTGACATCCCACTCTAAAGCTCCAGATGGTTTCATCTAGCTATAAACAGCAGGTGACAAGATGAAATACTGTTTGCAGACACTGTTGGTTAATTGTACAGATGTCAAAACATCTTTAACCCTGAGCTACCATTAGTGCTACCTTTTAGCTACAGGTCCAAAAGAATAAGAACCACTGCAAACTGGTCTCATAAGTTCCAACCCTGCAAGACAATTAAAAAAGTTATAAAACCTAGTGGCATAAAAAGCTGCCAAGTGGTCCAGGAGATTTAGCAGGACTGTAGTTGACTCCCCCATGTTTGATCATATGATCAAAACAATTGATAGTCTATGGTAATATATATTTATAATAGGTTGCAGTCAAATAAATCAAGCAACCCATAGTCAGTGTGTTCTTCTTTGAAGTTTTGGTTCAATTCCAGAGCTTATTTGTTTGCCATTGAAATTTAGCAGCAAACAAAATGCAAACTACTTTGAGTCAATTTAAAATAGTTTCATTTCTAAAAAAGCATATGTGTAGTGCAGCAAAGCTGTATCTGAGAGTATTTTCATGTCTTGCTCTGCATTTATTTTGTTGAATCACTAATTTATTCATATTATCAGATATCTCCTCTTCTTGATGCTAACTGAATCTACTGTTTAAGTTTAGCTTTTGGTACCCAACAAAAACTGAATGCAATTTTCAACCCCAAAAGACTAAATTTTCTGTAACTAATTAAACAGTGAAATTATTTTCAAGACTTAACCAAAGCTTAATTTAATTAGTGAAATAGCTTGGGCAAACTACCTTATATAACAGATGCATGCAGCAAAACATCAGTATTCTTTTTTACACAATATTGGCAGGAAAGGGCACTCCATAGAAGAAGATAACAGTATTTAATTTTTTCCTAACAACGTATTTCCTTTTTAATTTCCCTCCCATTTTCTATAGACACCCATGTCATACTTTTGTTCCTAATTAGTAGTTACTTAAAATCAATGGTGTGTATATGAACATTTATGTATTTTATATTGTATGCTTATGACTATATCTAGCTTATATCTAAAAATCATATCGGAAGATTGCAGTTGGGGTTAGCTATTTCCTAAACATGGTAATAAAAAACTAGTGTTTTAAAAACAATATATAAGTCTTGTCTTCCATTAAAAGTTAATCACAGTTGGTCAAGTAATTCCCCACATTATTTTAACCTCAAGTAATTGATGGATAATCTACGATAGATTACGGATTGGACCTTATAAACTCCTTTTGCTGAAGAAATAGGACAACAATCTCTCCACACAGAACATTATTTCAATGACAATATTGCAGTAGCTATAGCATGCCTTCATAACAGAGAAACCCATCAGAACCTTCTAAAAAATTAATTCAGTGGTAAGGAAGGATTTGAAACTCAGCCAGAAGAACTAAAGCATTTTTCTCTCTCCTCATAAAGGAAAGGGCTCTTTGAGGCAACTCAACACTATGTTTCTTTATGAAATGACCTCCTTGGTCTGTCCTATGGCTCATGTGGCATGGGTGATCAATCAAAAGCTTAAGGAGTTGGCAGTTATGGGGAGGCTATGGGGAGTATTATGTTTCTGTCCTTTTATCATTTTCCTTACTCAGTTTTTCCAAAGCTTTTTGTTTTGTCACTTCCTGGTGCTTGTTCCACAATTCTACTCAAGATGCAATGCAAGCAGGAAAGAAAGACAGAAGAAGTATCAGATGCTGATCAGAGGTGGAAATGAGAGGGGGGGAGACAATCGTAAGCCACCCAACCCTGCACTGCCAAAACAGAGATTAATGAAAACTGGCATGTGAAGAAATAATTCTTCTTCCGCTAGATCAGGAGCAGAGCCTTCCATTATCTTAATAAAGACATATTTTTAAAAAGGATCACATGCAATTGGGTGGCTGAGAAAAATAAAATAACTCTGAGACTCACCAACCTGACGTCATCTGACTTCACAGAAATTACATATTATAAAAAGATTTTGGCAAGCTCTTTCTGCTCAATATTCAAATTACTTCTGTCTCCAAAATAATACCTCTAGCCAACACACTTTTTAATACATATTTAGTCTGTTCAAATGCTGCCCCCCACTCCAAATTTAACCAATTCACAGTACTCTCTCAGCAGTGTTAAAAACGATATTCTGAGAGAGATCTTTATAAAAGGATTTGTTTAGAGTACAAGCATCTCAGAATCAGGTAAAAATGAAATCCACATAGCAAACAAAGAAACCTTTTTAGGCTTGCATTTCTGCATTGAAAAAATTGACAGGAACTTCTAGGTACTGGCTCAGTGTGGCATAATATCAAATCAGCTTGCTAGAAAACTACGTTCAATATTTAACTTGAAAGCATAATTCATGGGAGGAAGTAGAAGCTAGGAAACATATAATGGAAGCTGAAAACCTATCTCTTACCAAAAACATAAAAATAAAAAGATTTGAACTAGTGGGTTGAATTATTTCTTACTATTCTGCAATAAAAAAGAACATGGGAAAACAAATAGAAGAAGTTGATTTAGAAGTTATTGAAGGTTAAAGAGAGTGGGATTTCTGTGATGAAACAACGATAGAACAACCTGCAACTTCTGGAAAACCAAATCCATTTCCCCCATAGTATATTTGGCAGAAGAACAACTAACATCAGTCTAAATATGGCAATGAATATTTATATAGTTTTTACTATAATGTAATAATTACTATAACAGCAACTTTTATTAAGTTATTTATTCATATTAGATTGAAAATGAACCCCCATCTTCACTGATTTGTCTAGTATTAGACAAACATAGAAGAGCTGTTCATATTTCCTTACTTACTGTCACTGATTGTTTTACGTGCATATTGGTATAGGATTCAGTAGTTATTGACCTCAAATAATAGAGCAGATGAGTAGTTAGCAAAGAAAGTTACATAAACAAATTTGCAAAAAAATATATAATCTTTCTGTAGTGACCTGAGATTGAAATCTCTGTTTCTTCTATATATAGATAGTTATTTCTGCTACAACCCTTCAAAACCTGATTTTTTTAAAAAATCCTGAATGGCAAAAATTTAAACATTAACCTAACAATTCAGCTAACAGAACGAATGAAGAGATAATCGTTCGGAAAACCAGCTAGGTGTTTTTCTGCCTGGATGGTGCAATAATTCCAAACCTAATGCAATTATATTTCACAGAGTTCTATATGTTACTATATGGATTTTGGCACAATCATTTGTTTCTTAGCAATACCTAAGAGGATGAAGTATTAAATGTAATTTTGCTGAAAAAAGGAAGACAGTGAGATAGGAATACATGAGTCCAAATGCACATAACCGTAATCTATTTATACCATACACATAGCACCGAGTCCCAAGAACTCAGTGGGATTTACTTCTAAATAAAAATGGATAGATCCGACTGTAAAATAATTATCTGCATTTATCTATAAATCAGCCAATCCTTTGTATGTGCACTTCCAAGAAACATCCCATTAAAGGACAGCCAATTTGCTTATAATAATTCAACTAGATGTAATTAAAGTCTGTGATGTCAGTATCATATAATAGTCTCCAAATTTTTTTAAAAAAGAAATTAACTCATCCAAAATGTTGAGTTGATTCTTATTCAAAATGGGAGAAGAAAATATATGACTAGCCTTTGCAAACTGAGTGAGAGTGAAGCGCATTACTAGAGCAATGAAGGGAATAATGTTTTAATGGGAAAGATGCAAGTAGATTCTAATGCCAATGCACAATCACTTTCCTGCATTCCACGCATATTTAAATACACACCAATAGAAGCTACAAAATTTTCCTCCTTTAAACTCCTTGTGTCAAACTCCCTTGGCCCTTTCCCTGAGAGGCCTGGTGCCCTTGGCATGAGCTGAGGTACTTGTAGTTGCACCTTGGGTTTCGGTTCCACCCTCCTGGCTAAAATAGGATCTTTGCCAACCGGAGTGATTGCTCCATCTGTTGGGCTTCGCTTTCTTTTTTCAGGCTCTTTAAAAGAAAGGAACACAGAGAGATAAGCAGCCAAAAAACAACAACCCCAAGTAAATATGGCAACAACAATTGGAAGAAGGAATGAGAAGGAATGAGAGAAAGGCTTGATAGTGTTAATAGTATTAATTTTTTACAATCATGAAAAATACTCTCACATCTAGACATCATCAACAGTTAAAGAGATATTTACAAAATACAGATACATAATCCAATATATTGAAACTTGGTTATTTTAAGGACGGTCCCTTCTAAGATGAATTTAGCTGGTCATCAAATCGTTTTTTTCCAGCTAAGGAAAACTCCCCCTCTAACAGTTAAGGAAAACTTCCCCTCTAACAACCTTATGATGACCTTACAAAGAAAAACTCTTGCCAAACTTAATGTATCTGCAGTATCAGGTCAAGAAATGTTATTTGCCAATGCCATTCAGCAAGTTGGGGGTGTGGGGGGGGGAAGGGTACACAAGAGGTGCTGCATGGGTTGGGAAGGCACATGAGAAGTCAGTGCTGGTCAGGGAAGGAGAGGTGGCAGGAGTCGTAGGAGGCTCTTCCTGTTCCTCCCTCCCTTCCCTTTCCAGCAGGAAGGGAAGTAGCTGCTGTCTAATGAGAGAGGGAGCAAGGGATTTCAAGACTCTCTGGGATACTGTCACAAATTATTGAACATGAAGATCAGATGACCACAGCAGCAGTCAGTAGCACTGAAGCAGCCACAAATTTCCCAAATTTCACTCCTTCAGGTGTCATGGACCCTGAATTTTGGACACATTCTAAAAGTTAGCCCATTTGAGGTAACTAGGTCCAAAAATTGTTGCCTTATGATGCATCATTTCACCCAGTTAGTAATGACAATGAGACTTTTAATAGCACATGGATTCTATATTGGAACTTACATGTTGTGTTACAAATAGATTAGAATCATCTTAAAATCATGGCTGGCTTGTATGCAGAATATGTATTCTATATGTCCATTGTTATGAAGCTCTATTTAAAACAATGCCCTGTTATAGCATTCTTCCTCACCAATCAGGACACTACTGATGAAAGTCTTGTTTCATATAATAAAAGAGATGTATATGTGTCAGTGTCAACTACAGTGTCAACTACTGCAGAAGTAAGTGACATTTAAATATGGGATGTCTGTTAATGCAAAAGGTAAACAAGAAATGTGAATATAAATTTGCTTAATTCAATCATTTCAATCAATCATTTCCAGCTTCTCAAATAAGCATGGAGTAGGCCTGTGCAAACCATCTGAAAACTGAGCAACTTTTGGAGGTTGCTCTAATGCAGTGCCCCCCCCCCAAGCTTTTGGGTACCAAGGACCGGTTCTGTAGGGAGAGGTTTTTCTGTGGACAGGAGGGGATGTGGCTTTGCATGCTGTCTGCATCTCGTGGGTGAGGCCTCGCTTGTTTGCATCGCTCAGTTTTTGGCATATCGTGGCCCAGTACAGGTCCACAGACCAGAGGTTGGGGACCCCTGTTCTAATGCTTTTACTGTTTAATCAAACAATATGTTTTGCAAAGCACCCTTCCAAATGGATGCACAACTCTAACCCACAGTCTTCTAGGAACACACATCTTGAATAAATCACTAATCTCTATAATTTCCGACCAGCTCTTGAGGAAGCCACCAACGTATCTGCATAAATAAATAAATAACCAAATGGTTATTCATTGTTTTAACCAGACAATGACTGGTTGAAGACAATGAATAAAGCCTTAATTATAATATGTTTGATTCCTATATTTTAGATTGGAATTGATTCAATGTAATCAATTCAACTGACTCCGAAAACTTCTGATTTTCCTATCACCTCCCACCTCCCTGAAAGTAGCCAGATTACAGAGAAAAAACAACATACAAGCTCCACCTGCTTTGTGATCCTTTTTCCCTTGACCAATTCATGCAATAAGCCAGGTTGATGATGAAGAAACTATACTGCATTCACTGCCTGTCTCTTGTTCATAATAGTTTAATCATGCCCCACTCTGTTTCATAAGCAATACAACTGAAACATACTTTTTTTAACTTATTTTAGTGGTAATGATCAGCTTAATGCTGATTTGCTAATAAAACGACTTAGTGGAATGTGCATTCTGAACAAAATGAATCAAAATGTCAATCAGCCAGTTCCATATAACTTAGTGCTTCTCAATGTGGGCAGAATAGTTCCTTCGTTACCCAAAACCACTTATCAGAAAGTCTTTATTTAAATGTCCCTGTTGTGATTGGGTAATAAATAGGTTGGTATCATTACCAAAAGAAAAACTTTTACTCAATCTGGGGTAATTTGCCTAGATTTGAGAAGCATTAACTCAGATTTACTACAGCTACGCTTCACCTTTAACTTCATGCCTCTTGAGTGAGTACCAGAAATATGAAAGAGGATAAACACCAACTTAGGAATCTAATACTATTTTTACAGGGGCCTCACTTTACTTCCTGAGGGAAGGACAATATCTGTTTGGTTTTGCCTGCTTCCTTTTCTCAGTCATTCACACTAAATATTTTTTAAACCAACAAAACAAAGCAAATAGATGTTTTATAACTGATACATTCTAATTAGTCACAATTGCTTTATAGACTCTACTTGAAGATAAACTCCATACACTTATTAACTGTGGCAGGCTAGATTTAGTTCTGCCATATAAGGCTTTTCACAGTATTTATAGTATTTAGTACTATACATTTTTAGTATTGTCTTACCTTTGTTATAATAATGAGTATGAGCTATTTCTAGCAAGCCAAACACACTTGCCATGCCTCCAAGTCCAGCATTTGCATATGACTGCTCAAGGCTTGATACTGTACATTTTAGTAAATCCAGCATTCCTTTGTAAACCTTTCGGTTAATCTCCTAAAACAAAAAGGCTCATCTGTAAGAATGCTTTTTTTAATCAGAAGCTAATTCCACAACCCTTCCAAGATATTATTCAAAAAACCACAATCCCCTTGCATTTTAGTTCATTTTCTATCATTTAATTATGCTGTCTGTAATTTAAAACAAAGGAAAGTATCATATATTATTAGTCTATCTAGCTCAGTATTTTCTAAATTTCTTAACAGCATCTCTGCAGGACACAATATGCTCTTAAACTGGGCATTGTTTTATGGCGTTTCTATTCTTATCTCTTTTATTCATTAAGCATGAAACTCAGTCAACTGAACATTTAAAAATGTATCACAAATATCATTGACTGGTGCTGATGGTTGATACAGGTTGCTGCCAGCATCCTAGGTATCAACGAAGTATCTTCTTAAAATGTACGATGTTCCAAGTAGCGCAGATTTTTGCAGTTCCGCTATTGTTGTTGTTGTTGTTGTTGTTGTTATCACATGGCATTGTTACATTAGCCAGGAAACCACAATGTAATTGTAGAGTAGTGGTTTGGCTGCCAAGGTACCAGCTCTGTTGTAGATAACTCTTGCATGTTTCCTATGGTGTGCCACAAGAGGATGAGCTGGCTTCACATCAGAAAGACAGACAAGCAGCTTTTCCTGCAGTATCATCCAAGGTCCCTCCTTCCCCAGAGCCACAAACAGGTGCTGCAGTTGGGAAGGATCAGAGGACAGGAATCTGACTGCCTGCATGGAGTACCAGCTCATCTCCCCATTGAAGTGGTAGCTATTTTATCTTCTTGCATAGAACATGCTTTCGTGCTGTTAGGTGGACTGAGGTGAGTGATGGGATTCACCCCGACATGCGGTGCTAGAACTCAAACCACCGAAGCAGAAATCACCTCCAACATCATTAAGCCACTGAGCCACCACACCTCTGGTGTTTCCATTCCTTTCTCTTATAAATGGATCCCTGAAAATGATGCTGAAGTTTATACATATTCTCTCACATCCATCCATATATATGTATGTGGGCCCTTGGGCACTGAATTAGACACAAGTGACTACATTGAGACATAATTAAGGTAGAGATATTACTGACTGATGAATCTGAGAATCCTAGAGATCCATATTCACTTTTTATTGAATTATGCTTTCTGTAAAGCAACTGATTCTTAGTCTGAATACTCAAGGATCCAGAAATTTAGCAGATCTTTTATGTTATGTTCACATTTAGCTTAAAAATTTGGACTCTTCTCAATCATCAGTATCATATGTCATATGCTTTATGTGGGACTATCCCTAAACCTATTGAAAAATATCTGCTACTATAAAGCTGGAGCAAGCCACTGGGTTATTTCCTTTAACTATATCTTCTACTTGGACGTTAATGGCTGATGAAAGGGATCTGTTATGAGAAGGAGGTTTTATGGTGCTAGGGATGTGTTATATGTCATAATATTTTATAATCCTGTTAGTGACTGGGAATCTACAAAAGTTGGCAATAGAGAAACTATGTTAATAAACAAATAATTTCTGAATGCAAATTAAGGTGCTTCAAATTAAATAATTGGTTAATACCTTTAATCCCTACTTCTAGTATTGGCTTCTTAAACTCTTGGTAATATCACTGGGCATTCTTCTGCCCATATGAATGTATTTGGGAAATGAGCTCATTCAGAGAGGTCTGCCTCCATTTTCTACTGTCAGTTGGAAATAGTACTTCTCAGTTAAGCTGACCATACAGGCAGTCCTTGACTTACAACAGTTTATTTAGTGACCATTTGAAATTACAATGGCACTGAAAAAAGTGACTTATGACAATTTTTCACATTTATGATCCACCCCATGGATCAGCATCCCCATGGTCACATGATTAACATTTGGATGTTTGACAACTGACTCATATTTATGACGGTTGCTGTGTCTTGGGGTCACATAATCCCCTTTTGCGACCTTCTCACAAGAAAAGTTAATGGGGAAGCCAGATTCACTTAACAGCCATGCTACTAATTTAATCACTGCAGTGATTCACTTAACAAATGTGTCAGGAAAAGTCATAAAATGGGGCAAAACTCATTTAACAGATTTTTCACTTAAGAACATAAATGTTGTGCTCAATTGTGGTCGTAAGTTGAAGATTACCTGTATTGAGGTTCAACTCTTAGGGAAAAAAAACATTTGGCCAAGTACTACCTACATTTCATTAGAAGGTGCTAACAGTGTTTTTTCAGCAAGCAATTTCCTTGTTGATCTACAACATTTGCTCCTTTACTTTGTATTATTTTATTCTTTATATTTTAAGACTTGTAGTAGCAGTTCCCTTGTGAGTCACCTTAAATAAGCTTCAGAACAGAAATCCACAGCAAAATTCATTCATGGATGGATGAGGGGAAAAAATAAAAATAAAACTAACCACATCCTGGACAACATCCTGTCGAGCATCCTCCTCTGACTGGATAGTGCGATTAAGCTTACTTAACACAAACATACGGAGTTGCTCACTTTCCAAGAGACGACGTACTCTCTTCATGTTTAACCAACCAATTCCTTGCCCATCTAGGACATTGTGCACCACCTCTTTCAAGAACTGCTGATTTTCACTATAAGAAGGAGGCATATAGTAAAAAAGAATTCAATCCAAAACTTCTGTAGTTTTTGTATCACTATGTCATTATTAAAAGAAAAATCTTTTTTATTTTTTATGTGTAATAGCATTCCTCAATATCCTTGGATTGCAAGACTTAAGAACTGAAAGCATGTTATATATTATTTTGCTTTATGTAGCAACTTTAAGCATCATTTTTTAAAGAAAATAAACATATATTGTTTTTTTGAAAAAAAGAAAATGTTGCCTTAAATAAGGAGGAAGCCACTTCGGAGGCACAAAGACTCTTATTGAGTGGTGAGGGACAGATGATAACATAATCATATTCAGAGAGGAAAATAGTAATTTGTTGGATGAAGCATATGCCTAATAAAAAATGCAGTAGTATGTCTACTAATGAGAGCCAATATTGTAGAATCTGTTCCCTGATCTGTACAGTATTGTAGGTTTAACAATTAAGGTTTCATCCTTCTGAAACAGCTTACATCCAGAAATTCATATTTCACATGTTAGGATACTTAGGAAGATATCTAAGACTAACGTACTACTTTTATTTTTAAGACTGCTCCCAGTCTTGCAGGGGAATTGTGTATTTTGTGATGTTGTATGTTTAATATTTTAACTGTAAAACTGTGGGCTACAAGGGATATTTCTGCCATTCTCACTCCTTCGTGTCCTACTATACTACATCATCAGAGTGTTCCTGGGAGGAATAAGCTATGAATAGAGGCAATATGTGCCAAGAGGATATACCCCCAGGAGGATCACCTAAGAAACAAAACTCAATCCAGCTACAGAAAGCGGGCACTTATATTGGACAGCAGCAATGTAGAAATGTTGCATATGGATGATCACATCAGTGAAAACAACAAAGGCATAATTTCATATTGTGCAGAAGGCAATGTTAAACCACCCCTACATTTTACCAAGAAAGTCAATGGTTAGATAATATAAAATGATTGACTAAATATTGTCATATAATCAGGCTGCTCAGGTTTAATAGCACCCAACACTCTACTGAAGAACAGTTGAAGATCTTTCACAGTACTAATGTTGTTTTTTAACATGACTAGATTAAAGCCTTGAGGAAGTCTAGTTGCTGATGCAGCCATGCAGGAAAAAGAAAATCTAAAACTGCAAAGAAAGAATTAAAGTGTAACATGGAACATAAAAAGCAAAAATATGGGAAAACTCAGCATAATGAGATAAAGCTGAATAATGAAAGTTAACTTATACATTGACATTTAGGCAAATTGAAATGGGTTGGAATTGGGCATTTTCAATCAAAAGATCACACTGCTTCACTACTCAAAACAGGAAAAACAAAAATGCAACACCATTGCTTTTACAGTCAAGAAGGATATGCAGAGATAAAACTCAAATCAAAGTAGTTAATGATAGAATAATATCAGTTAGTCTTCATGGACAACCCTTTAATTAGTTGTACAAATTTGTGTTTGAACCACTGATGCAGAAGAACAGGAAGATGGCAAGGATTACAGTCAAGTTTAATCTGAAAATTGCAAAATTTGCAAGAAAGATATACTGCTTGTGATTGGACATTAAGAATGTTAAAATTGGAAATATTAAGTAGATACTGCTTGTGACTGGACATTAGAATGTTAAAATTGGAAATATTAAGTAGGGGAATGTAATTAAATTGCATAGTCTAAGAAACAGAAATCAAGGAGGAGAATGACTTATAGGCTTCTGCCAATGTAGTGACTTCTTCATTGCTAACAGTCTTCTAACAACCACAACAATATCTGTATATGTGGACATTACCAGGTAGTGTACACAAAACACAAAATAACCAATGGTATTGATACAAGGAAATGGGAGAGCTGTAATGAGAGTAAATATGTGATCAGTAACTGTGAAACAATCACAAACTGTTCATGCTGACATTCCAAGTCAAGCTAAAGTGGAAGAACAAAGCCAACTTGTTTGCACTATATTATATTCCCTATTTATAAGAACCCCTAATGCTAGAATATGAATCAGATCAGCACTCCAGTCATTATGAGGTCAGAAGGCTACAGAAATTGTTTGAGTATGACAAGCAACAGAAAAAGAAACTGTAAAGTTTCTAATCAAACTATGCTAGCTAATCTGGAGAACAATACAATGGCCAATAGATTGGAAGAGATCAGTCTGCATGCCAATACCTAAGAGAGTTAGTAGAGTATGCAAACTGTTGTATAATGTTTCACATGCTAGAAAAATAAATGCATATGACCACAAATTAGAGCCCTTCACAGAAAAAGAAGAGGCTTGATATTCAAGCTGGTTTTATGAAAAGGATGAGGAAGTAGAGATACTGTTTCAGGGTATACACTGGAGAAAACAAAACAATACCCCTCCAAAAGGCAATGTGTGCTTTCTTTCTTTCTTTCTTTCTTTCTTTCTTTCTTTCTTTCTTTCTTTCTTTCTTTCTTTCTTTCTTTCTTTC
>JANHFL010001846.1:97528-121274 GCA_032468155.1 Oxyrhabdium leporinum
GTGAGAAATTTGTTAAGTGAGTTTTGCCCCATTTTATGACTTTTCTTGCCATATTTGTTAAGTGAATCACTGCAGTTGTTAAATTAGTACAATGGTTCTTAAGTGAATCTGGTTTCCCCATTTACTTTACTTGTCACAAGATCGCAAAAGGTGATCACACGACCCCAGGACAGTGCAACCGTCATAAATGTGAGTCACTTGTCACACTTCCAAATATAAATCACGCGAACATGGGGGTGGTGCAACGGTCAGAAGTGTGAAAAATGGTCATAAGTCACTTTTTTCAGTGCCATTGTAACTTTGAATGGTCACTAAGCGAACTGTTGTAAAGTCAAGGTCTACCTGTCTTATGTTTTTGGAGCCAAGCAAACCTTTTAAACCTCCAAAGCTTTAAAAGAGTTCTGGATTTGATACTTCTTTGTCGTTTCCTCTATATTTTTAATGATATTTCTTATAAATTATCTGCAATGTGTCCTGGAAACTGTTGCTGGAGACACATTAAAAAAAAAATCTTACAAAGAATTACAAAGTTCACTGAAGATTGGCTGCATGCAGTTACATTCCGTTCCTTACTAACCTATCATCAGTAGGATCTGAATCTGTTTCTCTATCAGCTGGGACATTTATTGCTTCAGCTAGCTGAGAATTGTTGTCATAAACACGATAATGGATTGGCTGCAGCTGATGAGCATACCACTTTGGCTTATCACCAATCAGAGCTGGGTCAAACATATCTATGAAAGCAATAAGAAACAAGTAATTTGCCTTATGCCAATCACAAAAATACAGTTACAGAAGCTACATGAACATTCTAAAAACCCAGACAAAATATGGAAAATAACAGGATTTCAGGCCTGAAATAGGTATTTCTAATTTTTATTGGGAAAACAAATCCTTATACTGAAGAAATCTTATTTGTTCTTAAGATAAAATCTTAAAACATAGTGGTCAGTTAATTTCTCGGCAATATTTTGCATTGGAACATCCCACATTAAAATCAAGAGGGCCAACAATTCATGATCACACTTACTGTTGTGGATTCTTTGGAAAGCATAATTAGTAGGATTGAGAGACCACTCCCCAAAGTATTCCACTGCCTGTGTCCTGGACAATTTTTCTGCAAATAGTGTCTGTTTTGGTCGTGAAGCTAAAAAGGAATTGGCCTGAAATGCAACCACAGGGCGGGGGAAGAGACGAAGTGTGCGGGTATGCATCTGGAATCCATGTAAAACATTTGGTGAATTGAAGAATCTCACCATAGCAACCCTTTAAAAAGGAAAGATAGGTCATTAAGCAACTAGAATGAAAACTGAAAAGGCGCAGAACATTCATGAATCACCCAAAAAATAACTGATGATGCATCCCCAATAAGGAAAAAGCAAATGAATAAGTTTGTTCATGCTAACAATCACTAAATTGACTCTAGCCCCAAGGATATCAGCATGTCAGAAGCACTTCTCAACCCTCAACATGCTGTGTTCATCATATTGCCCACTTTTTCTACAACAAAATTTTGAAGTGAGTTGCAGTTCACAAAAGCTTACGTTGCTCAGTAAGATTTGCTAGTCTGAAAAAGTGCTACTAGGCTACTCCTGTGTTTTGGTTAATATGAACTAACACGACTGCCCTAAAATGTCAGTAACATTTGTAACTTTCTTTGAAGAGCCCAAAATATATTATGTAAATATATACTATTTTAATATCTTAAATCAAGGCATCTGAAGGACGTTGCCAGTTTTATACCAGCTATCCTAAACATTTACAAAGTAGGCATAGTTCACAGAAGTCATATAACAGCTTCTGCACAAACTATATATAAGCAATGCATTAAGAATACTACTTAGTAGCGTACATCATCAAGAGAAGATAACACTGTTACAATAATTTTAGCCGAATGTTCATAGATAACCAATGTACATTGTTGGAAGGTAATATAACTTTGCTTATCATAAGTTGCTAAACAGAACACCGGCTCTTCCCACTTAATTGGAAGTTTATTATTTACATTCAGCAAAAACACAATGCTTCATCTCACCTAGTGGCCACATCCACTGAATCTACATCATTGCCATAGATCAGTGGGTTGAACTCGGTGGACGGTGTGGATTGCAGGTCATTCTGCGGTCTTCCCAGAAGCAATGGGATTTCTTGACTTTCATGAAACTTTTCTAGGTTAAGAATAGGCTGGGTATTCAAACTCATGCTGGCCAAAGCCTGAAGAGCAATATGTTACAAACATAATAAACGAAAATGGCATTGCTATAATACAATTCTGTCTCATGGGCAAAACACAAGCTGAGTGTGATGTTCCAATATTCGCTGGAATCATCTGAGACCTCTTTCAGTTTTTTTATGCAAATAAGAAAAAACTTAATCAATCCTTCCTCTGCTTGATTGCTTATCTTTTCTTACATTTGAATAAATAGAAAATAAAAAGAGGGAAATACACAAACTACTGTAAATGTTCTTATACTAAAAAAGTGCACACAAAACATTCACAGAATCAATTAAATCTAATCAGAAATTGCATTTTTAAATATACCATTTTACCTACTAAAGCCATTTTAGAGAAAAACAGAAAATCTTTGAAATGAAATGCTGTGAGATTCATTTATTTATTTAAGAAACTATAAAATACTCCAGGCTCAATAGCTTTGGAAAATAAATCAAGAGTAATCTAGAATTTAAATTCCTCTCTAAACATATTGTAAGAAAAATATTGGGAAATATGTTATTTTATTAACTTGGCTACATAAGAAAAAAGATACATGAAATGTAAAATAAACTATCAATAGTATTTTGATATGTCCTAAAATACAAAAATTATATTCTACAGTTTTATTTAAAAAGACTTGGGGGGGAGGGCGGAAAAGGTTGCCTTCGAGTCAGTGTTGAGTCCTGACAAACCTCTGAACTAGCCCTTGCAGATTTTATTTTTTTTTAATTTTTATTCCATCTTTAGTATGCAATGAACATACTTAATACTCCTCTCTCCTATTTTCTCTACAACAACAAACCAATGTGATAAGTTTAGCTGAGAGAAAGATAGTGGCTGGCCCAAAGTCAGCCAATCTGGTTTCATGCCAAAGCCCGGTGCCTTAACCACTACACCACACTGGTTCTAAAAAAGAACTTATTTTGCCATAATTACCAACAATTGAATATGATCCCAACTTTTAAATCTCACAGTCTTATGCACAAACTCTGAATATGAATGTTGGATTCAACTTATAGTTTCAACTTAAACTGCTTTAAAGCATAGGTACCAGATACTTTTGGACTATCTATTTCCAAATCAGGTTAAGAACATCCATTAGAATGCACATACCATCAGATGTAAGATAGGTGGCAATGAAAAAAAAAATCTGTTGGGAAATACATTCTGGAAAAAAAAGCACATCCAGAGTTTTCTTTTTAGGAACTTATTTAAAAAGTTTTTCCCTCCAAAACTTAGGTGAGATGGGCAATTAGACAAATAAATAAATATTGTTTGATTTACTGCTATACATTCTAATGACTTTGATACAAACATATGTATTATTAATGTATATTTTATTACTATTTTTATTTTAAACATTAGAAATTACCTTAGAACAACTTTTTATGGAGAATGATACATAAATGCATTAAATATATTAATACAAATTTACATTATTGGGTAGTTATTTCTGGCTCTGAATTCTCAACTCAGCCAATTTGTCCTGAGATTCCAATTTTGTTTTTATATTTTATATTTTATATTTTGCTATATAAAAGGAGCAGAATTAATGCATTTTTCACTATACAGTTGCTATGGAAGCCCAGATTCCAAAAAGGCTAAAGTTTTAAACACTTTTCATCAACTCTTCTGGCTTCTGAAGTGGCACTTCCCATATCACATTTGTAATATTCACAAAACAAGTACCGGTATCTTTATCTTAATTTAGCATGCTGAACGTACAAAAAAAACCAACCCCAAACGTTTTAGTTCTTTAGGTTGTACACTAAACTTTTCTCAATTTCAACTTCTTTGGAGGAGAGGGTGGCCTACCCTCAAGCTATGTGAATTTCTTTTATTTATCTTTCATTTTTAGTTCACTGTCTTTCACTGATATCTTCCACCAAAATTCCCTTTCTTTCCAAAAGCCAATACATCAAAATAGACTAACAAAAAATTATCCAATGGAAACTTGGGGGAGAAAAAGGTAAAATAAAGACACCTTTTTTTCAGGCGTGAGCAGTTGTTGCTGAGTGATTGCAGACATGCTAATCAGAGTCTGGAGGCAAGATGGAAGATCACATGACAACATCAGCGACAATCAGAGCCAAAGACGAATACATGATCACATAGAGACAGATGGAGAAAAGTCTATTATTACTAATACCACAGATGAGAAAATAAATAAAAATAAATAAAAATAAAAAGCACAGTTCTTGAAGGAGGCCAGGCTGGTTTGCTCCCATACACCTGTTTGTAAACATGTTCCCTTAAAAAGTACTGAGGGCTAGTAAATTGATGCACCACAAATATTTTAACAATACACTAACATCTGAAGTTGTAACTGCAGTGAATGGGCTGTAAAAATCTTTTTAAGTATTTTGCATACGTATTCACATACGTTTGTTGTCTAGATTCATTACCATCAGTAAAGATTTTTTTTCCTTCTTGCCTTAACTTATTCCATAAAAAATAAGATTGTTTTTCCTGTCTGTAGGAATAAAATACACATTTCTATTTTATTCATATTGTTCAGGTGTGTGGGAATGTTGCCAACAGCCCCCAAAACTGTGGAAACAGAAACCAAACAGATCAGAAAGAGAAATTGCAGATTCTACTGCCTGTTGGTTTGTTGCATTAGCTTACACAAGAAATCACATATAGTCCTGCTCTTCTATAAGAGACAGAAGCAGTAGCTTTTGAACTGCTGCTGTAACACTTTACCTATATATATATTGCATGCAACATGCAAAGAGGAACAATAAAAGAGCAATGGGGAAGAGAAATACAGAAGTCATAAAACCTCTATTATGAAATATAATTAAAAAAAACTTGAAAAGTGTGAATTTCATTGGCAGCTATGTGAATAGAAATAGAAAATTAATGATGTACAATGGGAAAACAAGTCATAGAAAAATCAAAATGTTTAAGGCACACAATGAGTGGGAGGGGTAGGAACAAAAGAATGAGCTTTGTGCAGTTATTAAATTCAAAGTTGGATGTATAAAACCATTTTAAAGAGAGTGGCAAAGCCTTTTATGTGGTTCTGAATGATATGAATAGTCCACAGAGTTTGACACACGTCAGATGTAGCTTATCAAAATGATGGTGGAGTAAGGATGTGATAAACCACATTCTAATGCCATTTGAAGCATACACATTGATAACAATTCAACAATAGCAATTCAAGATGATTTCAAAGCTTCATGACCACATCAAGATTGTCATGTGTATGAATAGATCTCGCATAAAACTCCGAGCCTCAATAAAGAGATTCAATTTTCATCACCATATATATGACTGATTAGGGCTATACAATATTAAACTATAATTGAGTGCTAGTATCACCAAACTTCAAATTGTGGTTAATCTTAACTACATTTAGTTAAAATAAGCTACGTTTAATCCACACTTTATAAATTTGGCTTTTTTCAACGAACCACTATTATTATTAAACACAGTTTGAATCTGATTAACAAGCTAAACTTTAGGCAATCTAAGGTTGGTCTGATGATCAATTGTAGTTTAATATTATGTTTGACCACAATTTTCATTTTATGGTCCATTTCATTGGCAGCTACCTTTCTAGGGTACACATTTTTACTCTGAAGCTTAATAATCCATTATTGGAAACACCATCATAAATCAATTCTATAAATAAATATCCATAAGATTTCTGCATAAATATAGTAATAAATTAATATAGGAGAACGGTGAAATGACAGGTAATAGGCAGAAATTGGGCAAACTGAAAAGAACAGAAGTTGTTTTACTCTTTTAACAAAACGTTATGGTGATTACCCCAATGGATTTTGGACATGCAGCCCTTTTTCAGCTATTTTTTTTCTCATCCACAATCTAGTACAGCACTGGGGGAAAAATCATTACTAGTTCACCAAATATTTTATAGCTGACCAACCTAATTCTGAGTTTTTTAAAAATAATAATCAATTATTAATTATTAATGTGATTGTTACACTCTGCAAGTGACTACTCCTAGTCTTGATCCAAAGCCTTCCCTGTTGGTTTTCTCTCTTCAAATTCTCATATTCTGACTTCAAAAGAAACACGGTATATTTCTAGAACATAATTCACAGAAAAAAACAAGTCTGTGTACTTTCATGAAACAAACAATATAAACAAATTGATTCTTGATGGGGTGGGACAATTGCTATTTTGTGAAAATTAGAGAAATGAAAAGGAAGGAAGAAAATTATTACACAAGATGTTTGTTCCAAATCTAATAAGAACCAGAGTTTCTCATATCCTCCTCTAAATACATTTTCTACATTCCAGTATCTCTTCAAGGCAAGCTATTTTTTGAAGTAACTGTTCATTTGGGGATCAGAAATTAGAAGGAACTTCAATAAGTAGCCAGAGCCTCCTTGTTCTAATACTAATAACTTTCTTTAATATACACCTCTGATGCTCACAGAGATTTTCCTTCACAAGTGGTAAAATGCTGATTGTGGAATTATGACCAACTTTGAGCCTGGACCTCTTAAGCTTTGGTCCAGGTTTCTGTTGTCCCAACACTCTCATCTTAGTTTTAAAGTCCTCTTAACCATACTCACCAGAACATTAACTTACCTGCTTCAGATGCTTTTTCAGTTCGAAAACTTCTGGTTCTGGCAAAGTAGGCAGTAATTCAGCATTTGTAGGAACAATGACCTGAAATTAAAATTTAAAAATAACATTGCACCAGGGAAATCCCTTGAGTGGATTTCTTTTATATATCATAGAAACAAGCTCAATTAACTCATGCACTCATCTACGCTCCAATTAACACTCATCTATTCTCCAATTAACACACTCATCTATGCTCCAAATCAACGTGACAAAGAGAACCAAATAATCCATCAAATATTGGTGATCAGGAAATTAAGTTTTTTTAGAAGCAGGTGGAAAACAGGTATTTGTGTTAGAAAAAGCAATGCGGAATTAGAGAACTCATAATACTGACTTATGACCTGTCCTCAAAGTTACAACCATCACATCACCCTCATAGTCCTGTGATTGCTGTTTGGACACTTCACAACTGATTTGCATTCATGAAGATTGCAGCATCTTGCAGTCACATGATTTGCAACCTTCCAAGCCAGCTTCTGACAAGTAAAGTCAATCAGGGAAGTAGGATTTGCAACCATGTGATTGAAATTCCAGTTCCAATTATCAAGGACTACCTGTATCCCTAAATGCTTCTCTAAATTACATTTAACACATAAATAGGAACTAGTTACCTTGTTGGTGTCTAGATCCACCAGCCATACATCATCTGGCATTTTAAAGTCTAACTTATAAAGGAAGAAGCTTGCTGGGACTCCAATAATATAAGGTGTTGGGGCTAGAAGTAGCTGTAATGGGCAGAAAATATAATAAAAGTCAGATAAGAAGAAAACTAGGCATGTTTAGATACTAATGTATATACGGTATATTTTGGAAGAAGGTATGTCAGAAGTAAACATAACAAAGCTGAGAAGACAATTAAATAGTTAGGAAACTCCTTAAACTTATACCGCATAGGGTGGAAAATACGTTTGGAAATAATTAAAGTAATATTGATTTTGAGACCTAGTTTCATGTAGAAATAATGCTATCTTGCCAGAAACCAGAAGGCCTAGTCCTTGTTGGGTAAAAAGCCAGATATCTGCCTCTGGATCAGTCACATTCTGTCAGACCTAGTAAAAGGCAATGAGGAGCCACTTTGAAAGCCTTGTCAAGAAAACTGCAGGGATTAGTCCAGGTAGTTACCAGGAATCCAAAGTAACTCAAAGGCATACAATTATTATTATTTTCAAGCTACAGTAAATCAAATGTAGAACATTCATTGTTCTAAAGCAACCAATATAGAAAACTGTGTAGAAGGAAAGAATTTAGACTTTCTTTTAGAAAAATAACCCTTTGAAAACATTCTTAATTCTTCCCAAGCACATGAAAATAAATAAATAAACTGAAGATTTCAGTAACAAGTAAGCAAAACACTGAGAAAAAAAACCAGATACACATATTGGCTCTAAGGAAAGTCTTTAGTTGTGTCAAGCTTGGACTGTCCTAACACAACCTTGATATACCTGTTCCGCAGAAGCCATGCAGGTAGGAAGGAGAGGAATCACCGGGAACATGTATTCCAATGGGTAGATCATAGACACAAATGCCATCACAGACATGGATAAAGCATTGTAATCTCGAGACTGCAGTACTACCTAAGGCCAAAGAAAATTGCATTAGTGCAACCATAAAGTAAAATTCTAAATTTTCTTATATGCTGCTCAGTTCTATTTTCATTTCCAGTGCTGCTTCCTTAATCAAAGAAAGTTTACACAAAAAGATACAATTAGGAAGGATACACCCTTTATCCTTTCGTGGACAATAATAGGAAATTATCGATTATGACAAATCTACATAATCTTCAATGCTAAAGCGCTACTGAAACATTGTGGAAAAGCAATGCAGTTCTCATTGCTAAATTATCTATGACAAATTGGCCGCATTTTCCTCTCACCTTATGTTCCAGAAGAATGCAGGACAGGACTTGCAAACAGGCATCCACACCTAACAGCTCCAAGGGCAAATGCAAAGGGAAATCCACCAGAGAAAAGCGGGAAGGGTCAGGGAGGGCAAACGTCAAGGCTGGCTGCAATTCATGAGGTAAGACTTCCACATCCACACGCTTCTGGCCAGCAACTGGCACAGGGGAGCGAAGAAGCCGATAAATCCAAGCCTCGGTTTCACGCAAATCATGTAGCAAAGCACTAGATTTCTCCTCCACAAGCAGCGAGCCTGTGAAAATCCGCCACATGGTGTCCCTTTATAAAAAATGATAGGATTAATACACCTACTGTTAAAATCCTGCAAAAGACATTGGGTTACAGCTTTGTTTCAAGAGAACAATAAAGATTCAGAAGATACTTTTTGACACTTTGCATACATACATAATATTAAATCAAAAGACCAATCATGGTTTTCTGAACAAGTCATCATAGCATGCTGCAATATAAAGCATTGAGCCATAATGGGCAGATTCATTCATCGCATTAAACCCCAAAGATTACTATATAAAAAGCAATTGTAAAATTGTTTATAATGTAGAATCTGTTTTATCAGTTTTATGTACTTGTGTAGCATTGTGCCATGCAACAAGTACACATATGGTTGTTAATGGAGGAGGCCTTGGAACAGAGATCAGACTTGGGAGTATACATTTCAAATTATGAATATTATGTTCTCCCAATCTTAGTTTTCAGACTATGAAAAGACAGAAAGCAGGGCTAAAATGACATGTTAATAACGTTCTGATAATATAATTATATAAGCTTTTTAAAAATCCAGTCATTGATTAATTCAGCAAACTTATAAATCAAAATTATAAGCTAATTATAAGTAAATAGTTCTCTCGTAACATATGCAATATTATCTTTTTACACTAATGATGAAAACAATCAAGGCTCAAAGTTTTAAGACATGAAGTCACTCTTGGAATCAACCAGATTTCACGGATTTATACTACAGGAATTATTATAGTGCAGCAATCAAAATACTTTAGATAAATAACAGCCAATAATATTTTATAAATACATTTTATCTGACAGAGTATTCCTGTGCATCTGAAAAGTAGAAAGCAATACCATTTTACTGAAAGCCAAAGTAGAATTAAAAGAGCCATTGTGACAGACTTACTACAGAAATCATTGTCCAAAATAATAATTCACAAAGTTGTATGTTTAGGTCTACTAACTTTATGTATTTCCCTTCAGCTTGCTTGAAAAGGCTTCCTTTCATGTTTCTTTTCTTTCTTATTATTATCCTTGCATATCTTATTTATAGTATTATCAAAGCTCACAGAAGAAAATAATTGAATACTATAGCATGCATACATTTTTGACATGGTATTCATGTATATACAGGTTGTCCTGGATTTACAACAGTTCATTTAGTAACCAATCAAAGTTACAACGGCATTGAAGAAAAGTGACTTATGACCATTTTCACAGTTATGAGCTTCAAAGCATCTCCATGATCATGTGATCAAAATTCAGTTGCTTGGCAATCAGTTCATATTTATTACCGTTGCTGTGTCCCAAGATCATGTAATCATCTTTTGTGACCTTCTGATAAGCAAGGTCAATGGGGAAACCATATTCATTTTACAGCTAGGTTACCAACTTATCAGGTGCACTGATTCACTTAACAACTGAGGCAAGAAAGGTCATAAAGTGGAGCAAAACTCACTTAACAAATGTCTCACTTAACAACATTCATTTTGGGTTTAATTGTGGTCATAAGTTGATGACTATCTGTATCTTAAAGAGATAAAGCTTCTAAGATCAGAACATTTTGGGGGGAATCACAAAAATTCTCATGTCTAACTTTGTAGTCAAATGCCAGATTTTATTCAATAAACAGATGCAGCATTTGGACATTCCAGTTTGGAGTTAGAAAGTCAGAACATGACACACAATTCTATACAAGTTCAATGGCTGCCACTTTGTGTCCAAGCCCAATTCAAGGGGCTTGGTTTTGACTTCTAAAGCCTTGAATAGTTTTTGAGTCTGAAATATTTGAAAGCTACTTAGGCTATGGATAAAGTCTCTCACATGTGAGCTTGATTCCTTATAACACTATACATATATCCATATGGTTTTCCTAGCAACAATATGGAAATGGTTTTCCATTACATTCTCCTCCGATTTCTTTTTCAACTTTCTTGTCTAGCCTATAGCCCTACATTCAATCCTTGGGGTATTGAAGGCTGTGAGGAAGAGTTTTTACTCCTTTAGCTGTGTATGAATCTTGTGGAAAGTTTTGAGGTTGCAGATTAGCCAACAGAAGGGGAAAATGTGATGAAAGGAGAAAATAGGCATGTAAAACAATTTTTTTGTTCTTACATGTAAATTGTACCTAATTCACCTCTTTCTTATATTATCAGGTTTTAAATTATTTAATAATTAATTAAATTAATTACTGTTAACAATTAATAATAAATTTTAATTTATAACTACAACCCCAAAAAAGAAGAAAAAAGAAAAAAAATTCAAGATTTTAATTTTGCCATGCTATTTAAGCAACAGAAACTGTGTCTCTAGAAAATAATGACAGTACAGTATAAAAAAGTTTTACAACTCTACCAACAAATTCTCTCCACAGATTCTGTGGTCTTCACGCAACCTACACATTCTCACATGAAAAGAGAAGGGAATCTATGTCATTCTTATTTTGTTAGGCAAATAGCCAATTACATGAAGCAGATTTTACATTCCACTGTATCATTTAGCTTTGGAATCAAGGGAACCCTCCCCCCCACTCCATCTATACCTCTGCACTCCTCGAGGGATTGCCAGCTTCTTGCCTAACAGCCTCTCACTGCAGCAGTCCACCAGCTTCTTCAGAGTGTACAGACATTCACGAAAGGTAGAAAAAAAGGGATAGTGACTGAGAATGCACAGTGAGGTCAGGGTACTATTACGAGAACGATGAGTGCCTTTTGCTGATGATTTACTCCGAGGTGACCGGTTTGTATCTGGAACTGGCTCTGTGCTCTGTGGCTGCAGACAGACACCGCTTTCTAAACTTTCATTAGCTCTTTCTTCTTGCACAGTTGAAGCATCCCCAGATTTGGGTGCCTTCTGTCCATCTCGGCTATGATGTCCACCACTGCCTTCACCTTTCTCCTTGGAAATACGCTTCTGGAAGGACCGATAGAAGTTAACACATATCCCATAGCGGGTGATGCCTGTATCTTTGTCTGTGAGCGTGAAGACAAAAGAGGTATCATCTCGTAAGCTCATCCGCTTCTGCCGCATGCTTAAGCATCCTTCTGGTTGGCAGAAAAAGACTACATCGGGAGGCAGTGGAAAATCAGTGTGGTCTTCTAGCGGGTAACGGCGCAGTAGTTCAGGTGTCTGTGCCACACTATCACTGCTTGGTTGCCTACAGGAGTACAAGTATAAAATTAGGCCAAAACTCACAACATTAAAAAACTCTTTTTCTGTAAATGGGGGTTATAGGTTAGGGTTATATTTATGACCAGTAATATGTCAAGGAGAGCTTATGAATCCTGACAGGGTTTGGACAGAATAGCGAAAATATACTCATGATTTATATACTTATCAGCATAACAGCTAAAAAAATTGATACAATTATAATAACTGACTCCAAAGCCTAAATGGAAAATTAGATGACAGAAACAAGAAATGTATGGTTAGTAATAAAATGGATCTTTTTTTCGCCAAGCAAAAAGAGGCAATAGTGAACCTTGATATTGTGGTAAACTGGTTTTATATTTGAGGTCTCTAATTCAATTGTAAGAAGGTAAGTCATTATTTTTACTTCCATGTAAGAAAATCAGGGTGGGAAAGGACAACTTTCAGTAAAAGAGAATGATGCATTAATCAGTTAAGTGAATCAATAGATAAACTGAAATTCGAATCAAAATCAAAGAGGCCAAAACTCACAACATAAGCTTTTAACTATACCACAGTAATTGCTTGAGAAAATATTTAAATTACTAACTATATAGTTTATAAACTTCAAATACTAACTGAACAACTAACTAAAATTACACTGTTGGAGGCTGCCATCAGCAACGAAAGAGGAACAGATGGAATGTGGGTGATCTTACTGTCCAACACTTTCCTCCCACAAACACCCACTACCTTCTCTCCACTATCATAAGATGGAGAAACAGATTCAATACTGTTTTCCTATAAGGGAGGTAGAGAAAGTTTATGTAACAGCAGTTGGACAATATGCTATTGCACATTGCTATTATTGCCAATGTGGGTATTAAAAGGAAAATGCACTTGCCAGACTACCTTTTCTTCTATACCTTGCTTGTGATCATAGACTCCACAGTAACTCAGAAACATTTCAGACAGATCTTTTTCCTTTCTTAATTTTATTTAATTCTTTTTCCAAGGTATAGATTGCATTTACTTGTTAGTAATCAAATGGTCTAAGAAGTTCAAAGTCTATATTACATCACCTACAGGCTGCTTATAATGAAGTTTTTCTAGATTATTTTATGTTTTCATCAGAAGAAATGCAGAGATCTTGGCATATTAGCATTCATATCAAGTTGTCTTTTAATAAAGTGACGTCAAGCAATACCCAAAGCTTGCAGACATATGTGGGAGGCAGTCCTGAAAGCCAGCTGGTTAACTTTGGGCCAGTCACTCAATCTCAGACCAACCCATTTACAGGGTTGTTGTTGTGGGGAATTTAGGAGAAAGAAGGAGTATGCATGTTCGCCGCCTTGAGTTATTTATAAAGTAATAAAGGCAGGATAAAAATCTAAGAAACAAATGAATAAACTGAGATCTGGGATACCTGCATCAGGCACTCTTCATTATTCAGTGTGGTTTTGCATTTATGATACTGTAGAAGCCACCCATTATTTTAGATACTTTATAGAGATGCTCACTAGCAACAGCAAGAGCACTTAAACTTATATACCACTTCACAGTGCTTTACAGCCCTCTCTAAGCAGCTTACAGAGTCAGCATATTGCCCCCAACAATCTGGTCCTCATTTTACCGACCTCAGAAGGATGGAAGGTTGAGTCAACCTTGAGTCGGTGAGAATCAAACTGCTGACAATCAGCAGAATTAGCTTGCAATACTGCATTCTAACCACTGTGCCACCACTAGTAAACATAAATGTTGTTCCCCCTCCTACCTTGCTTTGGGGTGGTAATTAATGGCAGCAGCTATTTACTATTTCCTATACCCCTTTATTAGACCATTGTGATAATATATGTATATTTATTCTAAACAAGCACATCTAGATGTTTACTATACCTGGCTCCAATAATCACAAGATAATCAAGTAAGCGAGGGCAGTTCCTCTTCTTTTGCACCATGGTCTCGCTTTCTATACTATGTCATCTCAATGAATTCCTTTGTCATTGGTCCATCTAATATCCATTACGTGCTCTAAAGATAATTCCTCTGGAAATTGTGACATGAACCTACAAGTAAGAAATATTCCATTCAAGATTAGATTTGCATCCATAATGACTTGATAATAAGTAATAATTTGACAATAATGATAATAATTTTAAAGGGAAAGGGGGAAAAACCAGGAGGGAGGCATGGAAAATTATATTATAAATAAAGTGCAAAATATTTCATCATATTGCTCAAAAATCTGCTTCCTTACCCTTTCTTGGAAAACAAAAGTAATTCAAATCTTAAGAAATTGCTACAAAAGTTTTTCATGATTCACAACTAGCAGTAGACCCCAATTTTTCCTAATATTAAACCTAATATTTTAATAGTTAAGTGCTAAAAGAGGAAGTCAAGAAGAAGAAAAAAAGAATGCATAAATACTTCAGTATAAGTACACACATCTAATACACTTTTTAGTTTAAAACATCTTGACACAGCATTAATCCCCTGGATAATTGCAAGATAAAAACCGTTCTAGGACAAGGTTGGCTTTTAAATTTTATTTTGTTTAATGTTGATTGTTTTCATTTACTGAGTTATTCATTATTTTATCAAACTATTTTTACAGAAGAGAGAATGGATTATTGCTATGGATTTCTCTAGGAGGAAGAGGTATTGGCAATAATGTGTGGCCCTTTAACAATTAATTTAAACAGAATTGTCCATTTGTTGTTAAATATTTCAGTAATAAAAGTCCTCCTTCTAAATCAGAGACAAACAATAACATCTTTCAAGATGTTATTTTACATTGAAGTTTATTATCTGATACATTCTAGTTTACAACTGTTCCATATGAAAACTGTCCTTCGTTATACAGCAACAAATTAATAAAAACATTTACTTGTCATATAACTTGTAGCTCCAGATTCAAATCTTGTGAACATTGTGAAAAATTCTCTTTCTGTATGTTAAAAATTCTATGTTACTGTTAGGCCCTTGGCTTTTTATATAATTGTGAATGCTGCTTTCGATACTGAATATTGCTATTCTCTGTTACATCTAAAACAAGTTGAAGCTGTGTAAATAAACTACAGGTAGTCTGTGACTTGCAACAGGTCGTTTAGTGACCATTCAAAGTTACAACAGCCCCGAAAAAAGTGGCTTGGGACTATTTTTCATACTTATAACCGTTGCATCATCCCCATGATTAAAATTCAAGCGCTTGGCAACTGACTCATATTTATGATGGTTGCAGTGTCCAGGAGTCACATGATCCCCTTTTGCAACCTTTTGACAAGCAAAGTCAATTAAGAAGCTAGATTCACTTAACAACCGTATAACTAATTTAACAAGTGCAGTGATCCACTTAACAACTGTAGCAGGAAAGGTCGTAAAATGGGGCAAAATGTCTCACTTAGCCACAAACTTTGGGCTCAATTGCAGTCGTAAATTGAGGACACACTGTACAAAATACCAAGTTTTGAAGATTTAAAAAAAAGCATAGATGTCTCATCATCATCAATGTCTTCTAAAATATCTTGCTCTGCCTTTATAGCATGTTATCAATATATGCACTTTCCCAGCGAATATCAGTCCTAGTTTTTAATATATTTTAAAATGACCCCACAGTATAACATTGTACACTCCTGCATTCCTCAACATCCATGCTTACATATGAATTTGACTAATATTTTCCAACATAGCACAGTTTATGCCTTCTTGGGGGACATTCTAGAGAAAAATATATGATCAAATATATCAGTCAACCAACAATCTAGCGACTAGTTCAATTACAATTGTATGTCATACATATCAAGCTGGGTAACAGGAACCTCGGGTAATCTGATTCAGATCAGTCTCCATAGCAACTCATCTTCTAGTCCCTGGATCATACCACATTAAGTCTATTTATAGAAGCACATCAGCTTTCCCCCCCCCCCACTTGCATGCATAAACATATCAACTTCACCTGCACTACAAACAAGATTCCCCTAGGTCTCATCAACTCCACTTAATTATAGTTTTCTTGGTCTTCTTCTTTCATTGAGATCATTCCTTCATATACGTTTTGCAATTTAATCATTCATTCTGTCTATATGACCATAACACATCAAAATACTTTTTTAATACCAGTAATTCACTTTTATTTTCAATCCATATTCATTCAGCACCTATTAATTCTTAACTCTGCATCTTTTTGCTGCGCCACACATACCTTGAATAACTTCTTAGCTAGCACTGTATTCATTTATGTCTTTCCTGATATGCCAAACCCTTACTACTATACAACAAAGTTGACAGAAGCATGCCCTTTTACATAGTTATTTTTGCTTTATTTGACAAATATTCTTTTTTCATCACAATTCTCCTTATACCAGCATTTTCATTTTTAATCAACTAGATCAATACACCTTTAATATTACCATAAACAATTTATCCATATATATATTAAACAGCCAAATATTTTTTGTTTAACTAAATGCTGAATCATTCCCTTAGTGTTCTATTTATTTTTATGCACATTTTGCTTCCATTATATACTGCTTTTATTGATTTTATATATATATATAGAGAGAGAGAGAGAGAGAGAGAGAGAGAGAGAGAGAGAGAGAGAGAGAGATCTGCATGTCAACATTTTTCCAGCAGCTACATCTGCAGCCTTACTATATTTTTCAACATTCTTCCAATATTTATTATTGTGCTTTCTCAGAGGCTAATATTCAAAACATTCATTTTTAATTTGATATATTAACATTGCCTGGTTTTGTCCCAATGCTCATGCTATTTTATGTAAGTCTACTCTTCCAGCCAATATATTTTTGCCTATAGCTACTAACTAGGAGATGCATGCAGAAAAAAAGGAAATATAATTTTATGGTGCATAATCAAGACTTTAAGGGGCGTATTAAAATATATTCAGGAAAACTGAATAATTTTATAGAAACTATCATAGCTTTTATAATTATATCCAAATGCCTTTTTCTCCTTGTTCTGCAATATTTTGGAAATATCCATTTATGTTCCTAGGATTCATTGCAGCACGCCTTTGAAACTACATACCATATTTACTAGAAAGAAGTTCCCCCCTCTCCAAATAATTATTTGGGAAGGCAGTCTACTTACATTCACTGAGAATATGCAAAATATGAAGATACTGAAAGTGATTGATTAGCCAAAATGTTTACACTGGCTGCAAGGGAGAACCAAAATGAATGACAAAGCACACCATCCCTGCTCTTATCACTTTATATTATATCAGGTTTTGAATGCTTGCAGTAGAAAACTTATGCTGTCTACAAAAGCTCTCCTTAAAAAAAAGAATACTGGAAAATCAGGATCATCAACTGATAGGATATCTCGATAGAGAAAATGGGTCATTTCAGACACTTGCCCTATATTTTATTATTTTTACAAACAAACCAAGGTGGTAAATATATCCATCACATCTTCCTCTTCCTATTTTCAATAAAACAACAGCTTTGTGCAGTAGGTTGAGCTGAGAGAGAAAGTGACTGGTTCAAAGTCACTCAGTTGGCTTTCATGACTAAGGAGGGACTTGAACTTGTACATGGAAGGAAATGAAAAGAAAGTGAGGATAGCATCTCCGAAGTTTATCAAGTTCATCAAATAAAAGTTATAAATATACTAACCTAGAAATAAGAATGATTGAATATAGTGGGATTTATTATAGAATAAATATTGAAATGTTTCGAAGTATTGGAATATTGAAATGTTTATTGCAGCACAAAAGCATCTACTGATTCCTTTTTTTGAAAATAAAAAGAAAAGTCAGTAACTCAAGAATCTCTTCCCTAATTTTCACCCTGATTTACATGAGTAATCCAGCTATATAGACCTATTCCCAGAAAGACACCAGTTTATACATCTGTAGCTAGAAGTAAAAGCCACTGAATTGAATAGGATATACAATAATTCAAAATAAGGTTTATTTTTAGAGTTTCAGTCCAGTCCACTCTTTTTCTGCACTCTTGCTCAGTGAATTTGTTAAGATAGTTTTATATAAGAAGCTGATATGAGTTTATGCATCAAATAAAGTATTAATTTTTAAAAATTACAAGCAATTAAATTTAATCTATATTCATTCATTTTAATTCATTTCAATTCAATGTCCATTTTTGTTCTGGAACTGTTTTTTGGAATGTAATCTTTCCTACTGTATATTAAATGCACGCTTATATGCCCACATATATGCAAGTGTGCCAAATGTTCCTGTTTGTTGAGGGGAAAAGATCAAACAAAATTGCTTCATAAGATTGGGCAATCCTAATTAAAGAAGGGAACTAGGCAATTGTGCATTTATAATATCTCTCTAATTATTCTTCCTTTGGAGGGGTGGCTTAAATTTTGAGTGATCTTCCATTCTGATAAGAATTGCATATACATAGACAACTTACTCTGCCTCAAATTATTCTTATCTTGCCTTGCCTCTATCATTAAGGTAGCTATCTCTTCTCTCTAGATGGCTTCAGACAGCGCAATCAATAACAAAGGCTTGTGGGAGACTTGTTAAAATCTTATTCTTCCTAATACTTGAAGAGATAAGTCCTTAGGTTGTAGATGCCTTTGAAAGCAATGACAAGCATCCTACATTTAGATTTGAAGCATAATAGTAACCAATACAGTTAATATTAGCTTTATATTTTTATTTATTAAATTTATATGCCACCTGTCTCACTAACCAGCAACTCTGGGTGGCTTATATCCCCCTTGTTATTCTTTATGTATGATGCAGCAGTGTCACATTTTATCCACAATGAAATCTTTCAAGAGCAGTTCCCACTTTTGGGGAGATTACGAAGAGATCTACAGTAGAAATAACCCTAAGCATGATCCCCACTGGAGCCCTTTCAGATATGAGGCAGAAGCCATTTTCATCAATTAACTTTATTTTAATCTACTAAAGTCAATTCCAGTCCCTTTTTAATGCCTACATAATACTCCCATTTGATTTTCCTTGCTTATATCCTCACAGCTCAGAAATGAAATAATACTATGACTTTGAAACACGCTGTGTTGACACTATGCAGAAGTTGTAACTGCCCCTCCCCAAATAATTATAAAGCAGTAGAAAACAGTATAATGAGGCTAGGCTGAAGGATATATTGTATTCTAAATGTATTATATTTCATTGGTGGGTTATAATAGCCTGATACATTCATCCATTAGTCTCTAGGAAAAGGCATATCAGCTGACATATAAGTGGTAACTGATAAAAACAGTTACTTAATACAGCCAGATCAGAGTTAAGAAGTGATGACTTGTCAGCAGACTACTGTCTTTTGAACAATCATTTAATTTACATGGATTTTATGGAACAATTATTTGATATATTCAGAACACTTTAAAGTTCTGCAACTTCTTTGTGTTATATACTATAAAGAAAATATATTATCATGACATTTACAATGGAAATCATATATTCACACACACACACACATATGGCTTTGTCTTATTTTGAACACATTTATCTCAATTAAAGGAATGCATATAAGCTGAAACAGCTGAATCAGCTGTTTTAAGCAAATGATCTACTGCATCTGACTAAAACCATATAAAAGCAGCTAGAAGCAGCCTATATAAGACTAATTGAAGCAAACTAAATAAATCCAAAGCAGTTTGGAAATGGCCAGAGTAGCTAATCCCATAATTGGAAATAGGATTATAAAAACTATACAGTATGTAGGCCAAAATGGTTTCAGTTGCCTGTCTCTCTTGGTGATAAGGGAATTGCAAGTGTCTATCTGTATCCGACTTATACAATACCTTTGCATACTTCTAGGCATGCTTTTCCATATTTATGGAATTCTGCATAACATTAAACATACAACATCTAAAATGTTCATATAATGATATTCACAAAGATGGGTTTCCTAATACTGGTACAAAATGTTCTTCTACTATGTAAATGCAGATCTCAACTTCTATTTAACCGCAGATAAAACATACAAATTCTTGGATAGTAAAATAAATCAATTGTTACAAAGCAGCACCAGTGTGCATTTGCATTACAACAATTAGTGTAAATAATACATGAAAATCCATTCCTAAAATACATGTAACTTTTCATAATTCCCTATAAAGTAATTTGTTTGGTTGCTTTTTGTTTTCTTTTTTTTTGTTTAGAAAAGTTGATGTATTTTTAATTAGCATCTTCAAATTATACAGAAACTATATGTATCTCTTTTGGTTGAAGTAAGTAAATTGGTAATAAATAAAATTATTCTTTCCAGGATATGTATCCTGTCTACTTATAAAGATAGCAGTGGAAACTAAAATATACAAATCATACACTAAATATTAAGAATGCAAACTTAACTTCTGTGTGCTATTATTTATTATTTTAATGCAATAATGAAAGGTTTTAATTTGAACCTGTAAAAATTAAGAGTACTGATACCCCAGAAAGGCTATTTTCAAAGCTATTTAAAATGACTGTCTCAGCTGTGGAAAATCTATTAAAGATTCACCAGTATTCCAGGATCTAAAAATTTCCACAAGGGATATTATGCACATTTGAGGATTTCATCATTTATTATATAACTGAATATTGTTATAGAAAATAAAATGGAAGAGAAAATTACCAATATAAGTTTAATAGATGCAAATCAAAAAGTAACTGGCAAATCAAAAAGCATACTAACAAGATAGTATTTTTATACAGTTAAAATAAACTTTGATAAATAATAATCACACTAAATTTTCCAGAATTTGTATACAATATGATTAAATAACTAAATCCTCCCAAGGTTCTACTCAGAAGTTGATTAAAAACACTACAATCTAAATATTTTTTAAATGCTCCAACATTTTATCCTAAAAAAATCAGTGAATAAAGTGGAAACATTTGTTTTCCAGTGAAGTTTTGACATACTTTAAAAAAGCCTGCATAGTTCCAGATGCAGTAACTATTTATCAGATAACTTTATATGACACATTCAAGAAAAGTAAAATATATTGATGCAGCTATGCATGTTAGAGACCTAGGGCTAACCTGTCAACACTTACTTTGAAATATGTTTTTTTCTTTTTCCAGATTGCTTTAACCCTGAGGAAACAACATTATTCCATAGTAAATGTTCTGTAATTTTCCAGCTGTACAAACTACAGCGTCCAAATACAAGTGAAATCACTCCCCCAAATTTTCTGCATGGTATAGCACATTTTTCAAGTTCCTAAATATGAAACCTGAGAAGATCCAGGGACCTCTAGAATAATACAAAACCTTCCAAAAGAATATGCTGGGGCTGTTGGACCAACAGTAGGTACCGAAAACATAATGTTATTTTCAAGCTGCAATTTTTGGTAAATTCTCTTGTCCATAATCCTGATCAACTAGGTTTTGCACACATTACACTCAAACCACGGTTTATTTAATAAAACCAACTGCTTCAATCTGCACAACAAAACGAACCATTATCTAATCATACTGATTTATGTAACACCCTGCCCCAACTAAATTTCATCCTACCCTAACCTGGCCTCCCGCAAGACCACAGAGACAATTTAGGAAAACAATTGCAATGGGTGGTGCGCAGTTTTGAAGGGTACTGGGATCAAGAAAGGAGTTTGTCCTGCACACAGTCAGCATGAAGATTTGCACGGGATGTGATGACACGAAATCCAGATAAACCTTGCACGCTGGAGAATTCTGGTGATGATGATGATGATGATGATGGAACAACAGTCACACATTCTGTCTGTCTGTCTGTCTGTCACACACACACACAGTCCTTCCTCGAAACCTACTGTTGCAGCTTTCCACGGCCCAGGCGCTCTCGCTCCCAGTTTCCCCCAGCACTCCCGCAACGTTTGTCCACACCTCCTAGCCCCACGCGACAACCTCCCCTGCGTCAGCCGTTGCAGCCGCCCCACTTCCATCTTTGAACTTGCACTCCCATCCTCGTGCCTCCCTGCTGCGACACCCGCGCTTCGTCACCCAACAACCACGCCAACCTCCCCGTTGGCTGCCCGAGTCCCCGCCGTCTCCCTTAAGCCCTCCCTGGACGGACCGGCTTCCCGCGGTCCCTCCTCAAGCTCGGGTTTCTCCCTCTCATCCCAAGCCCCTCCACCCCACCCGGCTCTCCTCGTCCCCTTACCCTAGCCGTCCTTCCCGGCCGTCCTCACCCTCTCCGCCGCATATGTCACAGAGAGGGCGAAGGCAAGCGGCGCCGCGACGCTTCCTGCAGCCATTGAACGGGGCCTGCTCGTCTTTACCTGTCAGCGGAAGCCGCGTCCTCTCCCAGCAGGCAGGCAGGCAGGCAGCCGGCCAGTTCCGCATCAACAGCACGGGGAGGAGCGAACCAAGAGGCGGAAAAGAGGGCGGGCCTTGGACGTTGGGAACGGACCATTAAGCCTCTCTGAGGGTACCGAGCCGAGCAGGGGGGGGAAAGCGCAAAGCCCGAAAGGGGCGGGAAGGGGCGTCACCATCATGGGCCTAAGTACCAAGGCCAGCGCATCCCAAGGCCGAGCAGAAGCGCCAGCTCCGTCACAGGTATGTTCTAAATAAATAAAACACGTCCCTCCCTGTAGTCCAATCGCGGTATAAAATTCAGAAAGCCAAATCCGACGTTATCAAAAGCAAGCGCAGAATAGGACACTCGCTATTCCCCACTATTTGCAAATAGGACGACACTGTGTTCCAAAGGAGGAGCTGTTTCTCACGGCCAAATTTCGAGGTATCGTTCTTTTGAAAATAAGCCACTTTAACAGAGTTATATGACTGGGATCTTAAGTTGCAACACATTTTTTTAGAAAAAAAATGGGGAAAGGTTGCATTTCTGTCTGTTCATAAGCCTTTTTTAAGTTAGTTTCTGACTGTTCGTAAGTCTTGATTGAAGTTAAGTTCATATGTGCGTTTTCAACAGAAGAAAAATTGGGATGCATTAAGTACGAGACAGGTTTTTCTTATTAGATTTTATTTTTTTACATGAAATTACATTTTTGAGAAGTGGTGATTAGAAATGTGGGATTAAACCCAAGAAGTTCTGTAATGGCAAAGGGTTATTACAACATGGTAAATTGTTATATATGTGCATTCTCAGGTTAAGGCCAATACAAACAAAGTAATCTTATGTGCAAAATAGTCATAAAGCTGACACCACAGATATGGCACTTGCTACGTAGTAATTATACTGGTTCAAGGGCCTAACTTCTAACACATCTGCAGAGAAAGCCAATTTAAATGCTGAAAGAAGCAAGCACGATTAGTGTACCAAGAAATGTCAGATATAATTTCTGGTATCAGATATCCTGGCAAGCGTTGGTGTATACTTTTCAAGTTATTTAATCCATTAGCAACTATTTCTCGGAAAGCATATTTATGCCTAAATCCACTTGCATCAATAAGTTAAACTGCATTCATTCCTGAGGCTTAGGCTGTAAACACTAAACTCTTTGTGAGTATATGGCCATCATGAAATAACTGAACATGTTTAAGTTAAGGATGGAAGGATATAAATTTGGCCTTCATATCCTCAGTACACATTTTTTTTTTGAATCATATATATAAACTGGATTCTTTTCCTCCCTGAAGTTACCCAAAAGCAACATTTATGAAATTTCCCACTATAGGCATCCATCTAGGGAGGCAATTGACATTAGATGCATCATGACATGATGCAAAATGTACAACTTAAGTACTAGT
>JANHFL010001846.1:121374-140605 GCA_032468155.1 Oxyrhabdium leporinum
ATCCTGTCCCCTACAGGAAATGCAGCCTGATCCCTTTCACATTCCCCGGACAATAAAGTAATAAACCAAAATAAAGCCTGATACTGCAGTGTGATGAGAGCCTTCTGGGAGTGGAAGTGGCCTCCATCTCCTTTGTCTTACAGGGCTGGGTACTTCATATAGCAGCAAGACAGATGGAGACAGTGTCACTGGAGGCAATTCACACCTTTTGTCAGAGAAGGGGAAAATTTCAAGTAAAGAACTAGCAGAGGGGAAATAAGAAAATGTTTAACCATAATTGGCCATTATTTAGATTTGTCTCTTAATGTATAGATGAATAAAAGAGAAGGTGGTAATCTTATATGTAACTATGTTATAATCCAATATAGTAGTATTATATAGAAAACATACTAAGCGGCAATCATCTAGATTATATGTATGTATGATGCACCTCTCCATATTCAAAAGAGTTTCATATAATAAAAATCATGTCTTCCTCATTATTGTATCAGTATATATCAGTAATGGCTGTATTTCTGATCAGAGGATGGAAAACAGAAATATTACAAAAGGTCCTAAGAGATTTCTATCGTATAGCTATCCTTTCAATCCAAAGCGATGCTTCTGAAAAGTCTACAAAAAGGCACCTAAGCTACATACAGTCTATCCAACTCTCTATTAATTGTTTTGAATGTTAACATATTTTAGCTACATACAATCTAGAGGACCAAAAAAGAAAAGATACACAAGGAAGCTTGCCTCTAAAATTCCCAAGAAGATTCTACACATCTGGATGGTGGCCTTGAAATTAAATATGAAAAAGGGGTTAAAGAAAAAATGCCTGCAAAATTATTAGGGGGTATTCTTTTACTCTTCCATGTTAGGTGTTGCAGTTCCATTTTTTTGAAAATAGTGACTAAAACATCATCTCATCCTTCTCATTTGTTTTCTACTTACTGTATATATTTCATCACAGCAAAGAAATCACAGTCTTCTGCATTGCTTCAGTGCTTTTGATAAAGGAAAATAGTTTTTATTGGCAAAAGAGTATCAGTGTAATCGCTCACTGTCCTTAGATAGTATACTCATTCATTGACATCCCAGATCTCTGAAAGAAGTGGTGGCAGCTTTTTGTCCTGTAGCCGAAGAGCAAACACTTGTTCAGAATGAACACTACTTAAAGTCCGAAGGCTGACCAGTTTCATTAACATCCGTGGGAACATTAGATGATCCTATAAGATCATACACAAATAGACAACGATATCAGAATGATCAAAATTCTGTTCCTCTGTTTTACTTTTCTTATGTAGAATAAGACTAAAAACCATTTCCACAGCATAAGGGTAATAACATTTTAAAGCATAAAGTAACAAAATAGCATTGTGGACTAGCAAACAGCCTCAAATTCTATGCTATCAATACAGAATAACTTATTCTAAATAAATTATAGAAAATGTAGTCATGTGCTAAGCATGGTACTAGGTATTTGAATCTTAATATTTGCTCCCCAAAGATTCCATGAACTTCCAATTCTTCAACTATCATTTTTGTTTTAAAAAAACAAAAACAAAACAAAACATCTCCCCACTGGTTCAATAGAACAACACTATCCCCCTTAGCATCTCTGATTAAAAGATATCAAAATGATCAAAAGCACTATACATCAGCCTATTCTCTGAGTAAACATACATTCTCTGTTCTTTTTATTCCTAGAACTGAATACATGTAAAATGGCAAAGTAGCAGTAGCATCACATGTAGAAAGTTTATATTCAAGAGTAACATATCACTTGGATTTAAAAGCAAAAAACTGATTTGGAATAGCACCTATTTGCAACTTCATAAAGTAGCTTCTTAATTTTTGAGGCCCAGCAGCCTGGCTCAACTGCAGCAAGTTCAGGGAAAATGTGCATTTGGTTTAAAGCATTACAGATACACCCACTACTTTTGCTTTCAAATATAATGCTCTACATAGTCCAAATTTCAAATGTAAAGCATGTCCAGCTAAAAGAATTTCAGGTTCAGAAAAATTTGTGGAACAGCTGTTAGTCAGGATATGGCTAAATATTTGTTAAAACCTCAGTCATATCATGCAGCCCATGATGGTCGATTTACAAGAGATTCTGTTTTAACCAGATTCTTTCTTATATGCACTGTTAGCAATACAGTCACTTTCGCAGGCTAGCCAAGATACTTACGTTCGGCCTATGAATAAATATATATGAGTGAAGGGCTTCTACATAGGTATGCTGCAACTTTTCTACCAGAGTTTGATCTTGAACATTTGGCCGGTCTGTTAAGGAAACAGTTAAAGCATTAAACTTAAAAAAATATTTACTTGTCAAAATATAAATTTTATATGCCTGCCCATCTCACCTGAAGTAACTCTTAATGGCATACAATAAACCAAGAATTAAAACATTTTTCAAACCCTTTAAAACAATAAGCATGGATAAAACAAGGCCATGAGAAGGAAGATGTTTGCATACAGTATAACCAACATGCCGGCTCCATATTATTATGGAGCCTGTATGCTAGTTATACTGTATGTATGTAAACATCTTTCTAATGGTTTTGTTTAATGCATGCTTACGGAAGGCTCGTAAGGAGCTTGTAATTATTTGTTTATTTGTTTATTTTTAAAGAAATATATACGTCAGTGAATCCAAAGTGCTCTCTGGCTAAACTCAAAAAGTGCCATGGCTGTTTCCCCAGTCTACTCTACAACTCTCTAAACACCTTATAGCTTAGAAATAGTATAGAGAAAAACCAATGTCCCCATCTGCTGTAATTTATTAGTTTTTTAAGAAAACGTAATTGAGAAAGAATTAGCACAGTTCAGCAAAAGCCAAGCATCTGGTTCAACAGCAAATAAGGAAATAGGAAGAGACAACAATAATATGCTGAATATTAAGCTATGAACAAGACATCTCTAAGACAGATGACTTTGAAAAAAATGATTGCAGCCCAAGCACTTTTATATGTACCATATCCATCAACTTCTCTATTTCGATCCCTCCCTGCAGATATCACTAGCCTTGAATATAAATATACCATGATACAACTAACCCATACATCTCCCTGAAGCTTCCGTCACCATCCTTCATCTGCTGCAGTGCACTACTACCAAATCTCCCTACCTTAGAATACCTATGCCCAAAATATACATGTTGTGGGCCTGCACTTGGATTAAACACACATATTTTGGGTTTAGACAAAATGTGTACATTTTGGGTCAGCCATGAACTACTCCATGACTAGGACATTAGTGCACAACCTTAATTATTATCCATGACAAATGCATTCCTTAGAACTAACATTAGGACACTAAGTATTATATGAGATTCTTCTTGACTGAAGATTCTTTTTACTATTTTGATCCAGCTCCCTCCCAGCTTGTTACCTGCAGAAAAAATGCTGATGGCAATTAAAAGTGCATATTCAGCATCATTGAGATGCAGTTCATTCATTCTCTTTGAAAATCCAAAGATGGGATTAATAAACTCAATTTGTAGGCCTGAGGGGAAAAAATAGAAAGTGACTTAGAAATATGTACAGCTTTTGTATATTGTCCCCACCCCACCCCCACTCCCAAATGGCACATTGAATTCTAGATGAGTATACAGGTAGTCCTTCTTTAACCATAACTGGGATCAACAATTCAGTCATTAAGCAAAGTGGTCAATAAATAAAATCTCAACTACACCTATGATCTTAATTCAGCTTTCCTTTCCTTTACAAATCTGCCAAGGTCATAAATGAAAATTGGTTGCAGAGTTACTTTTTCATCACTATTGTAAGTGAAATGTCACTAAATGAGGCAGTCGCTAAACAAGGACTACCTGTATTTATCGGGGAAGACCAATAGAACAGGATAATTCCTCCCCCTTATGATACCTCTGAGAACAGGCAATCTATTTTATTGTATTAGTGCATTTCCTGAAGAATAATCAGATGCAGACATGCCTGAGCTTCGTAAGCTTAACAAGATGGGAGACTATCATAGAACATCAGGACTATAGGCCAGAAATTAAAATAACCTCCAAGGTGACAATGACAAACTTTGCTTAAGAAAACTGCATGGATGCATTCATGATTCAAGTTTAATTCAGGAACATCTTTATTTGATTGAAAGCTATATGACAATGATGAGAAGACCCAAACAAAACACGGTAGGACCTATTTCCTTCATGTCAAATACCCTTCTCTCTATTTCTTTCATTCTCCATTTCCCAAACACATGCATAGCAGAAAGGAATGTGTGAGGAAATCTGAACTGATCCCTTGCAAAAACTGAAATCAATCTGAGAATTTTCTATGGCCAAAGGCCACAACTCTATCCCAAATTAGGATATCTACACTCTCCCTAAATATACTATGTATAGTATACTCATCAATAAGCTGAGAAATTAGATGTCAACATGTGTCTAAAAATGTTTCAGCTTATCTGGGGATGGGTTTACCTGTGACTATATATAATAATACTTTTTTAAAGTACCCAGTATCCTGTATATACTCGCTTATAAGCCCACCCACAGACAAAGTGACCTTCAAATTTTTAACCAAAATATCATGAAAAATGGATAATCCATGCGCTATGCACAGACAATTGTGAAAAATTAAAACATGAAAATTTCAAAAGTTAGGTTCATCTACAAATAGCGCATTAAAAATTCAAAAGGTGATTTGAATTTGGATTTATATGCTAGTATATACAGTTTGTGTGTGTCCGTGTGCACTACTACATGCGTACATGGATCCATGCACACCCACACCCTATATTCACAGTGTCATAGATAGTATGGGCATTTCAGGTCAAGAAATAAAAGAAAAAAATACAGGAATGATTGTTTGCTGCTTAGAGAAGCTAATATTCATTGTTAGAGCACTGTACTTGAAAAATTAAGAGAAAAAAACTAATTATATGTTTCCTTTAAAATTGTGTATATACATGTATGTGTGTGTGTAGGCATGCATGCATTTGGGAGCACACACACACACATGTACACAACATATACATACATACATAGATATATACATACATACATACATACACACAAACACACATACATAATACAAATATCTCACCCTTTTTTCAAAAGTTCAAGTACTTAGCACCACCTTCTCCAATTTTTCTCAACAGCCCTAAGGGATTAACTGCAGTGAGTGGCTCAACATCGTCCAGTAAACTTCCATGCTTTAAAAATTTTCCTGAATCTGATTTTCCCCAATACAATGCAACACCTTAACATCACATTTGGACTCCAATCTTGCCAGTTTGGTATAGCGGTGAAGATGCTGGCCTAAAAATCAGGAAACTGAATTCTAGGCTCATCACTTTCTCTCAACCCAATTTATCTCACAAGGTGGTTGTTGTGGGGAAACATAGGAGGTAGGAGTATTAGGTGTGCTTTTCACTTTTAATTATATATAAAGTACAAGATAAAACTCTAACAATCTTCTATCATATATTCTGAAGTTATGAAGCTACGTGTGATGACAGACAGTTAAAAAACAAGAAAAAGACTTTTGCTAGAAGTCAAGTAATACAATACCCATAATATTCACATATTTGTATAGCTATTTCATATTGTCCAAAAATGTTCTGGTTGGAAATTATATTATTTCTTCTAACTTTATTTTTTATAGTATTACTTGATTGTTATTTCCAAAAATTTTGCCAAGTCTCAAATTTCAAGTTGAGGATTAAGCATACAATCTTTCATAAAAGAATTTTGATTTTATTTTTTAGAAAAGAAGTTTCCATAATATTAATCCATGAGACAGGGAGAATATATCTCTTTTATATTCTGGAATGTGCTTAACTCACCAGCCTTGGAAAAATCATCCCGATTGTAACTCAAATCTTTCAAAAAAGTTATGCTTTCAGTTTCTGGATTGTAGCGCCTAGATGTTTCCAACAGCATCACCTTGAATACACATATACGACACACATACCAAAACCAGTCACAATTATAAATCTCACAATAAAATCAATTAAAGTGTTATTGCACTCATATATCATAAGTGATGAAATAAATACTTTTTGATTACAGAAATTATCAAAAAGAATTTATACAGTACCTTTAATACATCTGTTTTGCTTTGTTTTTTGTTATTTAAGTTGTAAACTACATTGAAAGTTCAATATGTACACAAAAATGAGAGACAAAATGATTAAATAAATATACAACATAAAAAAGCATTTTTCTTCTCCTCTCCTTTCTCCACTCCTTTTTACACTTAAGTTTCTCCTATGGTTAGGGATTTATCTGGACTGATGCAGGGACAACTTCATGAGTAAGCGTTCTTATAGAAACTAACTTGAGAACATTCTCTGCTTTCCTTTCATCTCTCTGAAACATGGCTATCTTTCTGAAGAAGGCCTCTTTGATTCTCAAACACATATTTTGCCCAGATCTGCAGAATACAAGTGGCAAGAGGAAAGTACCAATCCACCAAACATCCTTTTAGATCCCAATCAAAGTATGTTCCTGTGAACCCTACTAGATAGACCAGATGTAGAGAACTGCACAAGAAGACTAAAATTACTTTTATTGAGATTCTATGGTGACCTTAACATCAGTTGGAATTTGATTAAGATCTAGAGGTTCAGAACCTCTCAGACCTTCTCACACCTCTTTTTTTGCCGGCATTAACGACCTGCAGCAGCTGCCTCTTTGCCAGCCGGAACCAAGCCAGGAGTGGCGGCTGGAGGCTTTTTGCGCGGGCAAAGAGGTGGCAGTTGCAGGATTCATGGGGGGAGGGGCACAGCGAGGCTTGGCCACCATTCAGGTCCTACTCTGGGCTGCCATCTGCTCAACCTCTGCTCTGCCTCGGGTCCCACATCCAGCCCGCGACAAGGCTGGCGGATGGGTGAGCGGGAGGCCCTCAAGGGAGGCATTTTCTCTCAGGCCTCGCACCTGGAAGGCCCCATGGAAGCTGAAGCTGGGCCCAAAAGGTGGCTGAGCCTTGCCATGTGTCTCCCCCTCCGAGGGGAAGGCCAGAGCCAGGGATTGGCATACTCCCCTACCCGAGGCAAAGGGTGAATGGGAGGCATGCGGGCGGAGGCACTGGGGAAGGCCAGAAGCATAGCGGGGCCGTGGGCCACGTGGAAGGGAGTAGGGAAAGAAGGCTGCATGGAAGGCAGGGAAGGCCATGTGGAAGGCAGGGAAGCATGGCGGGGCTGCGGGCCGTGTGGAAGGGAGTAGGGAAGGCAGGCGGGGACGGTGGAGGGGGGGACAGATAACTAGGCCGCAACGTGCAGGCTTACTTACCCAAGCAGGCAGATCAGGGCCACTCAGTTGGGCCATAGGCACTGCGTGGGAAGGCAGGCAAGCCGCAGAGACTGTGTGGTCAACGCAAGTGAGCGAGGCCACACAGTGTGCTATGCCGGGTGTGTAGGTGAAATGAGGAGTGACTGGACGGGTGGAGCGAGCAGGGGGCGGGGTGAGCGGCAAGCTGGCGAGCAGGCAGGCGGAGCCAGCCAGAGGTGGCATTTGCTGCTTTGTAGAACCACTCAAAATTTTCGCCAGCGGTATACCAGAACCTGTCCGAACCAACTAGATTTCACCACTGCTGGCAACCAATGCCATTCACACAGCAGAGATGTCACTTGGGTATACTGAGACATGCCAACAACTGCCATAAAGGATTGAGCTGATGTTTAAATCCTTTTTTCTAAAAGCTAACATCAGAAAACTTTAACTTAAAAACTTATAGTTTGCTCATTAGACATGTGACTTTAAAAATGCTTTTTGATCCCAAAATTAATAAAAAAAATAAAAAGTTTGTCTCCTTTGTCATTAGATGTTACAAAAGGAAACTGTGCATATACTCTCGTGTATGCTAATTTATTTATTTATTTATTTGATTTCTATAGTTGCTCATCTCACAAGTGATTTTAGGTGGAATACATTATAAAAACAATTTTAAAAATATAAAATAAATGTATATGGTTCCTGAGTAATACTATTCCTGTAGATGTTAACAAAGCCAAAAAACCCAGAGTTCTTTGTGTACTCAGGGCCCTAGGCCCAGACATATAACCAGGTCTTCACAACTTTATGAAATGCCAGCGGAGTCAGGCTTATCCTAATCTCTGAAGGGAGAATGTTTCAGAGGGCAGGGGCTTCAGCAGGAAAGTCATATCTTCTAGTCCCTGCCAACCAACTTTCCTTGGCTGACTCCTAATACACCCGACTTGCCGGACTGAATTGGACAGGTAGCAATGATTGGGATAAGATAATCCTTTAGATAACTCAAGTGATAAATATGATAGCTAGCAGCTTGAATTGTACAGAAGCATGGTGGCAGCCAATGAAGCTCAAATATCAATGGTGTTACATAAGTCAAATATCTGTCATCATTTATTACCTGTGCAGTCAAATTATGCACCAGTTGAAGTTTCAAAATGTTCTTCAAGGACAGCCCCATAAAGAGCACGTTGCATTAATCAATGAGGTCACAAGGCATAAATGACTGTAAATAAAGTCTCCACTCCACAGATGGGCACAACTGGTACACAACGTTAAGGTGTGCAAAGACCCTCCTGACTGCAGATGCCTCCTGCTCCTCTAGTAGGAGCCATGGAAAGATGGAAGAGTACTTACTTCTATTGTAGAAGTCTTCAAAAGAGCAATTTGGTCTTCTCTAGTGAGTTCCAAGAAACCTGGCAACTGTTTGGCAAAGTCCACAATTTCCTGCACAGAAATGATGGCAAGCTCTGTGAAATGAGCAAAGCGCTGTTGTCGTGCTTCACGATGAAGAGGATCTGAAATCTGAGGCCATGGCTGCAATTAAATAGCAAGCCCACAAAGAGGGAAAGACGACTTTAATAAGAGTACAAATTAAAAACAGGAAGCCCACTGAAATTAGTATTCCCAGTCTCACAATTATCTCATAGCTCTCATACAAGTTTGATCTAAACAAAACTAGTATTATATCTGTTAATATGTTATATAACCCCTCCAGAACATGTTACACAATCCTTTGTCACTAGGGATTCAGAATCATTCTGCTTCAAAACAAGCAAGTTTCCCTCAACTATTTTTTCAGCTCTTTGACCACAGCAACTGAGAGGTAAAAGCAAGCTACTCTCAGTCTATTATACAGACCCCCTTGGGCCTCTGGAGACTATTACAATCTGAATGCAGTGTCTATTAATTATGAGGTATTATTCCATAAGTTAACCATTCACTATACAAAATCAAAAGAAATATTTCTTGAAGGTCAGTGTGTGTCTGCTTTCTTCTGTTTAACAGCCCACAAAAATTGTGCTTTTACCGTCACTTTGAGCCTATCTGTGAAAGACCGTTGATTACACTGCTGTTGAGCTGCAACAAGTTTTTCTATCATAACAAGCTGCTCTGGTGTCATTTTGGGAGGGATGCTTGGAGGAGATGGTGGGTTCTGACGCACAGCTATCATCCGGGCTTGATCATCTTCCTGCTTCTTAAGTTTCTTCAGCTGGATTTGCTCTTCAGAGAGAACACCTAAATGTCGAGCACAGGACAGATAGGAATCAATGATACCATGGCTACCAACCAGCTTACAGTACATAATCACTTTTGCAAAAGCCTTCAAGTCAACTCTGTCCATGACTAAACTGAACATAATTTGCAGCGAAAAATCCAGCCACAAAAATAGGAAAAAGGAGAGGACAAATATATCTCTTAAAGGAAAGAGAAAATATATCCTTTCAAGCCAGAATATGCCCAAGTGGCAAAGAAAAATCATTTGATCAAACAGGTAAAATGAAAGTGCTGGAGAGGATTCTGATAATAAACTGATAGCAAACAGAAAGCATTCTCCATTCTAGACTGGCATTTTATAATAACATTATCAATTGAAATAAGAACTAAAAGGACAAAAATGAAAATTATTAAAGTCATATATGCATACATTGACTTTAAGAAGAGTAACAGAAGATTGTAAAGATGCTGCATAGAGATTCCAGATACTTAGGAATATGCTTAGACTTATATTTGCCTATCATAAGATTGTATACATTGAGAAGCATGTTTGAAGGAAGAATATGATTTGGGAGAAGATGCTATCATATAGCCCCATTCTGGTGAAACAATCACGAATTACTAAATAAATTAGCCTAAAATCTAAAATCTAAGAAAAGTATGAAATGGAACTTGTACAGGAACCCAAAATAGAAAGCTAATTCTAGGATGGTTTGAACTGTTAAACTAATATAAAAACTTCTAGTGATTTGTTTATGTAGATATAATTTTTTCCTGTTCAATTGTGTCCCATTCTTGGAGACTGCCTGGACAAGTCCTTGCAGTTTTCTTTCAATGTTTTTAAAAGTGGTTTGCCATTGCTTCCTTTGTAGGGCTGAGAGAAAATGACTGGCCCAGCTGGCTTTGTGCCCAATGCAACATTAGAACTCAGTCTCCTAGTTTTTAGCCTGATGCCTTAACCATTACACCAAACTGGCTCTCAAATATGATATAATAGCCTATTTTGTTACCCTATTTATTAGGTTTGTCTGTATTATCCCACAATGGATTTGTACTTTAATTTTAAAAAGGATTTTTTTTCGTAAGAGAAATACAGTGGGACTCCAGTTTCATGCTGTACTTCAAATCATAAATTGTTCAAGTAGTAAGCAACTGGCTTAGCTAAAATACAATCACATTATCATATTTTTGAATGCAAACTGCTGTGATTATTGGAAGGAGTTATGCCATATCTGGTTCTTTTAAAAAAGGGCTGTCTTTTGCAGAATCTGTTTTCCAAAATTTGTAATATTTTGTAATGTTTAAGAACAGTGTTAGCATTAGATCATGTGACTGGTAGAGTGCGTCTGTGAAGAAAAGTGCTGTGAAGTGGCAGCTGCCCTCTGAAGTGTGCTGTTACCTTGAACCTCAGCTGTTTTACCATTTAGTAACAGAGAGCAATATCTGGCACTTTGGAAGCTGTTGTACTTTTACATGCATACTTAATAGCTACCTGACAAAGAGAATAATTTGGGATTTTTTTTTCCATATTGAGCCTGGAGAGAAGGAAACATTTAGGAAATCTATCTGGTAAATAAAAATATGGATTTTAAGCAAATATCCAGTCATCCTATTAAAGGAGTATAAAGGACTAGGATAGTAGCAATATGAAATGTGCTCCTATATTCAGTGAAAAAGTGAATTAATTTTCAGAACAGCAAACAAACAAAACATACCATAATTGAAAAAAAACCCTAACAAATAGCAGCTTAAACCTTGTCCCAACCTTACCTTAGATAAGCAGTTTAGGTATTAATGGTCTTAAGTATTTTGAATTTTGTAAAAATTCAATAAAAAATAATTTAAATAATTTAATTTATGCATATTTTATTCAAACTGCTTGCTTTAATATATTATTTTGTTAGGTGATTGAAGTTCTATGACAAAGACAGTACTGGCAGTTTTATTATGAAATGTAGCTAAAGGAAAAAAAATTGGTCTATAAAAGCAATATCTCCAGAATGATCCTTGATATTCCCACACTAGGTACTTACATTGCTCTCTCATGCCTGCTTCATAGCACTTGCGTAATCGACACTCCTGACATTTCCGGCGCATGTACGTATCCATCTCACATCTGCCACTGTTCTTGCAGATATATTGGGCCCCTTTGATCACACTGCGTCGGAAAAAACCTTTGCAGCCCTCACAACTCAGGACATTGTAATGGAAGCCGGAGGCTTTATCCCCACATACGCTGCACACCTCATTTCCTAGCATCTTGGGGGCTGGCCCCTTCTTCCTTTTCAGGGGGGGGTTTTCTAAAGCAAAGAAAAGGGATGAAAGGAAATGCTCTGAAATTAGATCTGAAAATGAGAGAAGAGCTTCTCGTGATGTATACATGCTAACAGTTTTTTCATACATAATAACATGCTGACCTTGGAGAAACCTGAAATGTTACATGTAGGTGGAATCAAAGAACATAAAGACCTGTGGTGAAGGAAGGCCTCCTCTGGATATACTATTCTAATAATATTTACCCAATGGTGTTTAATGAATTTCTAGGGCCATGGGACTATAATGCAGATGATTCAATTAGTATTAAGAATAAGAATTATATTAGCTTAGAATGTATAGGAATAATCAGGGGTAAGAATTCTGTACCCATTGTATTAAATATCCCTTCAAATACAAAGCTAGAATATTGGATAAAAGCTGAGCAATATATATATAGTTAATCAAGCAATTCCCCGTTCTGTTTACATATCTATTTAAAAAGAATCACCAGCTATTAGATTCTGAAAAGACCTGGAAATAAAAAATCTCCTAGAGTAGGGGTGTCAAACTCATGGCCCGCAGGCCAGATGCATCACACGCTGGCCATGCCCCCACCCCACCCCGTTTTTCAAAACTCAGAAAAACCACGCCAAACAACACCAGCCATGTAAACTTTTTAGACCTTCTCATTAATTTCTTTCCCCCTGCATTTCTTCCCAGGGTTTTCTTTTACCTTTTTTCAAAACTAGACCCAAACATTATTCCATGTTCAATATCCATACCATAGTTATTGTTATACCCATTATCCTATAATGTATTGCTTGAAAGGATATTGTTTTGTTTTAATGTGCAGAAACTGTTTTAAAATTTCATGAAATCTAATTCTAGTACTATCTAGAATTCTATCACATAGGTCTATCGCATGATTTGATTTAACATAGAGATAATTTCGTACTGCATTCTGAACATACGAATTAAAACAAGAATGTAGTCTTACCTATAAGTTCAGAGGGAATCTCTGAATTCTGGAAAAGTGCAAATACTTTTTCCTCCATGTTAAAAACACTTGTCTTCTTCCCATGGTTCTGTGTGACAAGCTGAGTGGGACCCATGGTGGCTATTCTACAGGGGCTCACGTTCTTGTAATCTCTAAAACATATTTATGACCATACTCAGGGTGTTTGCATGCAGTGTTACAATGACTTCATAAAATGGAGAAAAACAAAAGCTATAATAAAAGAAAAACAGAATTCCCAAAGTTAATGGAAGTCTTCTGTTTCCATACTACCACCCACAACAGTATCCACCCAGGCTGCTGCCATCTACAATTATTCAACGTCAAAGGATTATAGTTTTTCTCTTTTAACAAGAAAACACTTCTTTCCAATAAAACTCATTTTTTCTGTTAGAAATATAAACATCATTTTTATCAATAATATAATACTTATAATAGAAATAGTGTTTTAATTATTTGTTGGTTTTCAGCCAATTTTTCATACAGCAGCTGAAGAGGGTGTACGTAATGCCCCATCCTAGCTTGTCCAGGACTGTCATAACCAGATTATCTTAAGTAGCGTTCTCCAACTTGCTGCCCTCCAAATGTGCTGTGCTGTACTGATGGGTAACATTGCAAATTGTATTTCCAGCAGATCTGAAGGATATCAGTTTGGGGAAGTTAGATAAAAGGTGAAGAAGCCAATCAAATTTCCCATGAAGGCATTTTCACTTTTAATTCCTGCATCTATTTTTCATTACTTGTATATCTCCCAAAAAAATACTTCCTTAGGCAGATTAGAAACCTAAGTCAGAAAACAGTAAACAGTAAAACTTTAAAACTATTTCATATCAACCATTAAAAACAATCCAAAACTAAGACAGCTTCCTGCCAAAAAAAAAATAAAGATTCTGAAATTATGTAGTGTGGGAGGGAGGGAGGGACGAAGGAAGGAAGGAAGGAAGGAAGGAGCAAAACAGCCTAGTTGCCTGAAAGCTAATAGGTCTTTCTTTATTCATTATAATTTTAGCAAAGTTCTGGGTTCAGCTACTCTCAGTAAAGCATATTGCCCTAATTACCATTTTTAGAACCTCAGAAGCAGTGAAAGGAGTTCACCTGGTTTGCAGCAGTGTATCTGATTGTGGTGGTTTCCTTACACTCCAAACTAAAACTTCACTATGATAATTTCCATTCTAGCAAAACTCTGATTTAATGAAAAGTTACAGTATCTCAGTAGAAAACCTACTTCAGAGAATATCTGCTGAATGGTTATGTGATATATATTTAACCAAACTTCCTTATTTAAAATAAATTTTAAAAAATCAAAGAGGATCTAGATACATTAAAAGGGGAAAAGGTTGACTTGCCCCACCTAGATATCTGAAAAAAACCCAATTTGGTCTTTTGCTGCTGTCAGCTCAGTAGTTAAGCAATACTGTTGGAAAGTAGTACTATGGTAGAATGTGGCAGGAAACAGGGTGTATTACCAGACAGCTGGAGCCAAAGAATAGGATATGGATACTTGACTAAGGGAATTTCAAAATTGACATGTCATCACATGTAGAGGCCGAACCAGGCACCCAAAGTGAAACTTGTTACTTAGCACAGTTTTTGACTGGGAAAAAGTGATATCAGCATTTAGAACTGGGGAAGTTGTAGTGCATCTCTGAAGAAAACAAACAACAGTCAGAAGTGAGCATCACTCTTCTCTGTTCCCTTGCAATGAACTTGATATCTTGTTGATCCCAGTTTCTTCTTTAAAATGCTTCTAAATTCCATTGTAAGTGCCTGCAATAACTAGGTAATCTCATTTGTGTGTTTACTTCCCAGTCATCTTGCCTGACTCTCTTTCTTGGTTCATTCATTGTTATATCATGGGCCTTAAATACCTGAATGGGAAAATCAATTCTACACTGTTAATTATCCAATTAAATAAAAACAATATTGTTCCTACTTCAGTACCCAAGCATTTATTATATATTTTGGTCATCATATAGAGCAGTGGTGGCGCACCTATGGCAGAGCCCTCTCTGTGGGCATGTGCACCGTTGCCCCAGCTCATCTCTGCCTCCCGCCGGCCAGTTGGTCTTTAGGTCTCTGCCGCACATGTGGGGGGGGGCACGAGCTGCATTTTAGATATGAGCGCACATGCTCTTTCGGCGCTCAGTGCCAAAAAGGTTCGCAATCACTGATATAGAGCATCTATGTCCGATTTTATTTTCCTTTACTGAGATACAGATACACTTAAATATCAATCTCACTGTCAATTAGATAATGAATAAGAGCTCAATTATTAACAAGAATTGATGCATGTTGCATACTGTAGATCTATTTTAACACTATTCCCCACTTTTCTCAAACTGCAGAGAAAATGATATATATGATGGGGGAGAGACAAATCTGGGAGAAGTGAAGAAGGAGAGCTGAATAATTTGGAGATAAGTAACCATCAAGCTCAACATTTTCATGATGCTCCTGGAACTAAAAATAACTTCTTCCATTGCCTCTTCCAATTATAAACTGTACCACTGAATTATAGCAATACAGTTGTCAAAAAAGTACATTTGCAGCTTCTCAAAGGAAAAAACACATACTTGATGCATAAAGCAAACTCCCAAATTCCTGCCAAACCAAAAACACAATCTCTAAAGTGATATTCCCCTCACCAACTCTGTGATGTCTTTGCTCATTACTCTTTTCACCTCTCCCCCACACATTAAATATAGGGCCTGGCCACAAAAACATGGTTAGTCCTGATCTTTCTTGAAAGACTATAGAGGCTGAACACACAAGTAGACCAATCACATATATGATTGGAGGTGAGCTATATGCCTTTTGCTGATTTGTTCACTGGGATGCTATATATACTGTGTTTGTGCTGCAATAGTTTAACAAAAGCAAGTTTTTGAAGACATTTTTAAAATATCACATACTAGTTTTATGGATTGATAAGCAGTTTCAGGCACATAATGATTCTCTAGTAAAAATTTCCCAATTAGGAATGTTTATAACTACGATTGATTTTGAAATCAAAGACCATATTGTGTTAAAAATATAAGAGATCATTATAGCATGAAATATTTTCAGAGGAAAAATGTATGTTAGAGAATTAGCAAAACTAAAGGAAATCTGCAGTGATGCTTCAATGGGAAACATGACAATGAAGTCAGAATAATCTTCATCTTCAAATTATTCTTATATCATAATCAAAAACCAATTCCCAATGTTTGAAATATAAATAAAACCATGAAAACAAAAATATAAAACAATTAACCAACATAGGTACCAACTTCCTAATCCCAATTGTAGAGACAATTCAATCTTAAGGGACCTAAAGAAAAGGTTTGTTTTCACAGCCTTTTGAAATGATGCTGGGGCAGGTAACACCTGAATCTTCTGACCCTTATCTCTTTTACACATGTATGTGTGGAACCTTAAAGATTCATACTCAAGATAAGCACAAGCACACAGAATAGGCCAATTCTACATGCTTAAGACTGTCTTGGAGAGGAGATTTGTGCTGTTTATGCTCTTCCACTCATTGATACAGGGATTGAATGCGTAAGATATCCAGCATATGGTGATGATCGGCTAGTGCCAAAATAAATTAAAATTAGACTGGACCTATGGAATCAACATTTGAAGCACCTTTTCATGTATTATTAATAAATCCAGAGTTTTACTGCTATACTCTGGGAAGTTTAAGAAATTCAGAATCTGAAAATAGTTGGAAAGATTTTAAGACCATTGGAAACAAATTGTTATAATAAAATATTATGACAATTTCTTTTGACAGAAATGTGTAGGATAGATCATAAGCAAGTTTTTGGGAGATCACTATGATGTAAAAACTATCATTGCTTATATACAATTATTTTAATCCAATTTAGCGTAGATTTTTTTCAACAATAAAAAATTAAACAGTTTTAAGATTTCAAAGGTTTGCAAGATATTTAAGTCCTCTTTTATACATTTTGTATGAAGTGATAGATAAACCAGTATCCATCATATTCCTCAATTTAATTAAAAGCTATTCAGCAGCAGATCAGCCAGGTCCCTTTCTAGAGAATCAAACAATAAGAGTTCAGAAGCTGGAAGAAAATGACTTTTATCTCATGTCCTATCTCTTATTAAGCACAACCAGGGTCTTGCTTTCTACAAAATCTAAAATAGAATTTGCTTTAATTATACTGTGAAAATAAATTCCTTCCTGGAAATATTATGAAAACTCATTAAATGTTTAACTGTCAAAGTGAAAGATGAAAAGAAGAGAGGTTTAGAAATAGAAAAATGCCTACCTATTTTAAATTCCTTTGTTCCAATGATCCAGTTAATAATATCTATATGCTGGAAATTTGTGTGTTGTCTTGTCAGCTGTTGTTAGTGCCAGTTCCAAATGAAAACAATAGATTATTAGCCAATCATTCTTTTAAAAAATGCAATGAGAACAACCCCAAACCCCATGGGGAAGTAAATGTAGGTAAAAGGCTAATGAAAGCATAAAATCCCCTGGGCTGTGGTCACATTCATGTGTCAGTTGAGGCACCAAGTACTTCCAAGATATGTTGGCACCGGGCCTTACACCCTGCCCTATGTAGAATAAGCTGAACAATTTAGCAAGCATATGTCCTAAGTCCAACTCCTCCTGCTCCTTCAGATATGAAGTGCTGTTATTAAAACAAACCAAATAATTCAAACAATATTCTCCTTTGGCCACACCATTGGCACTCATAACCACAAAGAGACATCTCCTTTGTCTATCAGAAGAAAAGTTCAGCTCTTTCTTCCTGCAACATGATCTTTAATTACACTATTATCATCTCTGTACTTATTTTCCAGTATGTTTACACACACACAAACTTACACATCTATGATCCATTCCACCAATCACATTTTTAAGTTGTGTGAGCTTGCTTTCTCAAGAAGAGCCTCTCCTCTCTTCTCATCTGCTTTTGTCCCAAGAATTGAAAGATCAGGCTCCACAGAAGCTGTGGAACCACCAACTATCCAATTACATTTTTTGTAATTTATGCATGCAGAACCCTGGAGAATGTTTAGAGTGCTATACATATTCAAGCAATTGAACAAGCCATAATTTAGCTAAAAAGATAAAATGGATTTGCACTATTCAGCAAACAAAAAGAGACAAGATAACTATCTTAAAGTTATTCTTCCCTCTTTCAGAGTTGGGAACAATGCCTATATATAAGCAAAATGCATGTTGATGTAACTCTAAAACACACTGGAGAACCACATAAAACACTGGTGAAGAATAAGTCCTGGTTCTGGTAAGCATACATATATCCTACCAGATCATTTTCTGACAAAGTACAAGACTGAATCCAAATTTCTAGCTAAAAAAAAAAAGCCAATCCTATCCCACTGTGCTCTTTAAAGACAGAGCACGCATTGAGATGTTTTCTGTAGCTCTTTCCTGTCATCTACCAGTGGTCCAGATACATTATTTGCAACTTAAATATGATATGGCTCTATTCAGCACATCATTAAACAATGCTGGCTAAGGTTCAGAGCTACAGTAAATCACAACAAGAAGGCACTGGGATGAGTCAGATTTAAAAACATAAATCACAATCTTCCAATTAAGAGATAATTCATCAATAAATTTATGAAGAGTAATAAATGCAGTTTCTTTGTAAAGAAATTACAAGACAAAAATTACATAATAGTAGATGAAACCATGTTCACTTTTTTGCCCAACAGACTGGTGCCAGCATGACTTTTTGCACTGCTCAATTCCTCTTATTTTTGTACCAGTCAGCAATATTTTTCATATGCTTCTTAAAAGGTTTATTTACTTCCTCTAAGAGTCTGCCCTAAGGAAGCTAAATGTTCTCACAGTATTGTCTCTTAGCTCTTCCTCTTGATCTTGCTAGTGGACTTTTTCTCATTTGTTCTGACATTGTCTTAACCCTCTGTGCTGATCAGTATTTAGAACATGGGGTCCAATTCTTTCTGGTCTGGGACACACCTGCCTTTTAAGTGCAGTAAATGTAGTAGGGGAAGCCATGACAAAAATGAATTAGTTTTTAATTCTTTTGCATTTCAATGTATTGAAATATGTTAAGCAACGTTAATAAACAATATCCTCTAATAATGTATTTAATGAGTTCCTCTTCTGTTATATGAAAATATAAATTGATTGCAACTTTTTGAGTTACTGAATCCAAGACATTTATGCATTGTGCATAGTCCGGAGATGCCGGATTATGCATCTCCAATTAGAGTGAGTAATTTGTTTTTCCTTTTTATGATTTAAAAATAGAGTCAAAGCATGTCAAAGATAAATCTGGACATGAAAGATCTGACATTAGATTAGATTAGATTAGATTAGATTAGATTAGATTAGATTAGATTAGATTAGATTAACAGAGTTGGAAGGGATCTTGTAGGTCATCTAGTCCAACCCCCCACCCAAGCAGGAAACCCTACACTATTTCTGACAAATGGCAGTCCAATCTCTTCTTGAAAGTCTGAAGTGATGAAGCTCCCACAACGTCCGAAGGCAAGCT
>JANHFL010001846.1:150642-204640 GCA_032468155.1 Oxyrhabdium leporinum
GGAGGGAGAGAAGACATCGCTGAATATTATCTTGGTTGATATCTAGAACTATCAAACTGTTCTGTATTTCAGTTCATCTGGACTGCAACCTTCCAGGAATGCTTTGGAGACACATTGTTTTGTGCTCCCACCTAATTACAGGTAGTTGGCAACCATAAATTTAATGACCATTCAAAGTTACAACGGCAATGAAAAAGTGACTTGTGTCTGGTCCTTGCACTTATGAAGCTAGATTTGCTTAATGAATGTGTGATTCATTTAAGAACCACAGTGATTCACTTAATATACATAATAAAAACGGTTGTAAAATTGGATGTGACTCAAGACTAAGCCTTACTTAGTACCAGAAATTATAGCCCCAATTGTGGTCCTAAGTTGAGGACTATCTGTACAAGCAATAACACCTTGTCTTAAGTACCATAAGTGGACAAAGATACCATAGGTGGATACTGAGAACCTTATCTTCCATATAGATAGTATAAAATCCTACTTTAATAGTGATCCAACCAGCTTTACATAACACCCAAAATGTAGTTTTATCATAGATATGTATAAAGGCACAGATCGGTGTAAAGGCATTATAGTATTTACAAATTTGTCTAATTATGGTATCTGTAAATTGGTCAGGAGGTAGATTTTGCCCCAGTTTGTATCACTTAATGCTTCCAAATATGAAACCATAGTTACCATTAAATTGTCTTTTAGAGGTTTTTTTTGCTTCTTCTGCTCAGAATTATTTGTTATCAGCAAATTTGATCACCATGTTTACCCATTCCAGAACTAGTAAAAAACCACTAGTCCCTGGCCTAGCAGATCCCCTTGGGCACCTCCAATTGTGAAAATTACTGATTACTTCTACGTTCTGTTTCCTATCCTTCAGTTGGAAATTTAGAAAAGGAACTCTCTACAACTTCCTGCATTTGTTCTGGAATTTATTATGTGGGATCTTTGCAAAAACCAACTCTTTTGAAAGTTGGAGGCTTGAGTTTGCAAGGGTAAAATGTTGCTTAGTGAGGGGTATAAACCCAAGCGGTGTGGCTAATTGTGTGGTTCAGTGTGTTGGGCAAATTTGGGCACATGGATTAATGCTTAATCATGGTCAAATAAATCATGGGATAGCTTGACATGTGACACAGACCAAGCATGTGTTTGCTGAATCTTCTGTTTCTGTATGCTTACTGACAATCTCAAAGAACTATAAAATGAAGCTGAGACAGGGTTTCCCAGACTAGTCCTTCTTTATGATTAACATGTTATTGTAAACAGTACTTCACCAATATTTCACTTCAACCAGACATATAATTTGATGCTTCTTTTCACAGATATATTTAGTTGAAGAGAGAGCTACACATGAGTTGTATTTGATGGTTTCCAGGTGTCTGTTCCAGGGATTAGTTGTATGGAGAAGTTACATTTGAAACTTTACATTTAAAAAAAGACTTGAAACTTTATATTAAAAGGTTTGAAACTTTACATTACTTTTTTTTAGTAATACTAACCCTTGTGAGTGTCAAATGCCTAAAACTATTTGTCCTGGTTTGTTTGGCTTCCTCCTAAAAATATAAATTCAGGCAGTGATATTTTGTCCAAGCTCTTCAACAAGACTCTGTCATTTAGTACAGTACTATTTCTTATTTCTTGGCAAACAGTCTGATGGGATGGCCTTAGTTCTTCTGATATCAGAGCTTTATGACAATAAGGTCAATGTTTGTAGTTCAAGATTCGCCTTCGTCTCTTCTTTGAGTAAGATTTTCATTTTCTAAAAAGTTTGCCTTCTTTCATCTAATAACTTCGTGACCATTCCCCATGCTGCCACCCTCTCAGGTTTCCTGACACTGTATAAATTCTCCCCTGACCTGACCTGCAGTCTGCAATATTTGGGAGAGGGTTGCCCAAAGAGGGAGGGTACGATTGACACTCACTCGGTTACTAAGGGCATCTCCAAGATATGCCTATTTCCACTTGGTGATATAGCTTGTCTACTTTTCTATAATCTTTTACAGCAAACTGATGTTTCATTTTTTTACTCTCAGCTGAGATACTATTTTTTTCTTTTCTGCTGAGATTTTTATTTTCATCTTTTATTCATCTGCCGTTTTTTAATACATCTGTGGATTGCAAACAATTTCTAGAAGGCAACCTAAGAATTTCAGTTCTGCTTCAATATTAGCCGCAGGAGGGATCAAAAGGAGAACTAAGAACTCCTACAAAACTCAGGAGAAATTTCCTGAAAGTGAGAACAATTAAGCAGTGGAACAGCTTGCCTTCAGAAGTTGTGAGTGCTCCATCAGTGGGAATTTTGAAGAAGAGACTGGACAGCCATTTGTCTGAAACGTATAGAAGACCTCCAAGGTCCCTTCCGATTCTGTTATTCTGTTATCCGATCGCTTCCCTTCCTTTCTCTACCAAAGCGCTTTCTCCGAGAAGGCGGCGGAGACAGCTTCAAACGCTGCTATTGAGCATGCGCGGCTAAATGGAGCATGCTCACTTTCTCCCAGGAACGGAGGTCGAACGAGGAACATCGATGGTTGGCGAAAAAAGACATGGAAGGTAGAAAAAGTCGCTGCAACTGGAGGGGGCTTCCCTTTACCTTTATTCTGGGCTTCATCCTCGCGTTAGCCCCGCCGATCGCCCAGAGCCGGACTCTCCGCTTCGTTACTTTGGTGAGCAGCCAGCAAACCTGGCGGGAGGGGGGCTACGTAGAGCGGCCGGCGGGCAATCCTTTGGGTCAGGTGACACGTGGGGTTTGGTTGGGGGGGTTTTTTTTGGAAAGAAAAAAAAAAGGGAAGGGGACAAATCTGTGAGCTGCCGAGAAGTTTAACCGTGAGATCCGTTTTAAAAGCCTGGCGTGGAAAACCGTGGGATCCCTTTTAAAAGCCAGTCGCGGCGACTTTTCGTTAGTCTGGCAGGAAAACAACGCCGCCGCCTTGCCCAGCCGTTTTTGTCGGCAGCGGTCGGGACCGTGCATTGGGTTGCGTCCTGCCTTTTCCTTGCAGGTTGCTGGTCTGAGTGGAGGTGAAATCTTCGCATATTGTTGCCATCCAAACGTTGCCATCCTTCGCATTTTGCTTGTTGCGGGAGCGTTGGAAGGGAAGAATCCAGGGATGGTGATTGAAAGGGCTTAACCGCGGAGCGAGGCGGGAGAGGCTGGTCGCCCGGTACGGCTATCCCGGCTAGTAACAGCAGTCCGTCCCCCGGTCCCCCCCCAGCCCCCCGCGCCTTTCGAGCTAAATAATAACGTTTCCCCAAACCTAAATTAGAACTGCCACAAGCATGTGAATGGGCTACACAGAATGCATGTATTTCTGATTTCCTCCAGTTGTATCGGCATGGAGATCGCTCTCCCGTGAAAGCATATCCCCGAGATCCCTATCAGGAAAGCGCCTGGCCCCAAGGATTTGGACAGCTGTCTCAGGTGGGACTCCCAAAGTAAATTGCCGGTAGGACTTTAAAAATGAAGAGAACTGCTTTTTTGAAGGGAGGAATGAAGAACAACTGCCCTGTCAACAAGTGTGATTCAAGCACTTTTAGCAACAGCTTAACATTTCCTGTTTTGTTCTTTTCCCCACCCTCTTCCTTCTGAAGTGCTATTTTTATACAACTTTCCTACTTTCTTTGCTATCCCAGGAAGCAGTAATATCACTCAAAATCCAAGGAGATGATCAGTTATTATAATTAATTATTAAGTTTGTTTTATTGTAAGAACAACTGAAAATTTAAAGAGGAGGAGGAGGGGTTGTTCTCTCCATTTCAAAAGTTGCTTTGTTCACATTTCCTCCACTGAAAACATTTGACCTGTAAAACATTCTTCATACTTTCTGCTGTTTTGTAAACTAGCAGTGAAGACTTACTTAATTGTTAATTTGTCCATGTTGATATGAATAGGAAGGGATGCGGCAACAGTGGGAGCTGGGCCAAGCTCTTCGTAGGCGTTACAATGGATTCCTGAATGCTTCATACAACAGGCATGAGGTTGGTGCACTCCATATGACTAGTGGTAACAGTACAACTTATTCTCCTTGTTCCTTCTGTGCATTTTGCATAATGTTGCTTTATGCCAATAGAGAAGAACTATGTGTAGTAATTTTATTTTCTGGTTTAATCTGTTGCATTATCTGTTGCAATACATTATATTGGAGAAAGGTCACAAGGAAGAGGGCTAAGTCAATATTTGTGTAAATGTCTCAGATGAAGAGATGAAGATATAAGGCTTATCGGTTTTAAATGTGATACAATATTGGGTAGGATATTTAATATCCTAGAACAGGGGTGTCAAACTGGCAGCCCAGGGGTCGGATGTGTCACACACAGGCCACACCCACCGCAGCTGCGCAAAGGCAAAAAAGTCACTATGTCATGTGATATCAACATGATGTGGCGAGTGTGACACCCTTGCCCTAGAACATGGCAACGTTAAGACTTGTGGACTTTAACTCCCAGAATTTCCCAGCCAGTATGAAGTCCACATGTCTTAAAGTTGCCAAGATTGGAAACCCCTGCCTTAAAGGACAGAAATAAAATTCAAAATAATCTGGATAATCTAAAGAAATGACTGAAAGGACAGGTATACTTATGAAACAGAAATGAAATGAACACACACACACACATATAAAAATGAACACATAACACAGTGCAAGATAATAAAGCTTTGGTAATAATGTGAAAAAAGTTTGGAAAAGTAGATGATTGAAAACTGAGTTTAATCTAGCAGTGAGATGTGAATGCAGAAATTGGAAATTCAATATAGGTTTCATCAGTATGAATATAATGTCCAATTACATGACCTAATCATTCCCGATTATTCTGTTTTAATCTGACCCTCCCTTGAATCCTGAGTCGAGTTTCAGGCACCATTTTAAGAAGGAATCAGTGAAATCAGAACAGATTCAGTGAAGACCAATGAGGATGATCGGGATTAGAAACTAAGTGCAATGAAGAAAGATTAAAGTGGGTATTTGCCTTGAGAAAAGATGGTTGAAAGGAGATAGCTTTTTTTCAGATAACTGAAAGAATGTCAGAGAGAAAGCAGTTACGATGTGTTCTCTCATCCTAACATGCGAGACATAGAGTAACTGAACTTTTAGGAAAGCAGGTTCCAGTTGAAGGCTTAAAACACTTTTTAATAATGAGAATGAATCAATTACTCAGAGAGTTGTTTCATTAGTTGTGTTAGGCAGATCACAGATGGTCATCTGTTGGAATGCTTTAATTAAGATTCTTGCACTGAGCAGGGGATTGCATTCAAAGGATTCAGTGTCCCTTTCTAATTCCATAACCATATTGTTTATTCAGTATAGTTCAGAAAAATTTAATTTAGATTGCTTGCACCGTCGAAGAGTAATTCCCTTTTCAAAGAACTGTTTATGACACACACATCTGGACGATCTGTTCATCTGGATACCTGTTCACTTATGGCACAATGTGTTCTCGTCAAGAACAATGTTGTTTTTATAGGATTCATTAACAAATATGTGGACACACCTGAAGAAAAAGCCAGTTCCTATTTCTATGGACAGCTCGTTGCCCATAAGTTTACAATTCAGGGAAATCCATAGACTGTAGAAGCAGAGAAAGTAATTAAATGACCATCCTTGTTTCTGAAAAAGAGCTTGGGGGGTATTTTTTAGCTACTACATATGTTTCAAAGAGTCTTGATTGGTCTGTGAAATTGGAAGCTGATCTGGACCAAAGCCACAATTGCTCCTAAAGTCCTTTTCCTGAGATACATATCTTGGACTCCTCAATGAAGTTTGTTGGCATTATTCTATCTAGCTTTAGGTTTATTATTTTCTGCTGCACTCAATGGCTGTACTTTAACACTCTTACAAATTCTTTGCTTTCCATGGTCACTAGAAGAGGTAGAAACCTAGATCATCACCATCTAGCAGCCTGAAAGAAATATCCTGCTTTCTTTTCTTCTTCCCAATAATGCTGTTCAGAATTATGCTCTAGCAGGAACTTAACCATCTGAACCAGCGTTACCTGAAAGACATTGGAAGCTTCATAGCTTCTCCCTGTCCCAACCTTGTTGCTCTAGATCAGGGGTGTCAAGCTCAAGGCTCGTGGACCGAGGTCAGCCCGTGAGGTGCTTAAATCTGGCCTGCAGGACCACCCTGGAAAGAGCGAGTGAATGGCCTATGGTACCTCTGCCAGCAACAACGGAGCTCAGGGCTGTGTGTGGCCCTCCCGAGCTTTGTTTTCACTGGCAGAGGGTTGCAGGAGGCTGTTGCAGCAGGAAACGGAGCTTGGGAGCCTGTTTTCCCTGGCAGAGCACTTGGGGTGCCACAGGCACCCCTGACACAAGTGACATTGAGTTGGCCACGCCCACCCTGGCCACACTCATCCCGTCCCCCTGAAGTCAAACAATCCTGATGCGGCCCTTAATGAAATCGAATTTGACATCCCTGTTCTAGATTATAGCAAACTCTTATGCAAGGTTTGCATAAGAAAAAAAAAGGGGGGGAACTACTCTAGACTCGCATCCATAGCAGCCCTTTTTAGTGCAGTGAATAATGGCAGGAGAGATTGCACACTTGTGGTACTGCACTTTGAACCGCAGCTCTTGGGTTGAAAATGTTGCCAGCTCAAGATTTGCGGTCTTGATTAAAATAGACTTCCTATGCTTGTTCTTAGATAGCTTGAGTATAGTAATGACAGTGAGATTAAGGTAATTCACTTCTATTTGGCTTTTTCCTCTGGCAGATCTTTGTTCGCAGTACAGATTTTGATCGAACTTTGATGAGTGCCGAGGCAAATCTGGCAGGCCTGTATCCTCCAGAAGGGCAGCAAGTGTTTAATCCCAATATTTCTTGGCAGCCTATTCCTGTACACACTGTACCTGACTACATGGAGAAGGTGAGTCACTTTAACACTTTAAATATTGGAAGATTAGGTCCGCCTCTGTCAAAATATCTTCAGTACTTTTCCTTTCTACTACCTTGAGCTCCACTCTTCTGCTTTTTTACTTTAATTCCCAGCTGTTATTGGAGAGGTGTGAGGGGCAGTAGAATCTGATAAATTGCTATTCACAAAGGCTTGTGTCTTATTATAAAACCTTTTCGGTCTTAAAAGGGGCTACAAGACTATTTGATTTTTAATTGCCAGAGATTTCTTAGCCAAAACAAATAGGTAGCTCCTAGAGAAGTAGATTGTCATGAAATTAGTGATCATAAAGAGGGATTTGTGCTCAAATTACCATTTTTAATCTAATATCAATGTTGCCTCTTTCCAGCTCCTGCGGTTTCCATTATCTTCCTGTCCCCGTTATGAACAGCTGCAAAATGAGACCAGGCAGACGCCAGAGTATGTAAATATGACCGTCAAGAATATGGTACATTGCTTTCTATGTATTTTTATACATCGTATAATATTTTGTTTTCTTTATATAATTATTGGGATCATGGAAAGAAAGAAAATATTTTTTTTTACGTATACAGGAATTCTTGAAAATGGTGGCAAACATGACAGGAATTCAGGATGTTTCCCTTGAATCTGTCTGGAGTGTGCATGATACACTCTTCTGTGAGGTACGTTTTGTGTTGTAAGTTAGTCATTTGTTTTAGGTGCTTGTTAAAATTATTGTTTTGTTTAGTAATGTTTGAAACTACTTATGCTCTTACTCAAGGGCTACGTGGAGAATGTTCATGACATGATTGTACTGCACAGAAATACTTCTGTTATTACTCAAATTGTTATTATTGCTATACCATGCATATAATAACCATCTAATAAGAAAGGTTTCTAATATATGACTTGGTTACTGAAAGTGGATGCACTTTCTCTGAAGAGTACGTATGTATTATTGATCCCCCTTCAGACAATCTACTCTGTAGAGTTAAGAGACCTTCCAATAAGGGTGCTGCAATCAAAAACATACAATATTACCTTCCTCTTTCCTGAATAGCAGCTTCTGCTTTATCAGAAGACCTCCAAACTGGCCACAGAAAGAAACCAGAAGTATATACATAGAAAGAAACCAGAAGTATATATAAATACATTGTTCCAAACCTCTAGCACAGCCTTTCACTATCTGGTAAACTTCTAATGTGGATTTTAATAACATCTAGAAATGAAAAAGGCTGGGATGACTGAGGTCCAGAATGAGAAAGGCTTCCCTATCCAAATTGTATTCCTGTAAAACCTCTGTGTATTCTTCTTCCATAAAAGAGAATTATTTCCATTCCTGTAGACTTTACTGTTGCGATATAGACAAACCCTATTCTCCATATTCTTACTGAGAGATATATTGTCTTATATTAGTGTCTGTAATTAACATAGAAAGAGGTCTCACTCATGCCCCGATTTGCACAACAGAAAAAAAAAATCCTCATGCAAACTTACATCAGATTGTATCAGATTAGGGGACATTTTAGTCACATCGCTTTACACACCGCCAGATATGACTTTTGATTTCATTGATCCGGTAACGATAACTGGAAATATTACTTCATAAATTAGAATGATAAATTGCTGAAAATCTAGGTTGAATCTGATACATGATTTCAAACTGACAGGTTCCTTTAACAGTAATATTGTAACATATTACATTTTAACCTTAAAATCAATTCCATATTCTCAACATCACACTGCTGCTCATGTTTACATAATAAGTTGAGGGAAGCCAATTCAAACATTTTACTTCAATGACTTCTCGGTAGTACCTGTAACCCAACATACACGCTGCTAAAGAATATATATAATCTGACATATTATTTCAAACAATGTTAAGCCCTATTAAATACTTAAAATGGCTACCAAAATAGTTTTCCTGCTCCAAAAATAGTAGGTATGTTGTCAAATTAAAAATTTTCAGTCAACATGAAACTTTTCAGACTTGGAAGTCTATAACCCTGTGTAAAACACCTCAACATTAAATCATTTGAATATTGGGGCTATTAATATTTTGATGAAAAATGTGTTGCTATTTAATAATTACTAAATGATGTTGGTTTTGTACATTATTCTTCCCCCTCATCATTCCAAAATTGTATTAAGCTGCAAACAGGCTCTATGTGGCATAGTTCTGAGATTTTAGGAATATTTACATTCATTCTCCAAAGGGTAAACAACCTATTTCTTGTGTCTTTCTAGAGAACACACAAAATGAATCTTCCAGCATGGGTAACTCCTGTGGTGATGGCCAAACTGAAGGAGTTAAAATATTTCAGTTTTAATGTCCTTTTTGGCATCCATAGACAAGTGGAGAAAGCTCGTCTGCAGGGCGGTAAAGTAAAGAAGAAATGTTTATTCAAGTAATAAGTGGGAAGTGTCTGTAAGAGATTATGATCTAGACTTTTTTTCTTACTATAGGAGTTCTTTTGTCTCAAATAAGGAAGAATCTTACCTTAGCTACAAAAGACTCAGCACCTCACCATTTCAAAATGCTTATGTACTCAGCGGTAAGTTTGGCGTGTTGAATCAGCTACCCAGTTTCCTGATCTTATCCTCCCTCATCATTGCAAAGAACAGATCCAGATACTGTCAGCGTCTCCCCTTCTGTAATACCTTATGACAGTGGTCCCCAACCTTTTGGGCACCAGGAACCGGTTCCATGGAGAGGCTTTTCTGCGGACCAGAGGGTGGGGGCCATGGTTTTGTGTGCTGCCTACATCCCTTGGATGGGGTTTCACATATTTGCGTGGTCTGGTTTCTGGTATGCCACAGGCATGCCGCAGCCTGGTCCCAGTCCACGGACCAAGCGTTGGGGAACCCTGCACTTTGAAATGCTCGTTGTTGTAAGAATAAATGCTAACTATTAATCTATGTTCTAGAATCCCTTTTGTTTTTATCCCATTGTAGTTCAGGAAATTCTTCACTTAGAAAATGCATTTTAAATTGTCTTCTGTGCACACCAAGGGGAAGATTCGCGTATTTCTTCTTTCCTCAGCATGACACCACTCTTGCGGCACTGCAGACAGCTCTGAATGTTTACAATGGGAAGCAACCGCCCTATGCTTCATGTCATATATTTGAACTGTACCAAGATGGTGATGGGTGAGGACTTTGCTCAGGGTATCAAAGGGATATAAGACTCAAAGGCAACTGCATGCTAAACTTTAATGTTCAGAATACAGTCAGAAAAAACAAATGACTTTTAAAAAGAATTACAATCTTCAGAGCAATCGAGAGTAATTACCTTTTCCAATCTGTTTAAAACATTTTCCACCAATGGCAATTAACTTTGATGTGAATATAATAGCCATAAACATATGCATTATGCAAGTACTTTGATACACTTGTGGACACAATATTTAATGATGAACTCTTTCCACTTGTTATTGCCTTGGCGTGATAGCTTGTGATCCTATACAAAATATATACCAGAGAAATAGCTAAGTTGCATAAGGACAGTTCTCCAAACAGTGGGGCACGGTCTAACATTTTTAGATTTCTAGTATTACACAAAGGGGATTGGGCTGGATAGAAGTTGCATGCTTCAGTGTTTGGTTCCCATAGAAAATGTGATATAAAACAACTGATGGACCATTAATGCCTGTTTCTATCATATGTCCTGCTTCCAGTAACTTTACAGTGGAGATGTTCTTTTGGAATGAGAGTCAGAAGGAGCCTTATATGTTGCAGCTTCCCGACTGTAAACAGAGCTGTCCCCTGCCACAATTCCTGCAACTTACAGAACCAGTTATTTCACAGGACTGGAAACAGGAATGTCAGATAATAAGCACATTGAACGACACAGGTGAGTGAGGCCAGATGAATCCAAAGGAAGATTCATGTAAGATTAAACCATTCTAATTAGGATGGTTTTTGTTCCACTCTTTTGCAGAACTGATTGTGACTTTGGCTGTCTGTGGATCTCTCCTGTTCTTACTTACCGTTCTGCTCCTGATGGTACTCTTCCGTGTGAAGTCCCAGCCGCTTGGCTACAGCCATCTTTCCAATGAAGCAGAGGAACAGCCTTGACAATTGCTTCAGCCCCTCCTGAGGCATCAAGAGGAAACAGAGCTGATCTCAGGGACAGATGGGGCCTCATTCAATGACTAAACATCTGATTTTGATTTTTGAAGCAGAAGAGTTGACAGTGGAGCTGTTGCAACTAGCAGATGCATTCTATCTAACACAGCACAATGCAGTTAGTTGCTAGGAGTAAAATGCCAACATGGTCTTAGATTGCCATTTCTTAGTGTGTGACATAACAAGGAGGTTATTCTTTTCTTTCTCTGAACTCAATATCCTATCTTGTTTAGAAATGGCACAGAAAAGTGGCCCGCTGCTCCTTAAAAAGCCTTCAGTCTAGTAGCTGCCACTTGCACCTGTCTTCTATACTGTTAACAGCGGCATGATGCTAAACCAGCAATAACCGATTGCTTCCACTGAGTAATTCAGAACAAAATGATGGTTTCTATTGTAGAAAACAGTCGTAGGAAGAAATCTTAACTTCACTCAATAGAAATTGCCATAATGGGATTCACTTCCAAGTCAACTTACACAGAATTGTGCTATAGGAATTTTACTCCGTCTTTAGGTACTCAAAAATAGGACAAATGATATTAGATTCCTCCCTGCCCTCTGTAACAGGAAAGAGGTTGATCAAATGTATGCATTCAAGCCATTATTTACATATCTGTGGTACATCATGCACAGTATTCTGGACAAGAACGTTAAAAGAACATGTGCATTAAGACACATGCTTAATCATTCAAAGGTCTTATTCAAATATCTGGTAGAAATATTTATGTCTCTGGTTTTACATTCCTAAACTTCATTTTGAAACATGCTGAAGTTAAAAACCAGATAGCTTTTAACTTAAGCAGGTTCTATTGTTACATAATATACAGGGTCCTATATATTTGGGAGATCAGCAGCTCCCAAATCTTCCCTACTGCCCATTCCATTCCACTGATGCTGACGCCACAGTGGCGTCTTGGCTCTTGCTTAAACCCTTTAACTTTTGGCCCATCCCCCCCCCTTTGGCCTTCACTGATTGCGCTTCACCTCAAATTGTATATTCCCACTTTATACCATGCAATGCAGCATAGATGTCTTTCTTATTCCTCTCCATGAAGAGAAAAATATTACACGTACTACCTCATCAAAAATATATATGGCATATAAAAATCACAAGGCTATAATTTCAAATATTCACCTACAAGACATAGCCAAGTTCTTAACTTTAATCAAAAATATTAGTTCACATTTCAGAGAAAATAGTACTTTCCTTAGATCTGAATTCTATAGGATCCACAGTGCTGAAGATGTGCAATGTATTTCCTTTATCCCTTAACAATTGAATCTGAAGATAGGAATCCATAGTATAATTGCCACATAGTCCAGAAAACCAGCACTTTTTAAATTATCCCGTCTCAAAAAAACCCCAAACTCCTAATTTATTGCTCCAAGCTTTCTAACAAATTCCATAACAATCCTTTTATATTTCTCTATAGGACAATTTGTTTGCAATATCATGACTAAATTCTAAGAACACCTCCCATCCCACCCTTAAAAAAATCCATTCTCTCTTTCCTTAAAACAGACTTCTTAAAAAGAGCAATACTGTTTACTTAGTGTAATCAAATATATGTAAGTTTACAAAAACACCAGGAGATATAAAGTAAAAAATGTAATTGTGTGTTTTGCTTTCTCTGGGCTGAAACTGCACTAGTACTCCAAGAAGATACTAAAAAAAGGCCAGCTTGGTCATTACAAAACATTTCACACGTTACATTTCCTCTAAAGCCACTACATTAGTATCCTGTTACTACTACTACCCAAGACAATTGCCAAAAAATTACCCAATTCCATTTGAAGTATTTTTCTTATTTTTCTATTGAAACTAACTGTACGATATGTCTCCTGCAGGGCAGGATGGAGGATAGAACCAAGAGAAACTCCGATAAATCACTTTCAGAAATGAATCAAGTCAATTTATATGCCATTTCTTACAGGCTAAGTTGTAAATAAAATGGGAAATAATTTGCTTTGGTACAAAATGAGGAAAAACTATGATTTATATCTTGAGACTAAATGTTGCTGTAATTCGCTTGATTACTTTCTTAATGTTTTCATTAAAAACCAAGATGAGACTGAATTTTCGCTCCCTTTTTGTTGTTTTGTTCTTTTTGCACATGTCTAGCAGCTAAATCACAAGAAAAGATATAATCATGGCAACTTTTTATATTAAAGCCAATTATAATTAGGGAACTTGACATGGGACCAACTTCCCAGTAAATAATCCATTGTCTAGATTTTTTATGTACATATTAAAGCTCTTACTCTCTATTGCCCTAGAGGCAGGACCAGAACACTAGGTTAAACTACAAGCACGGAGGCTCCTATTAGACATTAAGAACTTCCTGATTGTACATGTCATTAGACAGTGGAACAGACTGCCACATGATATGAGTTCTCTGAAGCTAGATGGTAAACTGTTAAGAGATGCTCTAGCAGTCTAGCAGATCCTGCAATAAGCAGGGATTTGCATGGATTAGATGACTTTTATTGTCACTTCCAACTCAATGACTGAATTACACTGTATGAAAATTAATGTATTTCTAACAGGTCTTTAAAACTAATAAAGAAACTCTATTTCCCTATACATTTATATATTGTATACTGGTAGAATTCATATCTTGAAATCATTCTTTTTAAAAAAAAGCAGTATCAAGTTTATAAAAGACAATGAAGGGACAAGTTACAATGTGTGGAGCACGACTCCCCAAAATAAGACTGATCATTCATTCAATTTTTATTAAGTTTCTCAGATATATTCTTCGAGCAGGCTTATGTCCTAGCTATTATGTTTCTGAAGAAGCATGTAGCTTCTCTGTATAATAATTATGATACAAAAACATTGAACATACTACTTTTGAACAAAAGAACACAGTAAGTGAATCACAATAATAATTGTTGCAAAGTAAGGTACCTATAACTAGTTGTCTTTTTTGTACCTTTATATATTTTTAAATTCTAGACAGTTTTACAATCTTACAAAATACAAATATTTGTGTCTGAGAACAAACAAATTATGTTGCTCTTTAAAACAAAAATTCTCTTATTTTTAGTGAGCATAAGACAAACATAGATTGTTTTCAATATATTATTAAAAAAAGAGCCAGGTCTGAAAATATACTGTAATCTGGATTGTTAGCATACCTTTGTGCACTGTACTTTGCCTTAAACAATTAAAAGACTTCAGGTACACACAACAGAATGTTCCTTTTAGCTCATTTAAGCACATGCATATGTTTATGCTTTATGCCTTGCCCATTATAATGGATGACTCAGTTCTGCGACATTATTTCCATCATCAAAGAAGATGGTCTACTGTAAAGGGCTTCCTTCTTCTGAAGTCAATGTCGCATGTTATGCTAACAGCACCAACTTTGCTCCAAGCAAACACTAGTGACACAAGCTTGACTCATAGGTCCTCCGGGTCCTTTCTTCTCTTAGTGTACACTGTGTATTCTTTACCCTTTGTTTTGGTGTCCTCTAACTCAAGACTGAGCAGTTTAGTTTTGAATTTGTTTGTTTCTGTGTTTGATTGCCTTTGCCTCTGTCCTCTTTGGTGAGGTATGTTCCTAAGCCCAATTCTCTGCTCTTTCATAGCTTGCATGAGTTCCTCCTGCTTCTTACCTATCATCACTTCTCGGTCCCATATCAGAATATTAAAGCCTGTCAAAAAACAATCACACTCTTAGGAATTCAGCTTTGGATAGCTTATAAACCACGTAACATTTATGCCAAGAGCTCAGACATGGCTCAGTTTTTAAAACTGGGTGTTTGTTGCCAACTCCGCAAAGAAATTTTAGAGGAATACAGTTCTGACAGTTAGATAACTGAAGATCAGGAATAATTATCTTGCCCAACCCAACAAAGTGTAGTACATTTAAGTAACGAAGATTAAAGTTCAATCATTTTTTCTATTTGGTTCACTTTTTTTGTCTTATTTTAAAAAATAAAAATAAATTATGCAGCTAAATTCCTTGTGAGAACAAGCCTTACATTTTCTCGGATCAATTATAGGAAAATATTCCCAATTGTGTAAAAAAATATTTTGACCCAAAGTAGTTAAACTGGATTTTTTTTGTTTCAAGAAAATATCCTTCCATTTCAAATGTTATTTTCTCCTTCCTTCTTAAAACATTATTTGAAAGGTCAACAGATGGCAGCAGTTCTCTCTTTCCTAAATAAGTAACTCTTAGTAACTACATAGGTAGATACATCCAAGTTCTTTGGCAATAATATAAAAATGGTTTAACGTGGATGGTTTAACAGTTAAACTACGTAATTTTCTGATGGATTCGTCTTTGTTTTTCAAGATGAGCTGTGGCTGGGTGCAATCACTAGACCAAAAACCCCCCAACAAATAATCAAAACCCTCTTGATTCATGGCAATTGATGGAACGCTGCGCCTTTGAAAGTACACCCCATTTTCTTACTAATTAAATTTTTAATGATATACAAAAATCAAGAGGATCTCCAGCCAAAAGAAGCACTGAACCCTTTTATTCTTTTATACACTATTTGCTACCATTTTCAAGTAGCTGAAACAACTATGGGAGGTAAAACAAACCCCAAAACTATAAAAAGCCCAATCTCGCACTTCAGCCTTAGGCTGTTTAAGAGTTCACCAACTCTTTTTCATGCTACATGTCAATACAACTAAAGCTACTTAATCAGGGATACTTAAGACATTATCATGCATAAACCAATAAATGGATGGAAGAGAGCTGGTTTTGGGTGGTCAATGTCCAAACAAAAATAAGTGTGTTTCAGGTGTTTTGCTCCAATATGGAATGAAGTAGAACTGGGTTATTCAAAATATCGACCAAATTGCAATTGTTCCGGGCAGAAGCGATTTGGGTGAGGAGAAGAATAAGTAAGGCCAATAATATGTATAGATATCAGACGAGAAAAGACATCTGTAAGATCAGGGATGGGCAGCACAGCACATAGGTGATGTCAGAGAGGAAAAAGGGAGCAACTTCAAGCTTTCCCTTATAAATTGTCTCATAAAATCCCTTCAGGATCCTTCCAATTTTTCACTTAAACTGAAACTGAGAACATCCAAAACATTCTAGTTTTTGTTTCTGTCAATCTATAGTCAACCCAAAGTAGGCCAATGGAACTCCAGAATGTGGTATTTTGTTGCAGGTTTCCTATTTTGAGCACACCCTTTTACAATATTAAAGTATTAATGCTTTATTGTTTTCAGCTATTGCTTGCTAAGAGGTAAAAATATTTAAAAGTAATGAAACATATGGTAAACTTACAAATACAGTCAGAGGTTTAAGCCTATACTTAGCAAATGTTTTAATTCAAATGGTCTGGGAAGAATGTCAAACCACTACAGTGAATATGAAAGATTAAACTGCTTGCTTACCCATTCCTGAAGCCAAGGTGTCGCCCATGGGGTTAAACTTATTGACCTGCAAACGTACACACAATAATGCATTGTAAGCTTGTCAGCTGTCTACTTATTAAGCAAAACAGAAACCAGAACATTCTGAACAGTACAGAAAAGCCCAACAATGATTGTGGAAAAATTCTGAACAAGTCAGCAAAGCATTGAATAGGAAGACCTCCTTCCTGCCCTGTTCCCCGGCTATTCTATCTGTTTCAGCACCGTGGCTGGGGCCAGAGATAAAGGAAGTCCTTACCCTCGAAGTTCATTCGAGAAACTCACTGGGAATCCTGGTTCATTGTATTTCTGAAATCTAAACTCAAAGCATAAATATCTGGAAACAGACATTTAAACGTTTCTTCTACCCCAAAAACTGAGATGAAGCTTTCAACTCGAAACTACTCCAAGAATACAATTATACAGACAGCACTAGAGTTATCCATACTCTTCTAGTAACTTTCCACTGGGCCTTTAAAGTAAAAACAGGGAGCTGGGAACTCTAGACATTGCTTATGCCACATCACTGGCCATGCTAGCTTGGATTGCTGAAAGCTGTAATTCAGTAATGCCTAGAAGGCTATAGATTTCCACCTATCTATCTTAAAAAATAGTCTAAGAAGCACGCAGGAAGCCAAACTTAGACACATTCTTCTATCTACTATTAATGCCTACTAACATATAGCAGGCATTAATGATAACATGTAGGAAAGTGAGGAATTCATTCTCAGTCCTTTCTTTTTTTGAATCCCAGATCCTGTGGCAGACATAGCAGCTAACTTTAAACTAGGTGTCAACACTCACAGAGATAATGCCTGATGCATTTGGATCATGTAGTTGGCACACCATCTCTCCACTGTTGCCATCAAATATGTCAACAGTTCTCAGCTCATCTGCTGTGTACCCTGGGAACTTAGGGTCTGGATAACGACCAGCCACAATGAGCTCATAACGAGGATGCCATGTTGCCTGCAATACAGAAGATGTGAGTAAGCAAAGTCATTGATACAAATTTTATATTATAGCACACAGAAATTGAACTACAAGAGCGTTAGCTTTTTTTTTCTTCAAATGCTGGGACTCAGATTCAGCTTCTACTCCTCTCATGATATCAAAAAGAGATCATGCTATAAAAACAGAATTCCAGTTGATTTTTATTAGTACTACACCTGGCGCTTGAGTATAAATTCTTATGTAGTACACTACATAAACCTAGTATGCATTTTAGTTGGAATACTTGTATCTATTCTAAGATTAGAGAGTCTGTTTGGTGTAGTGACAAGGCATCAGGCAAGGAATCAGAAGACTGTGGGTTCTAGACCCACCATAGGCACAAAGCCAGACCTTGGGATAGTCACTTTCTCTCAGTGCCTAGGAAGGAGGCAATGGCAAACCACTTCTGAAAAGCCTTCCAAGGAAACTGCAGGAATTTGACCAAGCAGTCTCTGAAAATTGGACAGAACTGAACAGGAGAAAAAAATATATAAGATTAATGTTATTCACTGTTAATTCTTTGCCTCTTACTTGGTTTGCACTACATTGGCCTCTTTTTTATGACACAGAGGTTGTACAGTATGCTGTTGCACACATTTGCAGTAAAATAACATTAAAAAAAATCTATGACACGGATCATGGACACAATTTCTTTTGGCTCAAGGACTCCCATCAGCTTTTCATGCACGTTAAAGGATAAGTCCTAGGTCCATTCAGAGATGAGATTTTAAGGGATGAAACTGCTACCTTAAGCATTTTCAAAGCTCTATTTAAAAGCCTCTATAATTTTCCTAATGTAAAATAGGAATCACGTTTTGGACCCCATTTACTCTGATAGAGCTCTAGAAACCACAAAAGGAACGGCAGTGTTCTGCATATACTTTTTTGTAACTTTGATATCCCATTTCTGGACTACTAGATGAATGTCCCTGTTTGACAATTACATTTCCAATTTCTATAGGGGAATTGTAGGCTGGCTTTTTAAAAACATGCTTCAATCAGAAATGATTCCTAATTAATATTCCTGTCACCTTGATAGGTGTGAGATGCTGGAACTGTCTATGAGGATGTGAAATTGAATGCTGTGGTTTGGACCAATCAGAAGAAGAATAAACCCGGATTTCATTGTGCTGATCTGTACTCAGTAGCTTAGCACCATCTGTTGGGCTGAAATAAGCTGCGGAAAAACACACACACACACACACAAATGTAAGTCATAGTGCTGCACCAGGTTAAAAAAATATTTTCCAAGAAATTATACTTATTATAGCATTTCCTAAAGGTTCAAGTAATAGAGCATATTTCCATATCCTTAGTATTATGAAACATAGGCATTTTAATAATATAACCGTATTAATATCCTGAGTAATTTTTTTCAGAGTATAAAAATAGACAATGCAACAAGCAGATCTGTTCTAAATAAAAAAGTATAATATAATGATCAATTCAGATAAAAATCAAATGCTAAATTTTACTATTACTTCATTTTTATCCAGCAATCCTTTGAAATTTATAATCTATATAGGGTTACCTGTAAATGCAAAGGAGAATAAGTGGCATTGTGGATATAAGATGAACAAAAGTCATAGGACATTTTCTATCTTACCTGCATTGACACCTTTATCATGCTGAAGTACATGAAGACAACTTGATTTATTCTTAATATTTCTCAGATCCCAGATTTTGACAGTCTGATCTACAGAGGCCGTAGCCAGCAACCAATCACAGTGAGAATTAAACTCCACATGAGTCACTTTCTTTTTGTGCAGCTTCAGATTCCATATCTACAATGGATATAAGAGAAGGCAAATGTTTTGCTGTTGTAGAGCACAAGATTCCGGTCTATAGATATTAGGCAAAGAAAACTCATCCTCACATCCCAGTGTGTAACTAAATGTTTTTAAGGATGGCCTTCATGACATCACTATTTTATTCCTGGTCTGATGCGATGGCAAAGTGAAACTTTAGTTGATCTGCTGTTGATATGATGATGCCTCTCCCAATATGTCTCACTGTATAAACAATCCACAATGCCTCCGTGATGAGTTCTAGAGATAATGCAATCAGAGGCAGGAATCTGCCCAACCCTATTGAAAACCTAAGTCTGTTCATTCATCTATTTATTTTATGCCCATCCACTGACACACATGAGCAGGGCCTCTCATTACCTATCAGTCACCCAGATTGAGTAAAACATGCATGGGAAGGAATTGTGTCATTTATTGCAATAAAGGATTGCCCTGCAGAAGAGAAGCATAGCTTCTGTACAAGATGCCAAATTATGTTTGGACTGCATGTAGAAGCTCAGTGTAGTATCATCATACAGTCTTTAAAACACTGTGTTAGAAGGTGTTCAGTCACGTTTCAATGGAATAATATTTGGTAAATAAAAAATGCTTAAGATTTTTATCTTTTTTTGTTAAGGAAAAAAATATACAAACCTGTTCACCTTCAGTACTAAACAAAATCACATTCCCTACATTATCTCCTGTTACTACAGTTCGACGAGTTGCAGACACATCAACACTGCAATACCAGAAACTAAAACAGAAATAACAGTTATATTCTACAACAAACAGAAATGCAACCAAAGAAAACAAAAGAAGCATTAACTTAAAAAGAAGCACTTAAATACTGGTAATTGATGGAGTCACAAGTGAACTAAGTCTGAAGGACCTTATTTTGATAGGGGATTGGTTGGGGTTATTTATCAAGAAATGTTCATACCAAAAACATACAAAACAAAAGTTTTATCGTATAGGTCACAAAATCATGTAATAAAAACCAAAGGCTCTGGTGTATATTTCTAAAGACATAATATGGAAAAACTCATTTTCATTTACCACAGAACTGGTTTTAATTTGAAATGTACAGGTAGTCCTCGACTTACAACAATTCATTTAGTGAACGTTCAAAGTTACAACAGCACTGAAAAAAGTGGCTTATGACCATATTTCGCACTTACGACCATTGCGGTATCCTCATGGTCAAGTGATTGAAATTCAGACACTTGGCAAATGACTCATATTGATGATGGTTGTAGCATCTCCGAATCATGCGATCAACTTTTGCGACCTTCTGATAAGCAAAGTCAATGGGGAAGCCAGATTCACTTAACAGTCATGTTATTAATTTAAACAACTGCAGTGATTCACTTAACAACCATGGCCAGAAAGGTTGTGAAATGGAGCAAAAATCACTTAACAATTGTTTCACTTAGCAACATAAATTTTGGACTCAATTGTGGTCATACATCGAGGGCTACCACCAACGAATAATCTAAAGGAGGGATAGAGGAGATTCAAATTGATGAAACAAAACAACCCAAATTAATTTAACATCTTCAAACCAAATCACAACTTAGGTTGCAAGTAAAATTGCTGCTAGTTTTTCATCACTGATTATTTAAAATAGTTGAAAAAAAAATCTAAATTTAACGTTCTATGCAGCTCAGAAAATGAGGTCTAACATATATCTCCATGTATTTCTCCTTCAAATATTTATTTTGAATATTTGTTCAATTATACGCTGTGAATTGTAGACTTTATATTTATTCACAAAGCAATACACAATGAAAAGGCAAAACTAAAAAATAGTTTATTGATTTTTCTACCATTATAAATTGCTACCAAAATTGTAGCACGGCAAGTCTGCAAAGTCACTATTGGTGTTTTTGTTTGTTTCCTTAAATCTTTCCCACAGATTTGTACTCAGAGAGGGATTTCTTAGATTGTTAAGGCTTTCTTCTGCTGATTGCTCAAGTATTCATGCCCACAACATACTTTACTACTTCAACTGCCAAAAGGAAAAGCAACACTAAATTTCAAATGACTCATTAGTTGGCCACTTATATTCTGAAGCAGAAACGTGTTACTTCAGCTTGTATGCTCAGAAAATAGTTTAAGTAAATTCTAAGAGACTGTCCTTAGACAGTACCTATGAAAGAAGTTAGAGCAAGCTTAATGAAAAGAATAGCCATTCTTTCTTCCTTCTTCCCCAAACTTGTAATTTATGACTAGACTCATATATCAGAGGCTACAAGCTGCTCGTGCCTCAGACTAAGAATGCCATCTCCTGTTGCCATATTGTTTTCCAAATCAAATAGGTTAAATCTCAAGCTTCTGGTGGGGTCTCTGGAGTCTTTCTGGAATACGGATGAAACTAGAAATGAAAACAGCTATATTACATGAAAGAATGAGAATAGATAGCTAGTTTTACAATTTAATAAAGAAATTATTAAGAGTGCATATTCTTTTTAAGGCCAAGGATCACTCTTAGCTTGTAAATGGTATGCTGCATCCATTAAAAAAATGGAATAAAGAATGGGCCAGGATGAAAACTGCAGCTGAACTCAACGTTTGAACAGCTTCTAGAGTGGGACAAGGGATTAGAAAATAGAGTGGGAAAATTAGAGTGGGACTTGAGGCTGTGATCTCCAGACTAAGTAAAATTATCTATATAGTAGAAGCCTAATTAATTCTGAATTTAATTCAGTACATCAGTCCTAGGTAATTCATTCCCTATATATTTAAATGCATTTACTTTACAAAGCAAGTACAACAAATGCTGAAAAGCTGTCCAGTATTATCTTCAAAACTATTTCATAGTATTTCAAAAAATGAGACAACTGTATATCTCACCAATTAGCCTTTTTATAAAGAAACATTGTAGTAATTAGGACTTTTTTAAAAATCCAGAACATTTTATATAAATTTTTAGATTGTAACACAACAGCCCCATTCAAAATATTCCATCTAAACAACTGGAATCTCTTCTGATGGAACAAAACTCAAGATGTTTTAAATGTATTATATTGGAAACAACAGAAACTTGAAACAAGGCCCTTACTTCCTTGCTTTTCACTGTAGGTGGAAAAGTATGTGAGATGGTAGTCCATGTGACATGCTAATTTACCATCAATCTACAGAAGGAATAGTCAAAACAATTAACTATTTTTTTCATAGCAAACAACAAAAGCAACACTAAGAATAATTTATCTAGACTACCCCTGCATAAAAGGTGACAGAACTGAATCTAGCAAAAAATAACAATAGATTTACATCAATGAAACACATAACCAATTTAACAGCAGCAAACATAGAGTTTTCTGGATGTTTCATTGAAACTTTTTTCTAATATATATATATAAACAGCAAAATTACACTACAACTCATGAACTAACTTCCAGACAGCAATATAAAAATAGTAGTAAATGTCAGTGCTAGAAGGCAGTACTCTTTTTATATTGAAAGCAAGCTCTTACTCTCTGAAATATATGTCTAATTATTCTTTGTACCCTCCCTGCTCCTTCAAAAGTGGCTCTGGCCAATTGTAATAACAACTCTTGTCACTCCTGTTTTAATTCTCTCTCCAAATTTCTATGGCTTGCGGGAAATTAAAATGAATTACTAAATCAAGCCAACTGTAGAATACTCAAAACGACATGGAATGAAATATTTTGATAAAACCTCAGAACATTTTGTTCCAAGTTCAGAACGTGAAAATAATTTGGATCCTACTAGTGCTATTTAATATCTCACTGTCATTCTTTATCTCACTATTAAGAGCCATTTAAAACAATACAGAACTAGAGTAATCCCAAGACAGAGTAGTAAAGACCTCTATTTTTCAACAGTAGCAGCATTACATGGCTAAAAGTACTTTAAAAATGCATTACTTTGTGCTCTTAGGGTCAAAATTTCCCATGAAGTATAATATTTTCCAGCTGTACAAGCTTTTTCATACGAACTATATAGAAAAAAAACTCGAATATTTTATGGTGATCTAACTCTTACATGTTTTAAGCAAATCTTTACCAACAAAAATCTCTAATTCGGTCTGCTGGTCAGTTTTCGTTTCATTATTTTACTGATTTTCAAACTGTTTTACTCAGTAATTTGTTTCATCTTTTTACCTAGCTCTTTAAAGACTACTTTCTGAACTAGAAAAATGAGCACTCTAAAAAGTGACTCAGGAAAATAAATCACCCAAATGCTGAGTGGAACAGTGAAAAATATTCCAATCTTAACTGTTTCTTATGGTCATGCTGCCTTCTGGTTAAAAAACAAACAAACTGAAAAGAAGTAGACTGCATCTTACTCCCAGTCATCAGTATTTGCCATGACCTGGATTGTGTTGCCATTAAAATCTTGCAAGGCAGTAGTTCCAGCAACTGATGATGTGTACAGCTCACTTGGATTAAAAGGATTAAACTTCATTCCTGTGATGGCCCCTCCAGCTCCAATCTATAGTTAAAAAAGAAGGATAACACACAAAGCCACTCAAAAACAAGGAAGGAGAAAAATATCTCATATTATCTGATCAGTGTCAGTAATATTATAAAACTTCACTTCCCAAAAGGTAGTATTCATGTTTATCAAACTACATCAAAGCAAAGAGCCTCATGTGCAGGGGTGGGCTGCTGAATGGTCACAGAGGTTCGAGCGAACCTCTTGCTCTGAGCTCTGGCTGGGCCCACCCAGCCGCCCTTGCCCTAAGCTATCGCTAAATAACTCACCTTTCCGCCTCCCACGCTGACCAGGTGAGCTCCGCCCTTCCCCTGCCGTACTCATCAGCTGCCTCTCTGAAGCTTCACACGAGCCCCAAAGCGCGCACACACAACCAGTGAACCTCTTGTTCCAAAGCAAGAGTAGCCTGCCTCGCACGAGCCCCAAAGCACGCATGAGCAACCAGAAAACCTCTTGCCAAAGCAAGAGCAGCCCGCCTCTGCTCATATGGGAAGGATTTTCAGCTCTTCTGGCCAGTGTTACATATATTAAATAACTGTTACTGGAAAAATAACAATTGCTAACTCTGACATAATTTGTATCATGGCAAGAGCCCAGCTTCCTCTCTCAGAATCACTGTATCATATTGAATGCTGATTTTTTTTGTTTCTTAAAAATTATGACCTGAATAAGACTTTGAGGGATACTGTCATTTTTAAACGTAATCAGAGAAAATAAAACAATATGGTGCATATTAATGAGCTTTATATATAACAAAAGAAAACATCTACAGTAAGTAGAAAAAAAAAATGAAGAGAAAATATAAGATGGAAATGAGGTCAGGAAGACTTCCTCAGGACCAATAGCATGCTGGGTACATGAGAAGTTCAATTTCTATTTGATTATCTTCTCTTACTTGTTTGAGAAAAATGAAAGGGAAATGTTAGATTTATACTCTTAGTGCAGAGGTTCAGTTTTAATATTTTATACTTTTTTTTCACAAGACTGCAATGCTCTTGTCTTCACATTCACATATATATCCAAACAATATAAACAGAAGCTCACATAAAAGATCTAGGAACATTTTTTAAAAAAATCTTCCTCTGATCCAAAAAACAGACATCACAATACACTGTAGAGCTATTATAACTGTAAAGCTCAGTCTATACGAGACCACAGTCGATACAAGGTTTCATATTAAAACAACATCTTTACAAAGCAAATGAAAAATCTCACTGTATTTACAAGATGTCTCCCATTCATTCACAGAATTGAGTTGGAAGAGACCATTTGGGTCATCTTAGTTAAGTGTACTTCAGTATATGGACCATGAAAGTAAAATAAAGTTAGATCCAAAAAATTACAGATTTCCGACTTTAAACTAATTACTATCCAATTTTGAGCCATCCCTCCAACCTCATTTCCATTCTTTCAAAGTAAGGAGACAAACAGCCCTGGTTCTTCAAAAACAATTTAATTATAACTCATGGCTCTCATCAGCATGTTAATACTAACCAACCCTTACTGCTTCAACTTACCCCTTTAATAAAACATGTTTTATTGAGCACTTCATAATTCCACAGGATGATGTCTCCTCCTTTGGAGCCCACAGCAACTGTGCTGGGATGCATTGGATGCCATTCCAAAGCTGTAATTCTTCTGTCAAAGGGACTCGCCGTTCGGAACAAACGGTACAAGTAGAGAGAACGTACAAAGGGCACCTGGAGACACTGTTGCAAAGAGAGTAAGAGAGAGGAATCCATGCCCCAGATGCATGCACACTGTCTTTTTATACATATGTACACTTGGGAGGAACAATTATGTAATTGTACTCATTTTCTTCAATAAATACAGCAAAGACAGCAAATCCGGTACTCTTTATCTAGTTTTAATGGAAAACAGATAATGTCATGTTTAGGTCATATTTATGATGCAGAACTATTGAACATTCAAAAGGGTTCACAAAGTTTTAAGTGCCATTGTAAGTATAAGTATCTGGTGCTTGCTAAGATACCTTAGATCATATTCAAGGTCAAAAAAGCAAGAAAAAAATGCTACTCATCAAATTATCTTACCCAGAGCACAAGAGACTTCAAGAGATGCTATAAAATTTTGTTTGGATCTATTTCAGACTTGGCTGAATCTAATAAGAGGTCTATTATGCATCACTTAGACATTAGTCTTTACAATCTTGTATATCCAACAATATTAGATTAGATTGGACAGGCATTATGAAATTTTATGTTTCAGAAATGGCTATTAATTATTTCAAACAACAGATGGCTACTCATGCAGACTATCACTCCAGTTCATTCAGAAATCATTAACTGATTTGGAGAATTGATGGGCCAATAAATTACAGAATGTCTGAATTCTTGGAATGTCTTCCCTGGCTTTCCAAATATCCAAAAGGCTTTTTAATGGTTTTATTTTAATTGTATGTTATTTTTACTTTAATTATTTCACATTTAATATTCCTAGTATTCTTAGTTTTGGCAGTAGTTTTAATATTATATTTGTTAGATACATTTGGTTCCTTTTTTCTCCTGATTCAAATGTGTTGAATAAACAATTGTTTTTAATAAATTATTTATTGACAAGATGTTTTTTCAGTAGTAATGAATCATACTGTGTTTAAGAAGGTTCGTTTTTTTTAATGCTGGTTATTGTTATTTGCAATTCAGACCTGGAGCTCATCCAGTCATCACTATACATACACTTTTGTATCTTTTTAAATGACAAATATATTTGAGTCATGGAACATTAAAGAGCTGAGGAGCATGTTTAAAAAGAAAAATATTTTTATACTTTGAAATTGATGAGGGTGGATTCTTTTACATGTAATATATAATGCTCCAAATGAAAAATCATTTTAGCAAAGAAAGGGATTAAGTCAATTAAATAACTGGAAATTCAAAATCTGCCAAGGAAGTAGAAATTTTATAGCTGAACAGAAGATTTGGTGACTGCAATTTTAGTCATCAAATACAGAGATCATTAGTTCCAGTATAGCGTGATCACATAGCATGGTTAGTATGGTGGCCACAGCAACCTCGGTTTGAATCCAAGTCATGGCAGATGAAAAGGAGAAAGATTAGACAGCTCTTTAACTAGCTAACAGAGCTGCCTAATTTTAAAACGTTATTTTAAAAAGTTACAGAAACTATTTCAGAGAATATGGTTCAGAGAAGGATGAGGCATCCAGTTCCTGTGTACTTAAAAGTTCTATCTGCTCGTTATAAAACAGCAACACTTCAGCCCTGCAAATATTCAGTTGAATTATTTTTGTTATACAAGTATACTGTATTTTACTGAATACTTTACACAATTACTAATGTTAGTTTTACTAATCTTGGATTTCAGGTGGATGACATAGCTATGATTTATTTAATTCTTGATCCATTATTAGTTTGGGAAAAAATGAACTGGAAGTTATAACATCCATTGAATACCATCTGAGGATTCAATTCAGTGGACATAGTGAAGACTATTTAAATGTGTAAACTCAGATAATTTTTAGTATCAGGTTCAATAGTTAATTGTACAATTTCTAATTATACTCCCATATTGGTGTCATTGAATTTGGACAAAAATATCTCAACTATCAGAGTTAATATTTTAATACTTTTCTCCTGGAAGATTCATAGTTAATGGAACAACAAAATAATATATAGATTTTCAAATAAATAAAAGTTCAGTTAATTTGGGAATCATTCAGAATATATTTAAAGCATTTATTATTCATGGTAAGGTAACAGTCTATTGACTCCTGGCAGAAAAAGGTCTACAATTACAACTTACAAAAGTTAAATTAGAAGTTAAAGAAACATGGAAAATATATGCCCTAAAACAGAGTAAGGAAACATATTATCTTTTTAGATTTACTAAGCTGCAGTTGGACCAACTACAAGCTTTGTACACAGTGTATTTTTAAAACAAATGAAACACTGAGTATTGAAAAACAGAGAGAAAAGAACTGGAAAATTATTGGTTACTTGTTTGAAAATTTTTCAGCAAAGTAAAATAATATCTTTGGGAAAAGATTCCTCAGGACAAAACATACCAATTATAATTAGCTTTCAGTGTTTTCGAATGTTGTAACTTTTACCTTCTTAAGCTGTGCTCCAATAGTGCCACCCACCATATTTTGATAAACATAGTGGACAATATTCTTTTGCATTTCCCATGGATGGAAGGCAACTCTTGAATTTCGAACCATGGAGCCACCAAAGCAAGCTTGTCCTGTCCCCAAACAACAAAAATGAGTATATTTGATTACTTGCTTAGTTAATATAGGAAGACTTCAGAGTTTATTTTTTTACTTACATATTAAGAACTACCAACCAGATCTAAATTCAAAACAGTTGGGTAGGAAGACAGAACTAGAAGAAAAATGGTTAGTTAATGCATTGGTAGATGTAAAAGTATAGTTTCATCAGCATACTAATACTAAAAATAAGCTAGTAGACCATGTAAAGATCTAATAAAAAGCAGATGTTTAAACTTTTAAGAATGCACAGGATAAGAGATAAGCAATTTTTCTAAAATAGTAATGGCAGGAAAAAAAATTCACAGAATGTTAAATGGGGATGGCAGTATTCAGTTAACTATTAATTTTTTATTCCATTAGTAAATTGAGGGAATTGAAAAAAAATTGATCTTGGGGGAAGGAATTACTGACCCCTGCTAGGGTGAATTTCTTCCTTATATCCCTTTAGAAATAATGTTATACACTAAATTGACAGAATTATTGAGAAAACTCAGATTTTTAAAAGACAGGCATATTGTACTGAATTATATACCGAATAGGTGGAATTTATTAAGTTTGGAATGAAGACAGGTTTTTTTCATGCTGTCACAAAAGTAAAAGAAGAATGTTTAGGAGGTAGGAAAATACTATAACTGCTGATATGAAGGACTGGATTTCAAAGATGTGATTTAGCTATATTTGAGAAAAGTAAAGATTCTGTAAAAAAAATGACACATTATGTTTCCTTTGGAAAAAAATCTTGGACAGGTTGGGTCAACATTGAAAACTTTTTTTTAATGCTAAAAAAATCAAGTGAACTTGGAATATAGTTGGGATATATAAGGTAGATAACTTGGGATATAGATGTAATTTTTTCATTTGTTTTTGTGAATGGGAAATTGTTTATTTTTATTTTATGTATGTCTGTTTCAGAATGGATTAACCAAAACTATTTGGTGACTTTAAAAAATTGAGCCACTGTAGGATTGTTAAGTCTGTCTTCTGTATGCATGATCTATGTTTGTTCTTATTATTTCTTGATTTTTAAATATACAGAAGCCGCCCAAACTTATTGTGAGTTGGGCAGGCTCTAAATTGTATAAATAAATAAAGGTTTGACAGCTAATAGCACAGGACAGCTTCTTTATCTGCTCTACCAGGAAGCCAATGCACAGAAATTTAAAATGAAGCTGCTTCACAAATGCACCTGCACACATGCCCTATCAGCAATACGTTTGTGCCAATGCACAGTACCGCAAGTATTTTTTTTCTTACTTATTTCTGAACTGGTCTGCACTCCCTCTAGCTTGCCAAAGAGGGAGCACTGAAACCAACAGTTGATTGGTATCCTGTTCTGTGTTTGGCTCCACAGTGAGTGGGGAAAAAGCAACATTCATCTCTCCCCACCCAAAATAAATGAACTGCTATGGCCAGGGCTGGGGGAGTGGGGGGGGGCAGCTAGCACTGAGAGCAGCAAGCAAGCAGTGAAAGAACAACAATTAGGCTTCATGGCTCCTTCTTTTCAACTGGAAAAAAGGAACCTCAAGAACTGGGAGATGGGCTATAGCAGGATTTCTACAGTGGGAAACCATCCACCCTACAGTTCCAGAAGAAATGCTATAAAATAGACTGTGTAGCATTTTTTCTGGAACAAGAAATGTGTGAACCTGCAATACACATAGCCTACTTACTGGAAGTTAAATGCCATTTCATGGAGGCATAAAAATACCAGTCCCCCAATTGCAAGGCACCTCTGGTATTGAAGTCCGCTATAAAGTCATGGATGAAAAACAGATCTCACCTATTAAACACAAGAAAAGCAATCCTTTGAACTTCCCCCTTTTTCTTCCTACAGCTAGAACTCATAGCAGTGAAATAGCAAACTAAATGAAAAATACTAGAGAGAAATTTGAGATACATAGCAAGTAATATATACTCAAATACTTCATAAAAACTTCACTAAGAATTGAAGAAAAAATACTGAATGATTCTAAGCAAATGAGTAGCATAATTTGAGTTTTAAAAAGACAAAGAATTAAATTTAGGATTCTACAATATGAAAAATAACAAGATGGACTGGCTATATCAAACTTTAAGTTATACAGGTAGTCCTTGACTCACAACCATAATTGAGCCTAAATTTTCTGTTGCTCAGTGAGACTTTTGTTAAGTGAACTTTGCTCCAATTTACAACCTTTCTTGCCACAGTTGTTAAGTGAATCATTGCAATTATTGAGATAGTAACACGGTTGTTAGGTGAATCTGGCTTCCCCATTGGCTTTGCTTGTCAGAAGGTCACAGAAGGTAATCACATGACCCCGGGACACTGCAACCGTCATAAATGTGTCATTTGCCAAGCAGCTGAATCTTGATCACATGACTATGGGGATGCTGCAACAGTCATAAGTGTGAAAAATGGTCATAAGCCACTTTTTTTCAGTGCCGTTGTAACTCCGAACGGTCACTCAATGAACTGTTGTAAGTTGAGGACTTCCTTATTATCAAACTGTTAAATTTGATCACAGATTGAATAATACCATGCAGTTGAATATTTCTATGGAAGAAGTAGAACTTTTAAGAGGCTCACACATATCCAGGTCCGCTACAAAAAGAAATGTTAATTGCATAACAGGCATTCAATTATACTTTATTAAAAATAAGGGGCAAATCTAAAAGAAAAATAGACCCTCTTGTCCCAACAGCAAACTATTTATTTTCATGAAGGCAAATATGCTAAATATTTTATTACTAAAGAAATAATTTATATAGAAATCAAGATTTACCGTTCGTTAAAAAAATCTTTAAGATTCTATTTGGAACAGTCAGAAATGCATAATTATAAGTAGCATAATTCCAAAGCAACTACAAAAATAAGGTGATATAATTAGGAGTTTGACTGAATTTGAAATGTATATAGCACAGAACTGAAAAATCTATTGGAGGGTGTATGTGTATGTGTGTGTATGATTACTGAAATGATTTAGAAAATGAAAAAGTCAAAAGTTGCATGATTAAATATAGAAATTAAGCAGGACACTTAATATGCAACTGTGGAAATATCAATAAAATGTAAATATTAAATTTACTGTGAATGTATTATACTCAGAAAAAGGTATGTGTGCTTTTTTGTTGGTACATTACTCTAATATTTTTATTGCTAATCAAAATATGTATTAAAAACAGCTAAAATGCTATAGTCAGATTAGATCGTTCTTCTATTATCCAGTGGCAATGTTACATAGCTCAACAATTTTGGAAGATGTTTCACCATAGAATGAAACCATTTTTAAATAATGACTTTCCTTTTGTGTTAGTTGTTTTTCTGCTAAGTATCACAAAGCCTTATATGTAGCTCTATATATATATGATACCCACTGCTAGAATATTCTATGCTTCTTACTGCAAATTACATTCAATTCCTTCATTAGAGCACTGGTAGATTAAGCCTTGGAACATCAATATTTAAAAATAACTCCATATCTAAAAATAGGTTTTTACTAACTCTAATTTTAAAATGTTTATGAACTATAATTCTGCACTGTAGACTTCTGCCACATCTGAATTTTGGATTTCTTTCAATTTACTGTTTTAAAATTGTAAATTCTGTCTATCTGGCCACAAAGTTAATAGTGGATTGCTTTAGATCAGTTAGAAATCCTGCAGTCTGGTATGATTAAAAATGGCTTTTTGTATGAAATCCGTTCATATTTCTTCAGCGTGTTACTAAATCCCCACATACTCAACTTTTCCTGAGGCTAAATATACCCACCTCCTTCAATCTCTCTTTATAGTACTTAAATTTCTAATCCATGAATCATCCTCAATGCACTTCTTTGAATGTGTTCCAATATTTTTGAATGCTTCTTAAAGCTGGAGTCCAAAACTGGACACAATACTTAAGATGGTGTGAGTAAAGCAGAATAATTTACAATTTTATTGCATTTGTGTTTTTTTTCAGCCATATCACATTGAGGGTTTACATTCAACTGCAACCTATTCAAGATTTTTTTCCCCAGTAGCTTTATTAAACCAGATATTTTCCTAATCTGGATGTTTGTTTCATAAATGAAGAACTTTGCTTTTATTTCTGTTAAATATCATTTTACTTTCAGCCAATTTCTTTAGCACATCAACATAATTTAGAATTTTATTTCTGTCTTGTGGGTTACAAGTTATCCTAATTTTCAATAATCTGCACATCTGATTAGCATTTATTCCAGCTATAAAATATCAAAAAGTAGAAGATCCAAGACTGATCTTTGTGGTATTCCTCTCAATATCTCCATCCAATTTGACCAGGTCTGTTTAGTAAGATTTTCAAGTCAGGATTCCCATAAAAAATAAAAACGTTAAATATTATTAAAGCAAGAAAACAAAAAAACTATTATTTGTTTGTGAGGGTGAACTGGAACTTTTTTATTCAATTATGTCACACTCACTAGGACAAGTATATATCCTAATTGTGTGAAATACCAAGTGCAATCACTTGTAACTTAGAGCAGAACAACCATCAGGTTATACTAGAAGAGTTTCTTCTGGAAGACTCCTCAGATAAAGGCAAATGTGAGCACAGTCATCAAACTGCTGTGCAAAATTAAACAACTTCTGACAAAAGTTTTTTATATATATATGTATGTGTGTGTGTGTGTATATATATAGGGAGGGGGGGGAGAGAGAGAGAGAGAGAGAGAGAGAAAGAGAGAGAAAGAGAGAGAGAAAGAGAAACCCAAAAACATAAAAACAGGATATTCCTACTGGAACAGAATATTCCAGTTAGTTCTATAGCTTACATAAAATGCACGGAGTTTCTAGCAGTGTGATTTTAACAAACAAATCTGCTGACACTTCATGAAAAAGCCTAAGGGACTGTTGCCTAGAGAGAATTTTGCTGAGCAATTCAGCTGTAGAGGTTTGACTTTAGTTTGTTTTGTTTTTCATAGTTAGCGCCACTTTTTATATTTAATCCCTAGATAGTTTTATTTATTTATTAATCAAATTTAAATAGTCACCCACGTGTGAAAAAGTGACTCTGGGCAATGTATAATAAAAACTATGAAAATAATAAAACATAAAAAACAATTATGCAGAAAATCACAATTAAAAGTTAAGAGAAGGCAGCATCTGTCAACAACAAGGGAGTCACCTCAGTACCCTGTGGGTCCCCTAGAGGTTTTGAGGGACGTCTGGAAAATCAACAGGGATGGATCCAGCCTCACTTTGGGTTGGAGGGAAGGATGTTCTATAGGGCGGGCACCATGGCAGAAAAGGCTAACTGCCTGGGTCCGGCTAAATGTAGCTGCCAACAGACGGGACTGTAGTATACCTCTTTTGCCAGTTCTGATGGGATGAGCAGATGTAATCAGGGAGAAGCAGTCACTCAAATAACCTGGGCCCATGCCATGAAAGACTTTAAAGGTCAAAGCAGCACTTTGAATTTGATCCAGATGTAAACCGGCAACCAATGCAGCTCGTGGACCAGAAGTGTAACATTTGCCATTCTAAAGGTATACATAATTGCCTGCACCACGACATTTTGCACCAGATGAAGCTTCTGAATGCTTTTTGAGGGAAGTCCCCTATGGAGCACATTACTGTAGTCCCACTGAGTAGTGATTAGGGCATGAATGATCATAAGCAGAGCTTCCCAATCTAGGAATGTGTGCAACTGGCGCACAATACAAGCTGCGCAAAGGCTCTCCCACTCATGACCGTCAGCTGCTCTTTGAGCAGGAGTGTGAGTATAAAAAGATTCTGAAGTCTGCCGGGCAGATCAAGCCCATTTATCACCAAACAAGGCATAATCCTAAAACTAATATGTCCCAAAACCCAAAGCCACTCAGTATTGCCAGGGTTCAATTGAAACCTGTTGTTCTTTATCCAGACCCTCGCAGCCTCCAGGCACTGGGGTAAGATGCCCACAACATTGCTTAATTCACCAGGAAAACATTGATGATACCTCAATCTGTGGTAATGGATGAGGTTACTCAATGGTCATATACATATTGAATAGGAGCAGACAGAGCACCGAACTCTGCAAGCATCCCACACAGTATGGGCGGGGAGTGGAATGTCACCACCCCCATTACCACTGCAACTGATTTCAGAGAAAGGAGGTGAACCAGCATTTCACAGTACCACCCACCCACAATCTTCCAAGCCAATCCAGAACTATACCAAAATCAATGGTTTGGAGCCATTGAGACATCAGGTAGAACAAGGATGGATTCACAGATACACATATCAAGAACAAGGATTAGATGTTATCTGCGTCAGAAAAAGTGCAATGTAACTTTGTCCAGGACAATACTAATAATCTTCAAAATAATAGGATATGCAACATTTGACAATTTGTTAAGTTAAATAACAAGAAGCAGATCAAATGAAACAATTAAAAATACATTTATGTGGCACAGTATTTGTAGAAGCAAAGGACAGTGAGAAAAATTATCTACCAAAGGAGTTTATACAATACAAACAGGGCTTAGCATCACTCTTTACTTTCACTCATTCAATAACACTTTTCATTATTCATTTTTCACATTAATGAGTACACCCATATTTCTAAAGATCTACCCACAGTCAAAACAGGTTTGGGTCTTAAACAGGAGCTTACTGTCATTATTCACACATTATTCTAAATGACAGTATTTAGAGCCTTGAAAATAGTTTATTCAACAAATTTTATTCTACAACCATTAACTTAACCCCATTAACTTTAAGGTGCTATGAATATATAAACCCATCAGCACTCCGTCTCTTGTGACCAACTAGAGTGCAAACATGACATCTAAACTGTGCTTTCCTTTCCCTGGTTTTATTTCATTAGAAATAATGTACTCTCAGTTGTTGTGGTTTATAAGGAAAGAAAAGGCTGAATTAATACAGAAACTGCAAAGCAGAATGATGTAAGAACTGCCACAGAGTGGGGGGTAGGGACCATTTCGCCCACAGAGGTACGGCTTATCGAGAGAATACTCACGTTGAATGTGATTTAGAATGCACAGCAGGAGAGAGAGCAGGAAATAAATTATCTCTAATCAACTCTGTAAGTTCATACACATATAAAAATAATTTTGGAGCAGCGCAAAGAACTTTTTTAAAAAAGGTTCAAGTGGAATGATACTTCACTCACCTTTACAGGGACTACCTAGCTAATTTCTAAGAAATTTTAAAATGTTTTAGCAATAAAAAATGGCTTCATTATTGTTAAAGCCACCACACATGAGATAAAGGAAAACTGAGGTCTTTTATTCCTGATCTTTTTATTTTACTCCCTTTATTGTTGTCGGAGGCAACAACAACTTGATGGGACACAATCAATTATGATGATGAAAATCTGTTGGAACCAGCACAGGTGCTACAGCTGGAATATTCCCCATCCCCACCCAACACTCAGTTTTGTACCTTCTTTGTCAGGAGGTTATAAGGTAACTTAAGGATGTTAACACTTCTGTTTGGATTTACATGACAGATGATGCCAAAGTTAAGCTAAGCAAAGAAAGCATTGAAAGAGAAGCACATAGGGGATTGATCTGCAATTCATTTATTCAATCCAATTTTCCAGGTTGGCACAATATATTGAACAATAAACTAACAATACAAACTCACCCTTGCACAACAGGCTAGGCTAAAGTAAGCTAGCTTGTCTGTGATTAGGTATGTTACCTAAATTGTTAAATTATTTTATGTTTTAACATTTATACATAAAGTAGAAAAGGTAGAGGCCATTAAATAAAATCACCTAAACAGCTAGTCTATTACAATTTTTCCCTGCTGCTGAATGAGTGCCACCCACATTTCAATCAACAAAAAAGTACACTGGCATGAAATTTTCTGCCCCATCCGTATCCTGCCTCTATTTCATCTGTTCTGACTCACTGACAAAGAAGCTATCCTAATTTTGCATGTGCAAAGTGATTAGTTGATTTCTCTGGTCCTCCCTCTTCTGCATTTCACCAGGTGGGGGAAAGCATCATCTGCCAATTACATTGCTGGAAAGGAAATATGAAAGGAAAAGCTGGCTGTATGCTTCTACCTTTCATAACCTAGACTCCTTGGACTCTTCCTCCTCAACCCAATTTTGAAAATGTTGGAATCAATAAACTGAATCCAACAAGGGAGGTAAACTTTTTTACATAGGCAACAAATTCTCCTCTATTCTATTTGGGACCGGGCGATCTCTATTATTTCAACTTTGCACTACAATTAAAGCAGTTACTCCTGCAAGCGGTCTATTATGAAATTCTGAGAAAAATAAATCACAATGCTGCTCTATTTTTCAGGAAGACATCAGCAGATAAGCCTGACCAGAGGACAGAAAAATGAAATGTCAAGCCATTACTGGTCACCACTTTTAATTTGACAGTGCTTAAAAGAATTTACATATCTTGAGTCTGTCTCTAAATTCTGCAGCCTTAAGGAAGAAAAAAGTATTTTTATGGCAATAGAACTAAGGACTCGATAGATGAATGTGTGGATGAAGTATGAAAATTTTTTACTAAATCATGTTTTTATAAATGAAGACAGCCTCAAAAGACAGAAAAACAGAATTATACTATCTTCTCTGAAAAATAACTGCCTCTAGATCTCCTAAAAGTCACCACCCCATCAGCTACTTTGTTTTCATTCACCCTAGAAGTGCTTTTTGAAGAACTAGTCAATATTTGTAAGATGTAGAATAAAAATAGTATTGTTAAAATAAATATACCTCTCAAGCAAATTAATTAGAAGCAGCAAGTCCTTCTGTACAGGGCAGCAACTGAATAATCAGTACATTGTTTACCTCGATGTGATGAATTTCAGTTTGCCAAATAATTACTCAATCATTTACATGGCCATTTTTGCAGTCCCTGATATACCTCTTTTTTGCAGTTGTTTGGTTTTCCTCACAAATAGTTTTTTTGCTTGTAACTCATTATCCAGTTCTCCATAGTCTCGCTTCCTTTTTCCAGATGATTTTGATACTTTTTCTGATTGATGTTCACATGGATTCAGATGCTCATCCTTTGACTGCTTCCTAGAACCCATTTCGTTCAACTGAAAAAAGCAATGTATTAGGAGGAGTCAGAAAACTAAGCATTTGATCTTTTTGAAGTCAAGTTTCTCTGCTACTATACATTCTTATTTAAACTTTTTTTTGTTTTATTACATTTATACTCAGTATTTCTTCCATCCTGGTACTCAAGGCTCCAACATACATCATATTCAGGCCCTGGCCAACCCTTGCCAATTTACTTTCAACTTGTGGCAGTCTCTAAAGGTATTCCACAGAAAGTCTCTTATTTGCTATTTATTTCCAAATTGTTCTTGTTCTATACTAGAGGAAAAACTAGATAACTTTGCATTAAGTACCCCATCTAATTATGGTGCAGCTTTACATATATTAGAGCAGAGAAAGTAGAAGACATTTGCTTCAGTCTTATTATTCTAAATTACAAATGCAATTTTTACTTAAAAGTAAATCCCACTGTCTTTAATGGCCCTCATTTCTATCTAATCTCCAGCTTTACTTAGCCTTTACATCCACTTGTACTGTTTGTTTTCTTAAAGACCAAAACGCAAACAATCAATTTAAAGCATAATTCTGCACTGACAATAATATTTAAACAGGTGGCATCTAATTATCCTAGCCCAGATTCAGATGTATGCAAGTAAGGCGATCTGGCTTCTCCTCAGTCTTATAATTGCCATCTTTCTCCTAGTAAATAACTGGATTGTCTCTCAGAAAATAGATGAGCCTGCCTCAACCCAGTGAACTCTGGATATGCAAGACTACAAAACAGCCAATATAATATTTACAGGGTTTTATGTTCCAAGATTATGAAAGTTGTACAGCCAATCTGGAGGGCACCAGTTTAGAAAAAAGCTGTAACGCATTCAAAACAGGAATATATTGATATATGTAATTTAGGTTTCTTACATGTTTCTAACCACATCCTAAAGATTTGTCAGTAATCACCAGCCCAGTGATTTTTGTATTTCTTTTTCCATCCCAGATTCATCAACATAACAAAGTTCTGCCGAAATTTTAAAAAGCAATCACAAGCCAAACTGATACATCACGTTACCTTCTCTTCTACCATGTAGCATTTTCTTAAGAGAAAAAGACTTCTGATGATAATAATGTTTGTTTTTGGCACGGAATATTTACAAATCCTCATTTATGCTAGTATCTCGGTTCGTACAGGAGAGAGAACCTGTGTGAAGACTCCCGTGCGGCTAAGGAATTCAAGTTTGATATCCAGACTGCCTTTCTGGCTGCGTTTAGGTCTTTAGGACAAGTTCGCTACACCTAACCTGCTTCAGCTTTGGGATTCTCTTTCTCTCCTCCCCCCTCCGCTCCCCAAAAAAGCCCCACACATTTCCACGCACAAATTTGCTATCAGCATCGAGCAAGGAGCAGAATCCGTTTGGAACACTTTCTCTTCTTCTTCTTCTTCTCAAGATTTTATTTATAAGTACCCGAAACTTCCCTCTTCTGATATACTCGAGGGCTGACTACTCGGAAAAGCAAAGCCCATTCAGAGACAGAAAGCGGATTGAGAAGCCGGTCGTTAGCATTAGCATTAGCAGGACGCCCAGCTGCAAGGCAAAGGCCATACGTGCCCAGAGTAAAGAAACCCTCTCTCTAAGGCACGAGACTCTGGGACAGACTGGAGAGTTAGAGAGAAAACAGCAGCTGCACGGCCAAGAATATTGGTGGGGGGGGGCGAGACCCCTCCTCACCTGGAGTCTTGCGACCTAGCTTGCACGTTCCCCCGTAGCGATGCAGAGGTTCGCCGGGATTAGGCAACCCCCACTCAGGCACTTGCCTCCCGAAATCTTTCTCCTCGATAGTTTCATAATCTGGCGAGGAGGAGGAGCGACCAAGCAAGAACGAAAGCAGTGAAAACAGTTTACGCGGGAAACCCGCTTGGGTTCCGCCCAAGCCTAGCAGCGGAGCGACGGGCCTCATCCACCAAGGAACGTGCTCTTCCCGCTCGCCGATAGGGGGCGCCGCAAGGAACGGGCCGCGGTCCAGGAAAAGCGAAGGGAAAAAGTGTGGAGGTTTTTAGTCATCCTGGTCATGGGTGTCCCAAAGGTGCTTTTTCAAGAGGCAAATGGACTTCTTCGTTTTTTTCCTGGAAGTCTTCAAGGAAAAACTTAAGTCCAGTTGCCTCTTAAAAAAGTACCTTTGGGGCGAGGAGAAATGCCAGGAACTTGAACTCACCAGAGAGTTTCAATTTTGTCATAGAAAGAAAAAAAGAATTGCCCATTCCCTAACCAAGTTAGGCATAGCGGCGTATAGCAGCAATTCTCTCACCCTTAGGTTGGTGGGAGGGGGCAGCTCTGATGACGCGCTTCACCACCGGTGGTTAATTTAACTGTGATTTAAATGACACCCTAAGCGAACTACCCACACAAACTTATTTTGCACTGGTTGCTAGGTTAAAAACGTGGTTGGCTAGTCTGTTCGTGGCATTTTAGAAGCCTTAGTGAAAAGCATTGTAGAAAATGCAAGAATGGAAAGGAAAAGAGGAAAAGATTTTCCTTAGGAGAAAACCATGCATCAAGGAGGAGTCTGTTTATATCCTGTAGTTCTGACACAGCTGTAGATTTATCTTAGAACATACAGTAGTAGTAAATAAAAAAAAACCCCAGCAGTTATGACAATTGAGACAAGTGTGAATTTTTAGGTGAGTTTTAGGAGAACAAAAGAAAAAAAACAATGTCAGCAAGGTGAGAAAACATTTGCATTACAATCTACTTTAGTATTACAGAAGGTGTTAGAAAATGTCCAAACATAATTTTTGATAAAGTCCAGTAAGAACTATATGTCATTTTCTTGAGTGCAAAGATACATTTTCCCATTTACCACACAAATTGAGTTTTTATAACCTTCTCCCATATCAGTGCCATGAGAATTGTCATTTCCACCCAATTTGTTTTAGAAAAGGAAAAATCCCTTAACTAAAACAATATGCTCTAAAGGAAGACAATTTTTTTTCCAAAATAGCACTTAAAGGCCAGTAAGAATGGGACTGATTTTAATGATACAGGACCAAAATTAATACATTGTTTCTCCTTCAAATATTTATATAGTTTAATAAATTAAAAATAAAATTGCCTTAAGTTTGTTATTAAATATACTATGTGTAAAGGCTACAGTTTTTAAATTGTAGACAAAGTATGAACAAAAGCTACTACTGTAATTGCATTTAAGATATGGACTTAATCTACTAGAAAATAGTTTACCTATGTGCTAGAAAATATATCCTAAATCTGAATTCACGGTTAAGTCTTTAGGATGTATAAGATCTAATTTCCAGTAGCTAAATTATTTTTACCAATAGGATGTGGGTATAGTTACCTATTTAGCAATAGCAATAGCACATAGACTTATATACCACTTTATAGTGCTTGATAGCCCTTTCTAAGTGGTTTACAGTGTCAGCATATTTCCCCCAACAGTCTGGGTTGGGGGTCAGCAATCTGCGCTCCAGAGCCGCATGTGGCTCTTTGGGCCCTCTCCTGAGGCTTCCTGTCGGATGATCCCACCACTGGCTGGCCCCGCCCCTCCCCTCCCACCCATTCCTCACCTGAGAAGGTAAGGGTGACAGTGGTGGATGGTGACTCGTTATGTATTCCAGGGCGGGAGTGAAGCACCCCTCTACTTGCTTCTTCTTCCTGCCCTTCTTGATGCTGCACACACCTTGGCCACTCAGGGAGACACAGGTTGGGCTGACTGCAGCCGATGCTCCACGTCATAATGGGCTCCAGGAGGAGGAGGGGACGCCGTCTCCCCCATTGTGAAGTGCGCTAAATGTAAGTGTGCTGTGCAAGGCGCTTCAAGAGCAGCGAGCAGGCCATGGAGGTGGCGAGAGCCGTGGCATCAGTGTCTCAGGGCGGAGATAAAGTTGCACATCTCCCTGAGCAGACGAGGTGCGCGCAGCACCAACAAGGGCAGAAGAGGCAAGTAAAGGGGCGCTTCGCTCCCACTCTGTAATAAGAGCGAGTCACCATCCACCGCCGTCGCCGTTCCCTTCTCAGGCCAGGTGAAGAGTGAGGGCGGGGGGAGGGACTAGCCAGTGGTGGGTTCAGTCGACAGGAAGCCCCAGCAGGGGGACGAAAGAGCTTCATTTATCTGGGAACATGAAATGACTTTTGATTTAAATCATATGATAAAAAACAACCAAAGAAGAAGAAAGAAGAACATCAGCAAAAAAAATCCCCAACCCTTGCCTGTTTTTGGAAATGGTTCAAGAGAGAACACACACACACACACACACACACACACACAAAAGAGATGAGAGATGGGAGAGGGAGAGAGGGAAAGAGATGAGGGAGAAAGATGAGAGAAAGAGGGAGAGAAAGAGACAGAGAAAGAGAGAGAGAGAAAGTGAGAGAGACAGATGAGAGAGGGGGGAAGAGGGAGAAATGAGAGAGAGAGAGACACAGAGACAGAGAGAGAGATACCTGTTCCCCAGAGAAAAGAAAATACTGGGAGCCACAAAACCTGAATAGGTGCGGCTGGGGGAGGGTCTCATGTGACTAGGTGGGAGTGACATTGAGTTGGCCACGCCCACCCAGGTTTTGTGGCACCCAGTGTTTTCTTTTCTGTGGGAAATGGGTCCAAATGTCTCATTGAGTGTTTAAGGCTGCAGACCCCTGGTCTGGGTCCTCGTTTTACCGACCTCGGAAGGATGGAAGTCTTAAGTCAACCTTAGTTAAAATAGTTTGTGATTTGTGTGACTGCAGACAATTGGGTTACTTTAACAGATAATTAATCAGTAAGTTGTGCAAATTCATTTACACATCCTACTAAGCTATAGCATGGGTTATTTGGTTTAATATGTTGAATGAACCCAGTCAGTGTGATTGGTAAACTATGGCTGATAGACTAAACCTATGGGTGTAGACTGTAGACAAACCATGTTTTTAATAAATGCAGATTAGTGCGCATAAAGTGGCCGCAGTGGCTCACGTGGACACTGGACCTGCTTACTGCTGAGGCTGGCAGCTCGGCGGCTTGATTCCCATGAGCGATTAAACCACGGAGGAACAAGAAAGGAGCCTCCCCCGAGTGCCTACCGGCATTCAGGCATCCTGCAGGTAAAGATAGCACCACTCATAAAAATTCCTTTCACAGAGGCAGTCAGCCACCTTGGTGATCTGTGGCTAACACGTGCCATACACTAAAAAAAGTAAATAAAGTGAGCATAAATTTTAGGCTCAAAAACTCTGCAACTAGACTACAAGGGAAAGATGAAGTCTAAAAAAAATTGAAAAGGCATTTGTTAGTGATTGTTAGGGATGCTATAAAATATATTCTTAGAACAGATGACTAGACTGATTTGCCAATATAGCTACCACAATGTTTGAACCACGTTAAGAAATTTGTCTTTTTTACATTTATTGTATTATGTAATCTTGGAGGGAGTGTTTACTTTTTGATACTTTACAGTCTAAAGTGAATAGATCAGGAGTGTTAAACTCGTTCTCATCACGTGATATATCATGACTTTACTCTTCGCTAAAACAGGGTGGGTGTGACACATCCGGCCCGAGGGCCGTGAGTTTGACACCCCTGAATAGACTATATCCACAGGTCCTTTTCTCAAGGCTTTCATTACAGGCCTTGAATGCTTGCAGATAATTAAAATAAATTCAGCACCCACTTTTAAAAAAATAATATACAGATATGATCAAGAACAAGACAAGAATTTGAAAACTGTGTATGAATAGCTCACTTTATTTGCAGCTATTGTCTTCCAATTTTTTTAGATACTAGTGATACATAAATTACATACAGCTAATCTAGGAATATTAATGGGTAGAAAATATGAGCTTTTCTATATATCAAAAAGCAGATTCTTAGATAATTTAGCTGCAGAGGTGAGGAAAATGAAAGCTTGGCAGAATGTTAACAATGTCCACGGTTTAGTGGTAAAACCTGTTTGGTCTCAACTTTAATCCTTGGCAAATCATTAAAAGAATGAGGGGGGGGTGGGGAGACCTCTGCCAAAGACTCTACAAATCATTATAATTGAACAATTGTAGATCAGATGGAGATCTTCCTATGTCTTTATCAGTTAAAAAAATGGTCTGAGAAATAATGCCTGTACTGATAGGAATAACTGATAGGAATATGCATATTTTTGATTGAGATCAAGGAGGAAAAGTTTGTTTTAAGCATATTCTGTCTACTTTTTCTTCTGTCCTGAACTGGGGAGGAAAAAAATGCAAGTTCAATCTTATCCCATATCATTTTAATCAAATTTCTTTCTTTAAATGTGGTGTGCAATTCCTTAAAATTCTATATAAAAGGTAAGAAAGTAAAACAGGCTGTAGACTTCTATTTGAAAGCTGCATTTTTTGTGTAATTCTTTTTACAGCACACTAAAAGGTTGCTTCAAATGAGTTTCATAAAGGAAAGTTTGTTCCTGCCAATTTGAGGATCAGCAGTGACAATCTACACCTGAAGTACACTTAAGTAATCACAAACAATTAAAAAGCAGCTTCTGGATTTTGGAGAAATCTGTTTTGTGAACAGTGAGATTAATTCTGTAATTTCTTTTTAAAAAAGAGGTAACTACAGTATCTTGAGTTCTGTAACGAAGTATCATGGGAGGTTAAAATGCCCTGTTACTCTTTTGTCTTTGCTTCAGTCCAATAACAAACTTGTGTCCAATAATGCTTTTGCTCAAAATCTGGTCTGTCTGTCATACTTGGAATCCAGGGAGACATTGCTGGACATGATGGTATATATTATAATAAGAGGAAGAGCATATTACTGTGAAGTTGTTGGAGGCCTGTGATGATGCTCTTCATGTAAATATAGGGGCAAAATAGACATCTGTTCTGGTTGTAAGGTTTGGTTTGGGTACATTTTTCCATTTCTGGTTGCTTGTGAGAATTGGTTTCATGTCAGATATAAATCGGCTTCTGTCTGTCTGTAAATATAGGCCTGCCACCCAATGCCTGTATTGTATTGTTTTAAATAAAAGCTGTGAACCGCCCCGAGTCTTCGGAATGGGGCGGTATATAAATACAAAAATAAAATAAAATAAAAAATAAAAAATGAACTGTCATTGTCTAGTATGGGTTGTAGCTTATTAATAATGCATCTGAGTGGCTTGGGCTGTGAGATGTAGGAGACAACCAGTAATATTCTATTATTTTATTTTTGTGGTAATAGGCCCTCCCTAGCTCTATTGATCTGGCTCTATTGATTTATCTGTTGGACTTGCTGTAGGGGAAGTTCAGCCTCTGAATGCTTGTTTAAGTCCATCAAAGCATCTCTGTGAAGTGGGTCAGAACAAATGTGGTTGTAGCATACAGCTTGCATATAAATGGTAGAATTGATTATGTTCAATATTCTAAGTGGAAGTGGTATGTGTTTGCGATCTGTAGATTCCCTGTGTGACATAGTGTTTATGAGTTGATTAAATTCATGTATAAATCCACCATGACATCAAGGAAGTAGACTTGTTTTATAAAAAGGTTGGGGCTAACATTGATGATAGTGTGAAAACTGAGGTGTTGATGGAATTTGATGTAAGACTTTTTTTTAAGTTCCAGATAATATCACTGAATTTCAAGGAAAATAGATTTCAGGAGATAAAAGTATAGGAGATATTGCTCTAAGTCAGTTATTAATAAATTGGCATATTGTGTAACCACAGCCATGCTACTGATTTGCAGGTCAATATTGCCAAAGATAAAATACTTACGTTATAAGTATACATAGTCTGGTATCAAACTCTGTTGCATTGACATCAGTGATGATCCCATTAAACGACATACCACAGAAACAGAACAATTGGTTGTTACCTTTAATTTACAAGTCAAGCCCTGAAGTGTGTTATTACTGTAAGCTACAACCCATACTGAATAAACACTGCACCTTCTTAGACATTGGGTGGCAGATTTATGCTTACACCCAATGAAGTAATTCTCACAAACAATCAAAAACAATGGAAGGTGATGTTAACATGAAAGTGGACCCTGCAACCAGCCCAAATATCTATGTTGCCCCCACATTCACAACAGCAGCATCACCATCATAGGCTCCAACAACTTCACACACAAGATTAGAGGCATTTTCGCATGTACCTCCTCAAGTGTAATATGTACCATCATTTGTGGGGTACTTGTTACTCTCTGAAGTTTTCTGTTGTTTTCTGGAAGACATTTCATTATCAAGCTAAGTAACATCTTCAGTGCTAGAAGGGTATTGTGTTTACTCTTCAGCTAAGAGTAAACAACAGCCTAATCAAGAAACCACCAAGACCACTCCAACCAACACTGGCAGGGCCAGCCATTATATTAGTAAAATTAGAGCAACTTCCCTTCTCTCAAACACTGAGGATGTTACCTATTTTGGTAATGAGATGTCTGCAAAAAAAATAACAAAGTTGAGATAGCACCTAGGACCCCCACAGTTCAACTCTGAGCTACAAACAATCTTTTCTATCAATACCATAATCTGTCATCAATGCCCCCATGGATTCTAAGTGGGACAAACAGGTCACACTCTGTACAAACCTGAACAAATGCAATGTTTTTAATATTGTAATTAAAGCTTACACCTTTCAACAAATGTATTAGTCTGAGAAGATGCTATCAGATTGCTTCTGATTTTTGGATATCATACTGTAGATCAGGGGTGTCAAACTTGTGACCCCCAGGCCGGATGCATCACGTGCTGGCTACGCCCATGCCCGGTTTAGCAAAGGGGAAAAAAGTCACAATACATCACATGATGCTGCCGTGATGATGCAAGTTTGAAACCTCTGCTGTAGACTAATACAGTCCCCTCCAATTATTTGCACCCTAGTAATTCACCTTTGAAGGATAATTATAGTTATTTAAGTTTGCTTAACTACGGTTTTGATGCACTGATTCTTTTGGTAAGACCCACTAAGTTTAATAAGACGTTTTGAATAAACTGCTAAGGAAAATAAGATTATGTTCTTATGGACAATTTTCTAGGACCGAACTTTCTGATAACTTACGGGAACACAAGTATTTTTCTGATACAGTGGCTAAGTTTTACACTCCTTGCTTCTTTTGGCTTAATGTAATGCCATGCACCTACTCAATGTGTACAAAATATCTTCCTATTGAGTAATTAGTCAGTGACTATTTCTTACACATAAATGACTCATAAACATTTACATAGGGTGTGAACTTGAGATAGAAACAAGTACTGGCATATTTCCATTGGAGGTAGAAGCTTAATGAGTACGGTAGTAATACAGATTGGGATATTTCGTCTATTCTTCAGAAGAATACTGTCATTTGCATTACTTCAAAATTTCTAAAATCTAGCAGATATGGAAAAGTTCATGGGTCAAATGGAAAAACCGCCTTAAATGAAATAATGATTAAACAGTGGTTTATATAAAGTAAGTGTAAATTTAGTCTCAAGGCATCAAGCCTTGTAATAACAACCAATAATTTTGAAATGTGAGGATGTTTTTCTAAAACGTGAGGATTTTTTAAAAAAAATCGGAGACCTAACACTATTTGTTTAACAGTCCTGAATGTAAGCTGAAACTATTGCAGCACCTGGTACTGCTTAATTTGATCATCCCCTCCCACATTCCATTTTAAGGCCCAGCATTTCAACCTTCACTCAGCCTTTTGCCCCAGGCTTTTTTCTCTGTTTTTGTAACATCTTGTGAGATGAAGAAATATCAGGGCACTTCAAAACTCTTTATATTTTCATTACTTTTAGACTGCCTTTATAAGACTTAATAAGGATTCTGAAACTTTTTAAAATAGAATGATAGAAGTGGAACTATATTTGTCAGAGCAAATGAGTGGACAAAAATACATTGACCACCACTGAGTTTTTCTCAGCCAGACTTTGCTCTTGGAAACAAAGTGACAGGTTGATGATTATAGGCAAGGAAGGCACAAAGCAGCAGAAAAGGTAAGTTGCCTTTTCCATGTGCAATGCAACAGCCTCAATAAGTGAGATTCTTCATACTTATGGCTTGTTATTACTGTCCCGCTGAAGACAGCTTGAAAACAATGTCCATATGAATCACAAGGGTTGTTTTTTTTTAGTAGAGAGCTGACTGGAAAACTCTCCGTCTAAGTCAAACATATAAATGCTATCTTTAGGCTTATTTGTTTAATCGCTTACTAGATAAATACGGCCTATTTACTTAAATACCGTAACTGCAGTAAAATGAAAATTATCTTAGATATTGCAATAGTTTTTCTCCCTGTGATATCTTCCTGTAATAAATGAGCATGCTTACCAAGTAAAGTATCTCATCGAGGGCTCGTATAATCTATTGAGAGGGGGACGGGTTCTGCGGTTGCAGATACTTGAAACTGACGCCGGGGCGTAAGCTCTCTTGCCTAACCCTAGATGTAGGACTGGAAGGGTTCGATTAGTCATTGGCAGCTCCGCGCTTTCCACACGTGCAGAGGCGCTGCTGTTTCGATGGCGTCCCCGCTCTCAGCCCACAGATTTTCTTTTTTTCCAAAATTGGGTGGATACCGACTCTCTCGCCCCATTTCCAGGATGGCCAGCTCAGCCACCACGGCTGCTGGGCAGGGCCTCGGTTCATCCCCAGAGCGGCAGCGGGCTAATTGGATCAGAAAGTCACTCCCGCCCCGTTGCGGGCAGGGGGGGTGGAGGAAACTCCGCGTTTTTCCCTAGCTTCCTAAAGCCAGGCCTCCTTTGACCAGAGCAGACCAGCTCCCGCAACGTCCTCCTGGAAGCCTCTGGGGCTTGCCCAAGTCCGCCCATCGCCCGGGAGGCGGGCCAGGCCCCTTTCGCTGGACGTCCAGCAGCTTGAAATAGGGGGAGGGGCTAGCTCGGGCCGAAGAGATCGCTCGCCGGAGCCAGCCGAGAGGGAGGCGGATTGATCCAGCCTGAAGGGCTTGCGGAAAGCCTTCCCCGGCCGCCTGTTGCACCGGAGGAGCCCCGAGACTTTCCGCTCAGCCGGAATCCACAGAGCAGCCGTCGGAAGAGGTGAGTCTCCTAGTAACCCTGCTCCCCCGGGGGCTATAGCGGGGCGCGAGTTAACTGCGGCGCCCTGTGCCTCCTGAGCTGAATCCCACACGCCGAAGAGGGGCTCGCGAGCGGAGGAGTTCCTGCAACCCCCCTCCTCCTCCTTCACTGGAAAATGCCTCTTGGACCTGCTTTCCCGAGTAGGTACGAGGACGCCCATACTCCCCTGGCTCGTTTTCCATCGCGCTCGGCTGTTTGGGAAAAGGGGTCCTGGAAGTGGGAAGACAGAGGGCGATTGTCCTTGCTCAGCTGCTGTGCCGGGGAGGGAAGAGCGGCCGGAGTTCAGGAGGGGGCGGAGAGGAGCCACGATCGGCGCGAGGGACTGTTCGCTCTCCTCTGCAGCCCTCGCTGCCTCCCGGCCGCGGTTTTGGGTCTCCCTCCCACGTTGCTCGCGGCGGGCAGGGAGGAAAGAGAACAGCTGTCCGGGTTGAAACTGCCACACCTACCGCGGAGTTTCTGCCGAAGAAGGCATCGTCTGTGCGTACGGCATCCCCGATTCCCGCTATCGGAGAGTTTGGTTTCGCTGCCGAGTGGGAGTTTATAAAACCGAGGCGGGAGCGAATCGTTGAAGACTCGGGACCAGGGTCCTTTAATGTTTGGTGCGCCCCTCGGTTCCTCGGCAGGGTCTTCGGAGCGGGAATCCATTTGCTGCGAAGCAGCCTGAAGGGTCCTGAGTGGAAAAGAGGAAGACGTGAGGTGGGAGAGGGGTCTCCATTGTGAAGGCGAGAATAGCAGGAGCTACTTCTGCTGAAACCCGAAGCTCCGGGTCCGCAGGGAGTTGGCACAACTCTTGTTAAATAGAAGGGGCAGAATTCGCTGTGGGAAACCTTCGCCCTGCCTCAGTCTTGTACTTTTACAGGACTCAGGCAACAGTGTTGGCTGTTTGTAACTCTTATTTTCCCCATCTTCATAAAAACAAATGTTAAGCAACAAACTATATTATAGCTGCACAGTATAGGGGGTAAGAGCAGTATCTTAGGAGCTTTCCATCTGGAAGCACCTATAACTTCAAGTCTAGTAATCCTCTTCTTCCTGCTGTTGTACTTCCAAATACCATATCCTGCCTTTAATAATACCTTGATATTTGATAGAAATCATCCAAAGATAACTTAGAACATTTGTCATTTTCTTACTCATTATATGCTTAAGATGAGAGAATTAAATAAGATTGTATCTGTTTAAATGGGATATGCCCAAATCTGCCTGAGAGCATAGTAGTGTATCATAACATGATGGAATTTGAAGGGACAGTGGAACTCTGATCTCGATTTTGCCAACTTTCCTACTTTTCTAGAAATGAGTGATGTCAAATAACAGGAGCCAGTCGTATAAATAAAAAAAGGTTGATAATGTGGGCAAAATGTTTGGAAAAAAGCAGAAGGATAAAAGTTGAAACTCTTACAGTAATAAAATGGGAATTATACTGCTTCAGACTTCCACTGATGGGTTATGTTGGAAATAATTTTTTTAGCTGGGAAATAGATATCTTAAACTCTTGGACAAGCAGAACCTAGGTGTATCCTCAGCTCTTGTGACTTTGTTATTGGGCTTCAAAAATTCTGGATTTGTCTGATCAGAAGGAAAGAGGTTCATATGGCTCCAGTCATATTCTTACATATGCTCTGTGCTTTGTCCTTTCTTGATTTGGAAGAGGTCAGAAACTCTTCAAGACAAATGTCAGAGGAATTTTGCAAGCTGTACAAACTGAACCAGTCTAACAGCTTTCTGTGCCAACCGAAGTTTCTTTACTTATTCTATTTCTTTGAAGAGTTAGTCAAATAAGAGAGAAAGCCTGGAGTGCTTCAAATATCTTTTTCTGAATTTTGCATGGTTTAAAAAGATGATGTAAGATCCAAGCGGCTGTGAGACTACTTATATTGGAATATCTGTTTTTAGTAGTACGTGATAGTATAAATCTGCCTGAGGATTTCTTATCTTGTGAATAGATTTGAAATCTTATTTTAAAAATGATGTCATTTAATTAGATTTTTCTCTGAACACTATGCATTACATGTCTTAACATAGAGAATAAAAATGACAATGACTGGATTGCATCTATAATGTAGAGAATAAAATTACAGTGACTCACCTAACTCTACACATGAGCTGGAGTGGAGCAGAAATGGAATTCCTTATGGTATGTTGCACAATAAAATACCTGATGTTTTATTGAAGGCTTCTTTGTTCCAGCCCTTGTTTCATAGCTTCTGACAGCTATGACGACTGAAGAAACCAAATGATTACTTAACCTCTCATAAATGCTATCTGGGAGGTAGAAATATATGAGATATTCTACAGATTTGTGTGTTCTTGTCATGGGTGCCAAGATTAGGCAGTAATTTCAGTTAAGCACTTTATTTTTCCCCCTTTTACTTGGATTCCTGAGTACAGAATATCGTACTTTCTCCGGCATTTCAAGCATGGATGTGTGCTGTTTTTTCTAGAACAATAGAAACAAGTTTCTCATGGGCATTAAACCTCACAATTTTCCCAACGGTGGGAGGTGAGCCTTATTTTTCAAGATGACTGAGATGCTATCTGTACATCCAGAAGAAAGTTATTTTGTGTGCTTTTTAAGTAAAACAAATTTGCCAGTACAGCTTGTGGGAACAATATTTCCAGTCAGGATGTAAAGAATTACTAACTCTGTAACTTCCAATTATCTCTAATTTTCGGGACAAAATTTGTCATTTGGACTAACGCTTTTCTTGCTTGAACCATGATCTATAGAAGCTGTAGCTGAATCTTCCTGCACAGTTGCTTACTGTATAGCCATTATTGAGCTGTCACGTCAATAGATGTATTTGGGCATAATCTGGGTCACTTGACATGGTAATCACATGCCTCGGCGTTGGATGTTTAAATGCATGGCACTGTATTAAGAGTAATTTTCTGGATATTTGCATTGTAGTATTGGGTATTATGTGTGGCATAATTGGATGTTTAAATGCATGGCTCTGCATTGTAATTTTCTTGATGTTTACATTGTTGTATTAGGTATAATCTGTGGCATAATCATGGTAGGTTACAGTGCGTTTCTTTCACAAGTTAGCCATCCTTCGCATACTTTACAACAAGTTGAGACAATATTTCTGCTATGCAGGAACTAAAATTTTGTCGGTTTGTCTCTCAAGTCATGTGATTTAAGAATACAGTAAACCTTTGATTTAATAAACTAATAGAGGGCAGAACTGTCAGATTTAAATTCGTTTAAATGTCAGTTGAATCGTATTGTAATACAAGAGAAAAATCTGAAATGGAATTTAATGCATACATCAAAGGGTATAACAACTGCATAAAACAATGAATAGTTTGTATATTGCATCTAAAGATTGCTAAAGTAAGATCAGTTAATTGAAGGTTAACTGCAGTTAGAAATATATACAGCTGCTTGTATATAGATGTCCTCTCATGGACTATAAACCTAAAAGGTTTTATTTGTAAGCACAGTTGTGCCCATGTGTTGACAGGATATCTTAATCTTCCAGTCACTTGATATGTATCATATTAAGTACTATCTCGGTAATCATCACAACAAATGTCTTAGATTACTAGTATCTTTGTGTTAAAACAGAATGGAAGTAGTGAAGACAAGTGACTCTTATTAAGATAAAGCAGTAAATTCATGGGTGGGTTGATAATTGCAGTAGAACTATATACTGTGCATTTATTAGTCCTGATATGTTAACATTTTCATCCCTATAAACAATAGAAACCCAATTACATGAAGTTATTACTGTTGTATTCGTTTAGGTTAGCTACCCTTGAAACATCTTCACTATATGCTCAAAGTATAAGTCTGCCCAACTCAAGACTATCATTTCCTATATATTACATTCCTGCGTTAGTGATTGTACGGTCTCAAAATGTGGAACACAAAAGTAATATTTCATTTATAGGTTGCTTGTTGCAAACTAATTAAATACAAATTGTCTCCAGGTACAACTTCAATCTCTAAATTTGAGGGGGGGGAAGAATCTTGGTCATAATTACTCTTGATGTCTAGCAGAGTTTTCTTTATATGTGTGTATATATAGGTAGTCCTTGATTCATGATTACAATTGGGGCCAGGATTTCCATTGCTAAGCAAGGTGATTGTTAAGGGAGTCACACGTGATTTTATGATCTTTTTCTTTTTTTGCCACGGTTTTTAAGCAAATTACTATAGTTAAGTGAATCATATGTTTATGAAGTGAATCTAGCTTTCCCCCATTGACTTTGTTCTTGGAAGCTGGCTGGAAATGTTGCAGATTGCAATCACATGACCCCGGGATACTGAAACTGTAAATATATGACAGTTAACAGCCCAAATTTTGATCACAAGACAGTGGGGATATGTGTGTGACAGTTGTAAGTGCAAGGACCAATCATAAACCATAAGTGCTTTAGTGGTTGATGAATGAATGGCTGTAAATTGAGCACTACCTGTGTGCCTGTGTGTCCATATAAATTATATATACATTTAGAATTTTTCAGTGTAGCAAAATATACAAACAGGAACACAGATAGAAAAATGTGAGAGAGAAAATAATATTTTTTTAAAAGAAAACAAAACATTTACACCTTCTACTTTTCTTTCTGTTAAGTAATTGACCTCTTAAGCATTCCCAAACCTTTTCATCCCTTTTTGGTGTCTACCAGAGTTTTCAGTTATTCACTAAAATAGGAATTATGCAATATTTTTTTTGGAGCTGGTGCCTGTATTTCATAATTTAACATGCTGCAGAGGAAGGATGTCAGACCATGAGTGGGGATAAAAATGTAGTTAGCATTAAGTTAAATACAGTGTAATTACTCCCCTCTTACTCAAGGCACAAATGATCAGACTCAAATTATCCTGCTTTGGAAACCTCATACAAAGACCTAGCTCCTTGGAAAAGGCTCTAGTGCTGGGAAAGATGGAAGGAAAGAGATGACGAGGATGGCCAGCAGCAAGGTGAATTGGACTCAGTTACAGTGGCAATGAGTGCACTATTGGAAGACTTGAAAGTTCAGATTAGGCAGAGGTCATCACGGAGAAAATCTATTGATGTAGTCACTAAGAGTTAGTGACTACATCGATGACACATAATCATTCCTCATGTATTCAATAATTGTCCTGCCTGTCAATTACAATTCAGGGAGAAATTTTGTAGGGCCTCGAGGGAAGCTGCACTCAATAATTTGGGAGTAATGTGTACTCCTGAGACCTCAGGTTGTGTGTCTGTAATTAAAAACAGTGATTGTTATATATTGTACATGGTTTTAATGCACAATGTTAATGATAGTTGTCAAAACTGAAAGTGTAAACAGTTAAATATCACAATTTTGTTTAAAAATACTTAACTTCATTCAAACTATAAATTTATAATAAATATTTTTATATTTCAAATGTTCTTCCCACTGACAGCAAATTATTAGTGTCTTTCATTGATGTATTATTTTCTACAAACTTAAATCTTCATGTGTGTTGTCTGTATTTCAAAAATGTAAACTTACTCTAGTAGTTTTCATTTTGATTTGATTTTTTTGATCCTTAATCTGTAACTTTAAGGTTTGAGTTGTCTTACATTAAGGATATATAGCATTATATACTGGATTCTTTCAAAACACTCATTATTTTTAATATTAATGGATTGATAGTATAAAAACTGATAACCCAGTTTCAGATGTTTTGAATGCTTACAGTTATAGATGTTTACAGGGTTTATATAGCAATGTTTTAAAATTATGTTCCTGGGAACATTGGTTTCAATGTTCAAAGGGTCCTGTGGATGTTATGGCAATTCAAATTATTTTCTTTGTCAAATCTTACTTCAGACATTGAAATGTCTGCACATGCAACTCATACATTTCTAATTGATTGCCATTATTGCAAATAACATAAAGTAGTGTTTTTTTTAAATATAAAGATACTTTTCTTAAAAAAATAAAGCATTATTAAAATGTTTTTGATTTCTCTACCTTATATATATATATATATAAGTTTTTGGGTTCTGCAGCTGGAAACGTTCTTTCTCTTGAGCTGCTATTTGGACAGATCACCATTGCTTCTTCAGTGTATCCAGAGGTGGGCTGCTGGGGGCTCGCGGGGTTCGAGCGAACCCTTTGCTAAGACTGCGGAGTTTGGCGAACCCCCAAATCCCACTCCTGGCTGGCCCCGCCCCTCTCCGCCCAAC
>JANHFL010001847.1:27972-47592 GCA_032468155.1 Oxyrhabdium leporinum
CTTATAAGCTGTAAACCGCCCCGAGTCTTCGGAATGGGGCGGTATATAAATGTAAAAATAAATAAAATAAAATAAAAATTTGGTGCCCTGTTGGCTGCCCATCTATAGGCCATCTAGGACAGCCTCCACCAAGTATTAACATTCAGATTTATTGAATTTCAGATGCCATAATTTGAAGTCATAATGGTCAGGTTCTCAGAGCAACAAAGCAATAACAATAGTGACATTAAAACCAAACAATAGAATGTCTTTAAAATCGTGGAATTAAAATAAATGTGAAGCACCTAAATGATTTCATATGTAGCTGTCAGTACATTTCCTGAATCAATCTTCAGGATGACAATCATATAGAAAGAATGGCAAACTATTATGTTATTTATGTTTTTGGATTTTCTATTGTTAATTTTAGTAATAAAATGCATTTTTCTAAATTGTTTTTGTCACATCTTGTTTGTTTCATTACTCTTACTATTTGTATGAATTTTTATTTGCATGTTAATTGCTAGGTGTCTAGCAGGGCAGGACATACTGTACATACTATTAAATTACTAAAGTCACAATAAACAAAGTTCAACAGTAGTAAAGTCACAGATAAACATGATCTAGCATAAAACATAATATAGATGAAATGCTAAAATCACTATTAGTAACAAAAGTTGTACCATAGCGATGAAAGTGGTAGAAAATACTAGCATGTGAGAAAGAACCCAAAATATTGGCATGCTGAAGAAAAGACAGCAAGATGGACACCAGCATCCCTTGGGAAAGCATTTTAGAGTTGGGACTGCAACTGTTAAAATCCAAGGTTAAAATCTTGGCTTAGTGTTATGTAGCTGCTACTGCTCTTTTCATTAAATGCAACCTATATAATTCTGTGCAATGCTGAATGGGTGTCCTTGGTGAGAGAGAAGGTACCTTGAATATGCCAAAATCAACTTAAAGCTGACATTACCATAAGGTAACATATTATGGCACTCTAGCCTACGATTTTTTATTATGTATCTATATAAAATATCTAATGGGTAAATAACATTGGAATTTCTGTTAAAATATACATTAATCTAAATTAATCTATTTTGATGGGATCTCTGAAGACTAAATGAGAATGTTAACCATCAAAGTATACCTGTAATTTGGTATGTTTGATTCAAATATTGTCATACTGTTGACAAAAAAATGTAAACCCTAGTATTTTAAAGTCAGTCCAAATTGTAAATCCTAATCTCTTAGAGCGAACTATAGATATAGTTGATCTCAAAAACAAGAAATTAGATTTATTTCAATCAATAGTGTAACCTGAATATAAGCTGTTTAATTTTACCAATAAGGTTTTGTACAAGTAGTCCTCAACTTCCAACCATTCATTTAATGATGGTTCAACGTGATGGTGGAACTGGAAAAAGTGATTTACAAACACTTTTCACATGGCCATTGCAGCATCCCCATAGTCACATGATCGGTATATAGACACTTGGTAACTGGCATGTATTTATGATGGTTGCAATGCCCCGAAGTCACGTGATCATCTTTTGCGACCTAACAAAGTCAATGGGAAAGCCGGATTCACTTAACAACCATGTTATCAACAACTGTGGCCAGAAAGGTCAAAAGATGAGGCAAAACTCACTTGACAGTTGTCTTGCTTAACAACAGAAATGTTGGGCTCAACTGTGGTAAGTCCAGGACTACCTGTAGTAAGATAGGGAACTGCCAAAGGATGTATCTGGGTATCTTTGGTCTGAGTCTGTTTAACTTAGAAGATTTCAGTGCCAGATAACTTCTATTGCAAGAGAAAATCCCTCATCCGTGCACTTACATCAGGTGAAAACAACCAGACCCCCCACATATAAAGTTCAAAGAAGTTACTTTATTGTTCCATGCCTATTTCACAGGAATCTACCCAGACTAATAGCATTGGGGGGGAGGGATCAGACTATGTTATATAATGATTCCAGATTAATTTCCCACTTGAGCCCTCCTTCCAATAGCGATGCTTGTTCTCCAACAATTTAGGAGTATATTGATCTTGAAATATTTCATGCTTCATCAGAGAATCACATTTAAAGTAGCAGCTTCAGTTATAGCAATCAAATATGAAGGCTCTTAATAGTGCAATATCATAATTGCATTCCTTGATATTGAGTACATATTTCTATACAGTTAAAATTTTCTGACATGTTCATAAATTGTACAAATAAAATAGCAATCTCTTAAAACACATCCTTTTCTCAAAATGCTGGTTGGCTTGCATGATACAATATTAGCTTCTTTAACAGCAGATGAACAAAGGCTAAAACATTGAGGATTTTAGAATCCTACATTTCATTGGAAAGAAGGGCTTCTGAAAAACTATTAGCCCGAGAATGGGAGGTTAAGTGTGTGGGAGAAGTTTTTTCTAACTCTAGCTAGGGGTATCCAACCTTAGAAACTTTAAGAATGACTAGCTGGGGAATTCTGGGAGCTGAAGTCTACAAGTCTTAAAGTGGCCAAGGTTGGCCAACCCTGTTCTAGACAGTAGATGACATTACTCTTCCATTTTAAATAGCCACAATAGCTAGAATACTTAGGTCATTAGCTAATTATCTGTGGAAAGAAATTATTTCTAGATGTTAAGCAAGCAGTTATGTAAATCCCTTGAGCCAAAAACCTATGTTCTTATTTATGCCTCTGCTTATTTCAGACTACCTTTCTAAGAAGTCAGATGTTCACAGGTGGTATTACAGTAACCACCAAAATCATATCAGATGCAATTTATAAATGGAAACTTTATTAAAAAGTTTTGAATTAATTGCAAAATATCTGTAAGTGGAATTAGCCATTTCCTAGTGCAGAAATGGATTTTGCTAAAAAATGAAATACAAACCTCTAGTAATCCCACATTTTCTGCTTAATTTATCTAAGATTCTTTGGTGTTCTAAAGCCCATTGTCAAATTAGAGCAAAACCAACCAGTGAAATTGACCTTTTATATCTTTATATGCCTTTTGCAATACTGTAAATAATACTAATAAGAAATGGTCTGATCACAGCTTATCAGAATTTCAATAAGAGAGATTAAAAACTATTGATTATATTTTAACCATTGAATTTATATTTTTTGCATCTCAATTTTACTGCTATTATATAACTAATAATATTTGTACTTAAAATATTTACATAAAATAATTTCATCAGCACAACATACTCTAATACTACGTTGGATAGCAGTCTTAAACATTGATTGGATGCTTCCACTTTTGCAAAAGAATTTATCTTCTTGTTCATACGCTCTTATTCGAAATGCCTCTTTTCCCGTTGGACTGTTTAGCCCAGAATGTTCAAATACCTTACCTATTTAGCAACTATATTAAATTGGTGATGTCAAATGAAAATGGAAGATGACCTGGTGAATGATCTTGGTGTTCTCCTACCTGACAATTCTTTGTTTGCTGTCAGCCATGGATAACATCCCAGGTATGAAGAGACTGCAAGAATTCTTAAAAGAAGCATATGTGGCTTCGGAAATTCTAAACCCAGACATTCATTTATTTTATTTATTGTCTGTTAAACAACCATCGTGGCCTAGTTGACATAGGATAAGGTGAAAAGACATAGTTTGCAAAACGTGGGGGCTGAAATAACACATAGTGCTGACCTGTAGCCAATGATACAAATTTAATGGTTTATTTTAATGGATAAACCCACAATAAGTAAGTATCATTCCTACAGTGTTTTTGTGTGACATAACAAGGGCAAGATAGTAGCCTTCAACAGCCTGAAATTGTCAAGACTTCTCAGCTGGCATGGTCTTTCACAAGAACTAGGGAAAGATAGGATTGTATGCCATTTCTTTTCCCACACCACCCATTTCTTTAATGTATTCTGGTGTCCCCCAAAGTGCTAGTGAATGGTGGAAATAGAACAGAGAAGTAGCATCAAATTTTATTTTCTTATACTGCAATTATGGATGACATAGAAAACTCTAGACGTCTATTTTCCAGGATTAGAAACCGGCTTTTTGACCCGTATAACCATATGAGTATCAAACAAATGTTGGCGTAAAGATGGCAAGAATGAGATTGAAGATTGCAATATTTTATCAACTCCAATCTTTTAGATACAAACATTGGTTAGACTACCTTGAGCTGAAAGATCATCTTGTCTTCCAAGCCAAAGTTAAGGTTTCTAAAATTGGGTACAGTTCTGTGCATTTTCCTTCAGAAACCCAAAATTTTATAAATGGCAGTTAAATGACAAAGGGCCTGTTCTGAATTGAGCCAAACAAATTATAATGAATGATGGAAACACATTTCACTTAATTATTTGATTTACCTCAGGTACCTCATCCCCCACGAAAGGCAAGAGGAATTTTGGTGTTGGAGAATTTGAGGAGAGGCGTAATTGTGTGTGTGGAAGATACTTTCTTCACAAATATAGGGTCCATAAATGTTTGAATCAGAAGTACGTAATTAAACTTGAGCACAATGTTGGGGTAAGGGCAAAAGTTGTTACTTGTTTGTGCCAATCTTTGCTTCTCTAATAATTCTTTCCTAGTTTGTTTATATGTAGTATGAAGTTGAGAAAGAAATTATGGAAATTACCTTCTCTATTGCTTTACTTGTGACAAGTCTTTTACAAACATTTACAGTTGTTGGAGAGCAACCTTCCCAGTATGGAGGAGGGATCAAGCAGGAAATTAGTCTGGAATTATTGCATAAACATAAGAGGGCAAGGTCTGACACCTCCTTGAACGTCTTTGAGCCTAGTCTAGTTATTTCAAGGTGAAAGCTGCCAGTCTAGGAAGATTCCTATGAAACAGGCATAGAACAATAAAATAGTTTGAACTCTACAAGTGTGGGTCTGGTTATTAGCGCCTGACAACAGTATTCAAAATGCTTGTAAAATACTACCTAGTCAAGGTCCTTAACTTCTTGAAAGATTGACCACCATCACAACAAACATTGTTTGAAGAAATAGGATCTCAATCAATTAACGAAGTTGAAAGCCTGTGGACAATTCTGTTGATCTCAGATGATCTGCTTGCAGAAATGCAACTGAAAAGAGCACATTTATGTAATGCCTTAAACAAGAGAATTATGTGTTGCATGCCAGTCAAAAATGATCATCTAACCCAATAATATAGGAGCTTACGTAAGATTCCAAACTGGCATACAGTGTGTACTTTTGCTTTCTTCAGAGGTTCAAGTTATAGTAGAAGACTTCCTTTTTGTTTGAAGGCAGACACACCCTGCTGCATTGGCTACTTAGAAAACAGCAGATTGAATCTCATTCAGTAGTTTATAAAGGCCCTCCCTAAGCAGAGGTTGCTTTTATTTGTTCCTAAAACAATGGATCAGTGTCCCAGGCTAGCATTTCTGTTGTAATGACCACTAAGCATCGGATAGATCTTGCATTGTCTGCTTATGTATTTGCTTACACAACAAGGAGCTGACTCTGGCACGCTGGAAGAGTGGAGATACAGTAGAGCCTTGATATCATTTGACATTTCTCTTTACAAATCAGTCCATTATCACTCCTAAGCTACATTTACACATACCAGATATAGGCCATTCTTTTTCTCTTTCCCTGTCAATTGCATTATGCTGTTAGAACCGATTCAAAACTTGTTTGCATGAAGATTTCAGGCCATTGTAAACCAACACATCACAAGGAAAGCCTGAGACAAGCCCCATTTCTAGTGGCTCCAGTCACTGAAACCCAATTCTTATTAGCCTTGCCATGACAACAGGCTTAGTCACTCAAGTGTCAAGAGGAACACAGAGATCAGGTTTGACTCTCCCTAGAGGACAGAAGGCAGGGTCAGTCAGGACCTCCCACATTCCTGTTGTGTTGTGCCTTGAGCACTGTGAGAGGCTTCGTAGATTAAGGCAGGTTGTACAAGAATTGGAGGATTGCACCTCAGACAGTTGAGGTCAAGGCTGGAGTAGAAACAGCTGCAGGTGGATGAGATATAATTTGATAAACCACTGATATAAACCATATAATCTTTTAATATAAAGAATCTCTACGTGTTGATGCCATTTGGTGGAGAGAAGAGGCAGCTGTCATTTTTTGGACGGCTCTGTAGTTAGAAGGCTAGTTTTTTGAGCAGCTTGTAGAACAAAGGGAAAAAGAGAATAAATTGCAAAGCAGTAAAAATGTTGGTGTCCCCGAAAAGAATGCTATTGTCTCATGTTTCAGTTTACTGTGATCTTAGATCACGGCAGGCAGACAGAATTGTGGTTCACCAAGCTGAATATTGAAATTCTGTTGGTCTCAATACAAGAGTTCAAGGCTGAACTGTGGAGGTCTTGGTGCTCTCTAAGCTTATTTGCAGATGTTTCATTACCCAACTAGGTAACATTATCAGTTGAAATATGTGTGTGGGGTTGGGGGTGGAGAGGGTTGTTGCTTGTTTATACTGCCTTGAAGTTTTGGAAGAGGTGTAGTTTATGGTCTACCAGTGAGTTACAGTAACTTGCTGTAAGGTTCAAATGCTTTATAGATTGCAACTAGTGACAGATAGCAGAAATTATATGTAGATATTGATTCAGTGTCATCAGCCTGTATTTTACTTGCCAGTTCTTATAGACTTCCATATATCCCTCCAAAAGAGGAGGAAGTAATGTTTTATTAGCTATTGGGATTCAAACCATTCAAAATTTCAGAAAGGAATATACTTTGCTCAGTGTAATATTGCTAGAACCTTACATCCAGTCAATGTTTTGGAAGACAATTCCCATCCCAACTGCCAATGCTGCTTGGGGTTTATGGGAAAACCACTTCCGTGAACTATTGCTGAAGGGAGGCAGGATATGAGTACGAGACCAAATTACATATAAGTGACATAATGAAGCAAAGCTTTTGTTGCCCCAGGATGTTATCCTCAACAGCAAAGATTCTGACCAAGCTGGTAGACAACTACAGCCAGAATGAAGTAAACAAGGTAAAGAGGATATGAAAAGAAGAAAAAGCTAACATCACAGAACAGGCATAGCCTTCAAGATTTTGTTTAACCTCTAGTTCCTCTCGGTCTTAGCCCAATGGTGAAAGTTCTATTTAAATTATCTGGTTAAAAATTTATGGAAAGGATAAGGTTGTAGGAATTGTTCTTTTTCCACAACAAAGATGCAAGATCAGAAAAATGTACCACTGCACTTTAAATCTTACACCATTCAGGTGTTTTTTAATTTTATATAATGAGAATATTGGATCATGTGGTTGCTGTCTCCTTTCAATCATTTATCCCCAAGCACACAAAAAAAATCCACATTTAAAATGATTGTTTTCCTCACTACAGTTTAATTTCCTTGCATTTGAAAACAAACATTTGTTTTGTTTTTTTTAAAAAAATCCTCCATCAGATGCATGGAACAAATACCATGTACATACACAAGAAAGTCACAACCAAGGAATACTCCTTCTCCGAAAGGATTGGGCCAATCTAATACATAGCGCATATATATATATATGTTTTTAAAAAATCTAAAAAAATAAGAAAGCAATTTAGTGTTTAATGCCCAGCAAAATGTAAAGGCCAACGAAGAAAAATACCCCCACCCACCAGCCCTAAATAAAATCCATCTTTGAGACAGGAATGTTAGGAGCACCTCCTAAAGATGCTGGGAAGGTAGTTAACTGAAAAGAGTTTCAAAGGGAAGGAACTCAGCACTGCCCTTCTCCATTGTTCCTGGAATGACGAATGCTAAGATTTTTGTGCTTCCGTCAGCTCTGCTGATACATTCTAAAGAAATAAAAACTAAGAAAGAACGAGGCCCTATCTGGTTAGGTTACTTGGGGGACTTACATTTACATCTGAAGACATGCATTCACCCAACTGTCTCTCTCCTGTCCCCGCATCCCATGGGTTGATCTAATGAAATAGATGCTTCTTAGGACGTCCCATCTGCTTACCCAAAGGAAAATCCCGAAGAGGAAAATAAGTTAATAAGTAATGGGTAGCCAGGCTGACCAACCTTGTTGGATATTCTTCTCTCAGCAGCTTTATGCATCTCCAAGAGTGCTTTCCTAGAAAAAGCCACATGGTCACTCTAAATGGTGACGAATTTTAGAAATGGGGAAGTCTGTTTCATTTTTATTCTTTCCATCTCTGGTTCCCTCAAGAACTAAGAGAAGGTCCTGCTGTAAATGGCAGACATAAGGGGTGTAGTTCTTCTCAATCTGTTTTCCAAAGAGTTCTGCCGTATGATTTTTTTTTTAAAAAAGAAATATAATGAGATTTCCAAAGGTGATAAATACTTCCAGAGGTCTGCCCACAAGGAGAAGATTATTAGCATCCAAATATGCAGATTTGAAAGATCTGGTTATTTCAAACTCCTGTTTTGTTTTTTTTTCCTTTCTGCAAACCTGCATACTACTGCAAGGTCCAGAAAGGAATTCTCCTTCGAAATACAAAAGAAAAAAAATCTTACAAGCACTAGTATAATGGTAAGGGAAAACAAAATATATATTATGTATTAATAGAGAAACTAGTGCTTTTGAGCTTTGTCCTAATATTCAGCTCTGTATTGCTTTAAACAGGCAAATAGATAAGTTAACCAAGAGCTACCCTTTTCATAAAAAAAAAAAAGGTTGAATATGTCAGATTAGTGCCTGGAAACATTTTTTTTCCCCAAATATCTCCAAGCAACCTACTTTAGACATCCCTCTGAACATAGGAATCAATTAATTTAAATAAACAGAACACCATTTACATGTGATTTCCAGCTTGACCCTTGTGATAGCCCCAAATGGGGAAGAAGAAAAAAAAACTTTCCAGCAGCCTGTTTAAGAAAATAATCACGATGAAATCTGCAGCCTAAGGAGGCTGGTGAAAGCATTTAACACTTTTTACCCTCTCTTCATATTGTGCTGTTTATTCCAGATTCAACTGCATTTTTTCCTTCAACTCAAAGGGAGTATACGGCTTTTTTTATACTCTTATCTCATCATCTTCCTCATCCATGAAAGAGAACTCTTTCTCTGGCTGTTTCACAAGGTTGTGCCTCCCATTACCTGGAAGGCTGTGGCTGGGTCCTTTAGAGGCTAAGCTTCGCTGTTCCTCCCCCATGGACACACAGCTGGAGACTGAACTGCTGTCTATTGTCGTATGACTGGTGATGCTGCGAGCCGATCCAGGACTGTAAGTGACTACTCGGTGGCCATCGTTTTGAATCACAGAATCCTTGACGAGTTTACTTTCGTGACTAAACCACCGGACTGCTGCTGTCTCTGTGGAGCCAACTTCTCTTTGGGGATCCTCCGCTCCATGATAACCAGAGTCTTCTTGTTCCCACAAGTCCTTATCCATAATGCTCAAGATGTCCCCTAACATGGACGGCCCCAGATCAATATGGAAAGAAAGGATGGACTCGGCATGCTTCATGCCGTAACTGTCCTTGGGGATGACTAAAGGCAAATCAGTCACATCCCCAAAATCACGCTCTTCCAAGCCAGGGCTGCGGGGCGTGGAGTTGAGGACTTCAGCAGCGCCATTTGTGTGTTTCTCTTCGAGGATGTTCCCCTCGGGGGCTTTCTTCACAGGGCTGGAGGAGAGGCTCTTGGGTAGCTGCTTCCTGCCACTTTTGTCTGCTTCCTTCTCCGTGAGTTGGGGTAGGGATACTGCATTCTTCACAAAAATAGCTGAATCCCTCAGAGAGCCCAGCATGTCCCGCCGGTCACCTCGTGTCACAGAATGAGACCGCTTGCTGCTGCGAAACCTCCGTGAGAGCAGGCCAGGCTTAGAGAAGGAGCCGGTCTCCTCCGTAGCTTCCTGTTCTCCCTCCCCACTCTTGCTAGTGAGGAAGGAGGTATCTCCAAAGGCATCCCCAGCTCGACCCACATGCATAGTGTGACGGAAATCGCCAAGAGGAGCGCTGATCATCTCAGTTGTCAGATCAGCTCGAGACCGGCGTTTAGGATTAGCAGAGTTTGTCACCAGCTGCTTCAATATAGGCATTTTTGTGAAAAGTGTGAACTTGGATTACACGTAGATCAAAGAATATTTCTGTAGTCCCTCAGGAAGTCCTCAAACTTCTTTTGGCCTTCTAACAGCCCAAGCCTAAAACTTTAAAAAGAGAGAAATGTTACAATGCATCTGAAGAAAGGAAACTCCAACTTCATTTTTGTTAACTATACGAGAAGCAATTTCTTGCTTCTCTAACTTTTCGCTTTTATCATTGGCAAGACTATTTCGGAAGACTGATAGCTGAACATTCTTACAAGGCCACCGTTCTTTCCTGTAGGCAGGTATTCCTCAACCTACAACCACAATTGCGCCAAAATTTAAGTGAGTTTTGCCTCATTTTACAATTTTTCTTGCCACGGTTGTTAAGTGAACCACTGCAGTTGTTAAGTTAGTAACACAATTAAGTGAATCAGACTGCCCCATGGAGTTTGCTTGTCAGAAGGTCGCAAAAGGGGATCACATGACCTTGGGACACTGCAACCGTCATAAGTACATGCCAGTTGCAAAATGCCCAAATTTTGATCACGTGAGCATGGGGATGCTGCAATGGTCATAAGTGTGGAAAAACGGGTCGTAAATTATTACTTTTTTAGTGCTGTTGTCACTTTGAATAATCAGTAAATGAATGGTTTTAATCACGGACTACCTGTACGAGACATAGAGAAATTGTTTTCAGAAATTTCTCCCCAAAAGAAGTGGGCCTAGCGGATTACGCTTTACAATGTGAACAAGACTACAGGATTGTAGCTTAAGAGGTCAGTGGCAGTGAAGACTCTGTATGTAATCATGGTTCAACATGGGCATTAAACTAACTCGCCACCCTCCCTTGCAGGAATCTGTTCCTTTCTTATTTACTTGGAAATAGGATTTGCATGCTGCATAGCAATCTGAGACCAAATACAGATTTAAAAGCCACCAGATCGATGAAAGGAGAGCTGAGGTGTATGCTCACAAGAGAACTGAAGAATACTTAAAACATGCTCTCCTATTCTTCTCTCTCCAATGCACACATCTGCTCATTCATTTGTGAAACTGTCTCCATTTTTGGTACCTAATTTCCCATAAAGTGTAAGTTTCTCTCACAACAGATTAGTATTTCCCCAATTTGTGTGTCCAAAAGGCAATTCTATTCAAAATATTTGGCTGTTACAGAGATCGACTATTTTGTCAGTGCCTTTAGTCATAAATAGTTTTAAGTTCAAAATATTGCTATTTTTCTCAGAGATTTTGCTTCTGCCTTGGTCTGTGGATAAACCGGTTTTACAGATATTTTAATAGGCCTGACCTTACAAAAGATGGTATCAGACAGCATGGGCTCCCATTGGATAATGCCAATGTCATCATTTATGGTGAATAATATTTCTGCCACATACCAAGCCTAGTGCTGCTCATAGCCTTTTATTATGTAAACTCTCTTAGGATGGCTTAAGACTGCATGGAAAGCTTTGATTTATTCTACATACTAGCTTCTTAAAACTGCTTCAATTTTTAAAATTTTGTATATATTTTTTTTAAAGATGTGCTGTTCCCATTCAATCAGTCTGCCTGCCTGCCTGTCTTTTAAAAAAAGATGGGTTTTCCACTAGAACAACAATGTCCAGAACAGAAATGTTGCTGACAAGAAAAAGCATCCATAGTTGGTGGAGAAATTATCCTAGCTCTCAGTCCAATTCCACCGGTTAGTAGTAAGCTATTAGTAGTGGATCAAACCTTCACTCCACTTATACCAAGTACCTCCAGTTCCACTGAAGCATTTCATGCAGGATATCAATTATGGGCAGTCCAACTAACAAGGAACAATCCTATGTTTTTCCAAAAAATAGTAGCAATCATAAACAGATAATAATGGCCTGATGCAATTTAGCATTTGGGGATTAAATTAATCTGAAAAGAGAATCGTGACTTAAAGATAAGCGTGCCAATAAAAGCAAAAATCAATCCATAAGCTAAATGGATTCATGAACAATATTATGCCACTCTTCTAGCTTCCTCATTTCAGAAGGCAAGGAAAATGAAGTACAGCAAGTAATTATACAAAGCACACTCCATGATAAATCACATAATCAGTGTCCGAAACCAATATCCAGCAATAAAATTAACCAAAGATTATTGTCCATTATGCTTATTAATAGCAGTGTTACCAGTTTACTCAGAACTATGTTCCACAGGCCCTTCTTCCCAGATTAAATATAGCCATCTAGTGGAACTCAGGAAGATGGCTTTTCTGTAGCATCCCTAGCCAGGATTTGGGTAGCATCTCCACATACTTGGTCTTCTGTTAAGCCTTACAGACCTGGCTCTTCCTCTAGCATTGGGAGAGTGAAATGGGAGCCTGTGGATGGCTTGCTGGGGGCATCCCAGGAGGATGGATGACACACCTTTTTTTAAAAAAATCATTTTTTAATTGTTTTGTAGTTTTATTGTTGTTGTGAGCCACCCAGAGCTGTGCCTTAAGATGGAAGGCCATCCAGATAATTCGTGTTTACTATCTGAAAATACAATGGAACTGAAAATTTATGACCAATCCTCAAACCTGTAGCCCTCTTAGCATCCTATAGTCATGTGATCACCATTTGCAACTTTCACAGCCAGCTCCTGACAAGCAAAGTTCATGAAGAAGCTGGCAGGAAGTAGCAAGGTCACATGGCATCGGGCTTAACAAACAGGTGATTTGATTCACGATCACAAGTGGAGCTGGCGTTGTAAGCTGGGTTGTCATATCAGTCGTGTGGCGTTTTACTTTACGATCACATTGCTTAGCGACAGAATTGCCAGTCCCAATTGCAGCTGATACGTAAAGATACCTGTACAAATCTTTTAAATAAATAAAATTCACTTTGCTGTAGCCAGAGCCAGACTTAAGTGAGATAAAAGTTTCCATCTGTGCCCATCCAAATCATGCTTTTTCAGTCCTGAAAGAATGCCTGAAACAGGTTAGCCAAATTGTGTCAGAATACAAGTAAGATCACTCATGGATAGAGAACCTCCCTGTTAGAAGTAAATCCTGTTTAATCCTTGTTTTGATCAGGTATGCGATTCTGAAAGTGACACACACAATAGCTGAGCATCCTACATCTGGGGCAGATATACTGCCATTCCCTCCCAAGTGAAATCTTTCCTGCCTGTGGTTGTCATTTTGTCAAGTTGGCCATGGGTGTACTACCTGAGCATGCCCTACCTTACTACTTTAGGAGCAGCACTGAAGAGCATGCAATGGCACTCTGGAACCCGCTAATTGCTCTGAACTGTTCAGGGGTTTCTGTCTCCTTAACAAAGCTTGAGAACAAAAAGATTGGCCATTGAAAGTCACTCGTTCAGTCACATTGTAATGGTCCCTGTAATTTGCCAGCTTCAGAATCTGAATGCATTGCTTTTATAATCTGAGACTAAGTAAAAGGTATGCCAATGGGGAAAAGTGGAAATCAAAATACGTTTTCATTTCCATTAAAAATCACAAAACCATTTAAAATTTGTATTGCCTTAGGGTAAGAGCCAGTTTGGTGCAAGAACTAAGGCATTAGTCTAGAAACTAGGAGACCATGAGTTCTAGTTCTGGTTTGGATATAAAACCAGCTGGGTGACTTTGGGCCAATTTCTTTTTCTCGGCCCCAGGAAAGAGGCAATCTGAAAACTCTTGCTAAGAAAACCTGCAGAGAACCGGACATAAATGGAAGAAAATAAGAGACGAAGGTTAAAAGTAAAGTGAGCAGAACTCAACATCTTACGACATGTAGTCATCTAAACAATAGTAAGACACGTAGTCAGTTCCATCATTGCTTTCATTCAAGTTTTTTTGTTTTTATTTACCAGTCCAGCCTTCCATCTAAATACTAGCTAGATCTAACCAATGATATTTACCAGTAATTTTTCCAAGATCAACCAAGTTAGCCTAGGAATTGCCACCTGCTGTAACCAGGGGAGAAGAGAAATTCAAGACAGAATAGGCATGACAGTAAATTTACAAATTCTGAAAAGTTGGAATTCAGTTTTAAAAGTTTTCTTCTCAGCTGAGAAAAGCAAGTCCTGTTAAGAAGCTGCAGACTAGGATGGATGTCTTCTGCAGGACGAACTGTCATACGCGATGTGTACTTTCCCCAGGGCAAATAGGATTCTATGTAACTGTTCACAAGCTATCTATTGGCAGGATGTATTTTGTGCTGTTGCTTCGTTTAAAATCCAAGCTTCTACCTGTTATTGAAGGAGGGCTGGGCTTATTCAATAAAGGTCTAATACTTGGCACGGCCTCAGTAATTAGGCCTGGCAATGGGACAGGTTTCCCCAGTCATTGGGGAACAGAGCTTGAGAAAGAACTGTCCTTTTGTGCCAGTCAGAATAAATCATGCAAAGCAAGCAACATTTTAGACATGGAACATCCTAGTGTCTGTTGTTTGCTTAGTGTTTGGAGGCTCCAGAATTTTACTGGAACTTTACTGACGCAAATCCCTGACAGTCTCCACACATCAGAATAGATATAGCTGAGGTCATAGTACTCTTCAGTAAGATCATACAGTGGAAAGGATTCAAGTTTGCCGTCACCAAATTTACTAAGCTAAGGCACCAATTTTTTTGGTTTTAGTCGTATCCCCAGTCTTGCTATGAAAAATGCCTTCTAATATTTAGGAGACAGTTTTCAACTTATTCTTGTTCCCATCATGTCGCTAAAGTAGTTTGATTAGCCTCTGATCTATTGACCATGCTTGATCACACATTATTGGGCAGCATTAGATGAGCTGGGGGGGGGGGAGATGCTCCTTTGCTTGACCTAGCTGAACAATTTCCACTATTCATGCTTCAACAATGGCATTTTTGTTCCGGTTAACATAGCAGTGAAAATACCAGGCATGCTGGGATGCTGCAAGGAAAAATATATTGAAAACCAATGAGATTTTTACAATCTCCCCTGTTGTCATGTTCTATGCCATCTTACTCATTGGAGAAGCTATGCTGTGACGTTATTAGGAATTCTGGCCTCCAAGGAATTGTAATCCCAGTCAGTATCTATTATGTGCCCTTCTTAAAGAAGCAGGGTTGGTGCAAGTTAACTAGGACAGAGGCATTGATTTATCTCGTCATCGGTGCTTTTGCATAAATTTCCTGGCTTTCTGTAATAGAAATTCTGTCTTTGCCCAAAAATACAGCTGGAACCCTGCTACTCCATATGAATTTTGGACCAAGTAGTCACTAGGCAGGAAGAGTAAAAAAACAAAACCCCACAACAACCTTTTCTGTCAATCTCTGGTCCTATTCTGGAAGAAGGATCGATTATCATCGGTATAGGTAGTCCTTGACTTTGACCATTCTTTCAGTGATTGTTTGTAGTTACAGTGGTGCTGAAGCGACTAATGACCAGCCCCCAAAGCTATGGGCGTTGCAGTGCCCCGCAGTCACATAATCAAAATTTGTGCTGGCAGGCTACCTATACTTACAACCGCAGGGACACTTCAACTCCCCACCCACCTATCTCCCCTATCTATGCACTCTTCGTCCTCTGCATTCGTAGCCCCTGCCCCCCTAGCTGACCTCTGCCATCTTCTTTCTCCTGCTGCTGGCCAAGCATGCCTGGCCTGGCCTGACCCTTCTGGGAGGCAGCCGCTGGCCTCATGAGGCTTTCTTCCCAATGAAAGCGGGCAGATGGCCTCTTACGCTAGCAGCTGTCTTGCAAAGGGGTACGCCTTGTCAACAGTAGCAGCAAGAAGACAGAGGTCAGTTGGGGTGGCAGACCGCAGGGGCCTCAGAGTGCAAGGTAGTACTATGGCTGGGACTGGGATGGGCTGGCTGAGCATTCCTGGGACAGATGGGGCTTTCTGCCATGCAGGCGGGGCAGCTTCCATAGCAGCTGTGGCTTCTTGAAGCCCTAGCATGCCAAGAAGCCTTGAGTTGCAGTGTGACAAGCAGCCCCGAAGCCACACAGTTGAGACTACTTGCTGCCCTGCAAGGCAGGGTTCAGGACAGCCAAAAGGGCAGAAGGGAGAGAGAGGCAGTTCCGTTCCTTACCTTACCTTACCTTACCTGGGAAGTACCAAGCCGAAATGACTTAGTTTGGGGTGTGTCTTTCCTTAAACACCCACAATTTTTGCATCAATAGGGAGTGCTGACACTAAGCAATGTGGTCATATGTCGGGCTTTATGACCATATTGCTCAGTGATGGAAATTCTGATCCCAATTGTGGTTGTAAGTCAAGGGCTATCGGTATTTGCTTCTTTCTATTTATCTATCCTGATTCTCATTAATTAGAGACAACTCCAGACAACCGGCTCTCATCCTGAAAGCTGGCAAGCCATTGTTATTACTGCCATTTGGTTTTCACTGCAGATCTTTCTGCTGGCCAGCTAAAAACATGATGTAATCGAGATTTTTCCAATGCAGAGACGTAATAGTGGGTGCAGCCTCTTATATGCAAGGCTGGAAGGCATTTCTCAGAATTGATTGCTTTCTTAGACATGAACTCAGAAGAAGCCAAATGGAGCTTTTTAATGGCCTGCAGCAGCTTCACTCTTCCCCATTAAAAGTCAATAAAGAGAAAGAATATGCATACATATCAGGTTGGGATGGATCCAGAGCGTTCACACCCACCAGTATAATATGCCCTTTAAGAATAAGCTGGTGCAGAAGAGATAGCTATAGAAAGGATAGATTGTCTAGGCCTTCTGCTGAGGCAGCATTTCCCGATTCAACCTCTGGTGATTCTTCAAAACAGAATCCCCCAGCGACACAAATCTAGATATACAGCAAGTCAAATTACTGGATCTTGCAGCACATATGCATCAGTTTAGAAATAGCCGAAGTGTTTACTATATTAGCCTTCCCCAACCCAGTCCTTGCCAGATGTCTTGGACTACAACCCAAATCCTCAGATGGGCACTGATGAGTCTGGGAATTGTAGTGCAGAACACCTGGAAATGGGCAGGTTGGGGAAAGCTAGACTATATAGAGAAGGAGAATGCCCAGGGTTGTTATCAAATTAAGAATATTGTTTCAAGACAATGAGCCCATGTCTTTTCCATAAGGGTTTTATCACTAATCAATAAGTAGATTTTTTTATTGGTATAATCGAGACCAAAAATCATTTCCGATTCATATTTAAGATGTCATAATAGTGTGTTTTACCAGCTTTGGTGCTCCACTGTGCAAGCAATACTATTTTTAGATGGCTGTAACTGATTAGTAATTCTTGATAGTACTTCTTGATAGTACGATCATAATTTACATATAACAACTTTTTGGAACCCATGTGACTTTTAGATGATGGGGGGGGGGGAAAAACAAGTAGGATATATGCCTGCATAAAACCTGCATAATGCTTTTGATAACTGATACAATGATCACAACAATATTTTTAAGTTATTGTAATGGAAAGCAGGAGAGCCTGTTTAGTATAGTGTGTGGGGGTTGACAACGTGCGGCTCTAGAGCCGCATGCAGCTCTAGAGCCGCATGCAGCTCTTTGGGCTCTCTCCTGCAGCTCCCTGCCAGGTGATCCCACCACTGGCTGGCCCCGCTCCTCGCCCTCCCCTCGCAGTCACTCCTCGCCTTCCCTGAGAGGGAAGGGTGACAGCAGTGGATGGAGACTCCCTCTGTATTCCAGAGCAGGAGCAAAGCGCACCTCTACTTGCCTCTTCTTCCGGCCCTTCTTGGTACTGCGCGCACTGGGGAGATGCGCAACTTTCTCTCTGCCCCAAGACACTTGCCAGGCTGGCTGCAGCTGATGCTCCGTGTCATAATGGGCTCCAGGAGGAGGGGACGCCGTTGTATTGATGAAGTGCGCTAAGTTTAAGTGTGCTGCACAAGGTACTGCAAGAGCAGCGAGCAGGTGATGGAGGCGGTGAGAGCAGTGGCGTCAGCTGCAGCCGTCCCAGTCAGTGTCTCGGGACAGAAAGTCGTGTGTCTCCCCATATTCCTCTCGCCATCTCCATGGCCTGCTCGTTGCTCTTGCAGCGCCTTGTGGCGTCCCCTCCTCCTCCTGGAACCCATTACGATGCGGAGCATCAGCTGCAGCCAGCCCACCCAGTGTTTTGGGGCAGAGAAAGTCACGCATCTCCCCGGTGTGCACAGCACCAAGAAGGGCCAGAAGAAGAGGCAAGTAGAGGGGGGTTTTGCTTCCGCACTGGAATACGGACTGAGTCTCCATCCGCTGCCATCACCCTTCCCTTCTCAGTGACTGCGAGGGGAGGGTGAGGGGCAGGGGCAGCCAGTGGTGGGTTCAGCTGACAGGGAACCACAGCAGGGGGAGCAAAGTGCTTCATTTATCTGGGAACCTGAAATGACTCTTGATTTAAATCATATGGTAAAAAGCACCCAAAGAAAAAAGAACATCAGCAAAAAAACAACAACCCCAAAAAACAAAACACCCCAACCCTTGCCTGTTTTTGGAAATGGTTCAAGAGGGAACACACACACAAGAGAGAGAGAGAGAGGGAGAAAAAGAGATTACAGAGAGGGAGAGAGGGAGATGAGAGAGGGACAAGGAGAGAGATGAGAGAGACAGAAAGAGAAAGAGGGAGAGGGAGAAAGAGAGATATCAGGGAGGAAGAGAAAGGGAGACAGAGCGAAAGAGGAGGAGAAAGAGAGAGAGAGAGGGATGGACGGATGGACAAAGAGATGAGAGGGAGGGAGAGGGAGAAAGAGAGAGAGAGATGAGAAAGAAAGAGGGAGGAGAGATGAGAGAGGGAGAAAGAGATTAGAGAGGGAGACAGAGAGAGAGAGAGAGAGGAGAGAGAGCAGAAAGAGAAGGAAAAAGAGAGATGAGAGAAAGAGAGAAGAAAAAGGAAAAAAGAGAGGGAGAAAGACAGAGATGAGAGAGAAAGAGAGATAAGAGAGAGAGAGAGACAGAGAGGAGAGAGAGGGAGGAGAGAGAGAGAGAAAGAAAGAGAGAGATACCTGTTTCCCAGAGAAAAGAAAATACCAGGAGCCATAAAACCTGGGAACGTGGCTGGGTGTGTGTGTCATGTGACTGGCTGGGAGTCAGTGACGTCGTGTTGGCCACGCTCACCCAGGCTTTGTGGCTCCCGGTGTTTTCTTTTCTGTGGGAAATGGGTCCAAATGAGTGTTTAAGGTTGTGGAGCCCTGGTATAGTGTTTGAGGCACCAGACTATAAACTGGGAGACTGTGAGTTCTAGTCTCACCTTAAGCACAAAGCCAGTTCCGTATCCTCAGGCCAGTCGCCCTCTCTCAGCCCTAGGAAGCAAGCAATTTTTAAGCCATCTCTGAAATCCTGCTAGGGAAACTGCAGGGACCTACCCAGGTAGTCATCAGAAGTCAAGACACTCAAAGGCACAAAGACAAACAAAAGAAAGCAAGTGAGGTTTTAGCTTATTTAACAAGAGTTTACTATACTTTTCCATCTTTGTGTTCGTTTTTTAAAATGTCCCTGAAAGATCCATTTCCAGAATGCCTGAGACCTGATTTACTTCTTTGGCACTCAGGAACTTGAAAAATATTGTCCGAGTGAAAACAGCTTAAAATATGGAGCTTTTATGCTACTGCATAAAAATTAACTTGGGAACTAAAGTACCCCACCACAGTATCAGAGGCCTTTGAGCTTAATATCCTGTTTCCCACAGTGGCAATCAGATGCCCCTAGGAAGTTCACAAGGATGTGATCATGGGAACCTACTCTCCAGCTGATTTCCTTTGGCCATAGGCTTTGGGAGGCAGCTGCTCCCTCCCTCCCTCTTC
>JANHFL010001847.1:47692-60386 GCA_032468155.1 Oxyrhabdium leporinum
GCCCTCCCAGAGGCTCCAGGAAAGCTGAGGTGCAGGAGGCCGACTAGGCCACACCCACCATGGCCACACCCACCCAGCAACCGGGCAGGGAACCCATTGCTGAGGTTTTTGAAGCCCACCTCTGCCGGTGTCTGGCATGCCACAGACTAGTGCTGGTCCACGGACCAGGGGTTGGGGACCCCTGATATAGGGGACTTCATGATGTGGTGTTAGCTTGTCCTTTTGAGGCACTACAAAGGGTGAAGCGACCTTGTGCTGCTACAAGCAGTTGCCTTTGTGTTTGATTCAAGAAGTTCTTCAGCCCGTTAAATTATAGGACTGAATCCTAGAAGATCAAATAATTCAATTTGTGGCTTTTTTTCAGTTCAGCCATTAGCTAACACATTTATTTTACTGTGAGTTTGTTAATATGCACCAACAGTGGATCTGACTGAGTACGTGGGAGATGGAAGATGCTCCTAGCAGAGAATTATAAAACGTCTGTATTTGTATCTATCCATGGTCCAGCACTAAACTAATACACTTTCAGGGAAAATGTGTTTTGTGTTGCCCTAGATAGCGGAAGGCTTTTAATCAGCCAATCTGTTTGCAGCCTGTTCAGCACCTGTTCTACAGGCAGACATAGTTGAAGTATGCCATTTCATACTTGGCAAAGAAGCCTTCTCCTGAACATTTGCCAGCTGTAGCAAAATAATGATAGAAAAAAATGTGGCACCGTGCTAAGGATTAAGCAAATAAAAACTCCAGGCCTTAATTAAAATAATAGTCAAGAAAAGAAACATTGTTCACTATGTATTTGATTAACTGCTGGGGAATCTATATTCCTGAAGAATTTATTAATAAGAGTCCTAGAAATAGAAAGTTTCTTTCTAAGAGTGCATTTAATGCAACTTCAAGCATTGTTTTTTAAAACACTAATCTGCAATGAGACTTGGGTTGTATAGGTAGTCTTTGAATTACAACAGTTCATTTAATGACTGTTCAAAGTTACAGTTGCACTGAAAAAAGTGACTTATGACTGTTTTGCAAACTTATGACTGTTTTGGCATCCCCGTGATCACGTGATCAACTAACCATGGCAACTGGTTCGTATTTGTGACAGTCGGAGTGTCCCAGCGGCATGTGATCAGTTTTTGCAAACTTCTGACAAGCAAAAGTCAACAGGGAAACCAGATTCACTTAACAACTGTGTTATTAACTTTTAACAAATGCAGTGATTCACTTAATAACTGTGGCAAGAAAGGCCGTAAAATGGGGCAAAATTCAGTTAACAAACGTTTCTCTTAGCAACAGTTTTGGGCTCATTTATGGTGATAAGTCGAGGACCACCAGTATAAATACAAACAAAGCAGATATGGGTAAAGCAAATAATTCCTACTCTGTATACAATAGTCAATATAGCTGAACTAGAAGAGGAATCATTTTTCACAAAAGCAGAGTATATTAAATAATATACAGCCAAAAGTCTGGCAAATGGAAAAAAAAGGGGGGGGGGAAAGCTTCAAGAGAGACTATTCCAGCAAGCTAATAATGATAAATGTCTGAAGCTGCATTATAATAAATTTGATTATTAGTCCATCTAGCTCAGCGTATGAATAATGACCGGTAGAAATAACTCTAAGGAGTTTTTCATTAGGAGTTACAAGAGATCAATCCCACAGACTTCTAGACACTGTTGTGCTAATGGACTATGACATTCCTACAAACCAAAGTGATTATCTTTTTTTTTTTAATGAGCTTATCTTATTATGATGGGTGTGTGTGAAAAAAGGAGATTTGTGTATAGTTAAGATTCCTGTGGAGGTCACAGGGTTCGCTCTACAGCCATCTGGGAAATTTCTTTCAGTTGAGGTTGGATAGTTCGGTCTTTGGGACATGTTTTATATATCTATATTTGCTAACAATAAATTAAAACAGTCTAAAGCAAACATACTGCAATGCAAAAAATATTTTAAAAGAGTATACTTTATAAGTAATGAGATTCACTAGCTGAGATAAAAATTCTGATAAGATCTACATCTCTTGAGGGAAGAATTATTTCCTCTATAACAGCGGTCCTCAACCATGGACCGGCAGCAGTGGCAGCACGAGGGGGGGGAGAAGGGATTGTTTTAAACCCACGACATAATCCTGTGCATACACAAATATAGCTTTGCACGCTCTCCCAGCGGGCCACGGGCCACAGATCAGTCCAGTAGCGATCTGCAGCCTAGGAATTGGGGACTCCTGCACTATAAGGTATAGAGTATGCATACTTCCTGTTTTAGCTGCTCCTGTCCTATGCTTATCCTGCCTTGAATGTTTGTCAAAAATACCGTCTGCATTGAGACATTTTGATAGAGACAGCTGTGTGTGTGTGTGTGTGTGAGAGAGAGAGAGAGACAGAGAGACAGAGACAGAGACAGACAGACACAGAGAGAGAGAGACAGACAGAGACAGACAGACAGACAGACAGCGCATGTGGGTATGCACAAACAGGTAATGCTTACTGTTGTTAAACATTATCAGTCAATCCATTGCAGGGTAAAAGCCTCTTCAATAAAATACGCAACTTCAGCAAAATTCTGTTTCTTTCTGCTACTTTTTGGAACTACTTTAACTGTTGCCCTATAAATAGAAGCTTCCTGCTTCAAACTCAGATTTTTTTTTCTTTCTCCAAATTTCTTTTCTTTCCCTATGCTTTTTAAAAAATCTAGTTGCGCATTGTTTCATAACAGCAGGAAATAGGGGCAGATCACTCTTGGGAAAGACAACCCTGGTGTTTGGTTTTACTGCCATGTTCTAAAACCCCTTGCTCAAATTCAGTGGTCTCTTCTGCTGCTCAGTATCAGGCTGTCCTATAATAAGGTCTTCCTCATCCATTATCACAATATGGGAGACTCTAAGTGGCTTCCAGGGTCGGTGCTCTGCAGATAACTGGATATGAGACTTTATTTGTGAAAGTGGGCCGTAATGGTCACGTAGGATTCTTGCTTGTAGGCCTGTCATCCTACCTGCTATGCAGCAGCTTCCCAGAGTTTTATGCTTGACTTTGTGACCGAGCTGGCAGTGGAATTCCTCAGGCCTGCCTTTGCGTGATCCTAAGTTGTAAGTGGTTCAAGAGTTCACAACCACAATGGCAAACATTTCAGTTTACCGGAGGCCCAAATTACCTGGGGGAGGTGGAGCAGGGGAGAGATGACACACGTGACCTGGCTTTCCTTGAAGCAGCGGTTAACATGATTTGAAGTTGGGAGATGTTGTCCTCAACCCATTGCCATGGATAGACGATCCCCTGCTTTGGAGTTTTCCAGGGCTGCCCTCCCGGGCACGTGATGGACCCAGTGGGATCCACAAGAAACTTAAGGTAGTTTCTGAAGTTCTAGTGGATGGTTTGACTGAATCCTTAAACGTTGCTTGGAATAAACAAGCAATAATGGCTTTGGATTAGTTTATGCCTATGTGGATTTTCTATGCGTGAGGGTTTTAGGAGGCCCCTTGGTTTTCAGAGAAACACCAGGAGATGAAGTAGCATAAGGAATACCTAAAGGAGGAAGATGAAGAGCAAGTCCAACTGACACAGGTAAGAGCCTATATTAAGGACTTCCTTTTGGTGATAAGGGTGGTAAAACGTACATATTTCTCTGCCCTTTTTGCATCCATAAACAGCTGCCTGGCAACCCTCTTTCAGGTAACACAGGGCCTTTTGGTAAGGAGAGAGTGGAGGAAGCATTGCAGAGTCACTGTGAGAATTTTGTGGAATATCTGTTAGATAAAGTCTTTTGGATTCATTCAGAGTTGACCTTAACAGTGCTGACCCTCTGTAGATGATTGAGGGCCAATTTTGCCAATTATGTGGACTGAGTTCAACCTGGTGACTCCCGAGCAAGTTGACAGAGTCCTCGGGAGTCTGACTTCTACCACCTGTCTGTTAGGTTTATGTCCATTCCATTGGTCAGGTCTTCCTTGGAAGTGATATGTAACTGGATTCAAACAGTGACAGGTGGTGCTTTAGCCTACCTTGAAATAATGGATGATTTCCCTCTCCTCAGCTGATCATCCATTAACTCCACACTACCGGACAACTTATGTCCAGCTTTCACTTGCTGAGGTTAAGATTATTGAGAAAGCGGTAGACTTGCAGTTTTAAAGGGTTCCGGAGGAAATGGGTAGCTGGGGCTATTGCAGTCAGGTTTCAGGCTAGGATGTAGTGCCCACATGGCACTGATCATGTTTATGGATTAACTCTTCAGTCTCCATTTCTATTGTGGTCCTCCTTGATTGCTTGGGAGTCTTTCAATATATCCTTCTGGCTCCGCTGAAGGTATTGGAATTGGGAGGAACCACGGTTCCTTAACAATTCTTCCATTCCTTCTGAGGTCAGGTCCAGGCAGTATTGATGTGGGGCGGGGGGAGAGGGAGGTCTAGCTCCAGCCCTCAGAGTTCATCTTTTTTTCCCTGATCCTCTTTAACATCTAAATGAAACTACTAGACAAGGTCATATGACAGGATGGGTTTAAATATCCCCAGTATACTGATGATATTTAGGTATTCAGGGGCTGCCCTAGTGATGCCATCAAGGTGTTTTTTCAGTGCTTGGAGGCTCTGGGTAGGGCTTAGCTCTGAGAGGGGCCCACACCAGGCTAGGCACAAGCATGACATATAACAATTCATTCAGAGTTCAGTTCTTTATTTGTTTACCCATAGCAGACAAAATCTTACCAGGATAAACCCTTATTATTCCCAGCCTAACAAATATACTCTGGGAGATTCTAGGGATGGGCTATTCTTGCTGTTTTCCTCTGTCTCCTATCCCAATCCGGGCTCGTGTCCCTTCCTTTTTCTGGAATTTGCTCCCTCCTTCCTGGGAATCTTCCTTTTCTCTGTAGTCCACCACCCCAGTTCCCCTTCCATTGGCATCTCTTACATCCCCTGAATCTAGTGATTATTAACTCTGGATGGAGTAACTCTCTCCCAGGCACTATTATTGTGTATTCTTGAAGTCCTTCTGTACTCATGACTCCTGCTCAAGAAGTAGGTGGAAGCAGTAGCCATGAAGACATTTGCACAATTAAATCTTGTACAATAGTTGTATTCATTCCAATATCAGGAGAAACTGCTTACAACTACTCATGCCTCACCTCCTGACCCTAATGTGCAGTGTGTTGCTTAGCAGGGCATTTAGAAGCCTTATTTGATCCAGAATATAATAGTATGTGCACTATTGGACGCTTTACTTTGTTTTATGTAAAGTTTTTTTTTTTTATCCTTGCATGGACAGTGTGGTGGCTGAGTATCATTAATTCCAATATTAAAAAAAGTGTGTGTGTGTGTGTGTATTAATACAAACAGAAATTAATACAATTATCAAACTTACATAGTCTAATATTATTATACATATCTGTATCAACACTTATTCCTTCGTTTTTTCATTTATTCGATATTCATTACTTCATCTTAGTGATAATAACGTTATTTTGAAACATATCTAATAATACTTTTGATGGTATTATATAAAAATACGTATAACAATATAACCCCCATTTCTAATTTTTAAATCTAGTCTAATCTTTAGTACATCCAATCATTTTTCCATTTATTCAATATTTATTACATCATTCTAATAGTAATATTATTTTTAAGCATACCTAGTAACATCCTTTTTCAAAATCTAATTTTAACCTCTAATCTTCACTTTAATAGTATTGTATAAAGATATATATAACAATATTCTCCCTATTTCTATTTTTTTTTAGTCTATTCTAATTTTAGTACAGCCAATCTTGTTTTTAAAGAAAAAACTTTGTTATACATCATCTCTCACCCTGTTAGGAATTTGCCTTCTTCTCTTTTTAACTTGCCTTTCATACTCCTCCATTGGGTCTTTATCTATATCTTTCATTTGTAACCCATCGATTATTTCCATCTCCACTATTTTCTGCTGCCATTCCACCCCTGAGTCTGCCAAGTTTTCTATCTTTTCCCCAAAAGTATCGTACAGTTTATTCAATTCTAGTTTTCTTTCTCCTGTTATGTATTCTCCGAACTTTATTTCACCCAACTTTATTATCTCTTTTTTTTCTCCTTTTTCTATTTGTTGCATAGTCTGTTCTGTCTCATCTTCTAAGCTCCCAGTTGTTTCCCTTGTTTCCTGGATTTCTTTGTTTTGATTCATTGTTCCTTGTTGCACATATTCAGTCTTTCCAATTATGTCACATAATAAGTCCTTTATCTCTTGGTAACCCCCCATTATCATATCGTGAAGTCCTTGGAGTAGCGGAATGATTTCTTTACAAAATGCCTCTGAATCTTCCCGCTGCACCATCTTCCTTGTTTTAAAAAGTCCAAATAGTATACACTATTCTGGCATTAATCTATCACCGCTCCAGAGTCTGTTCTTTTTGACTTCTAAAAGCCAACAGATTACTTAATCTTAGTGTTGTTCATCAGGATATACAATAGCTATAATTTTTTATATTCCACAATTAGTCAATAGGCTCCATTTATACAGTCCAGGGAATTTCCAAAATTGCTCTTTAAATCCATTCTTTAAATTGCTAGTTAGTTTCAATCTTTAAAAGTCATTCCATTAGATATTTTCAAGGTTTTCAAGGTTAGTCTCTAAACACCATAAAATGGATAAGTACAGGACAGTAAATAATACAGATGATCTCCAGGTGCTATTTTCTCTTATCAAAGTTTTTCAAGGTTGTTATTCTAGGAGTATGACATGTTTTATAGCCATTCATCCAGTAGATGGCGGTTTCAGCCAAAAATCAACATTAAAAATCCACTTTAGGGCTATTCTGCCAGTAATTATTTTCAGATTAGTTCAAAGGAAGTCTCCAGTATAATACCTCATGGACAATCATATATCCAGCATTTCAAAATGCCTATTCAAAGCCATGCCAATAGAATTTACATTCAAGTCTATCTATAATTTACAGCTTTAATTTACTTTCTGTTTGGGTGTCAGTTTGCTCTAAATATCTTGAGTCGCCGCTAAAAAACATTCCAGAGTGCCTCATTTTTGGATTGATTTTCTTTTAGGGTCAAGTCGTAAGCACAATTAAGAATCACCTCACCCAGCTCCAATCACTGTCCACTCTCACCGCTTCAGCACAATCTTGGTTCCTTTCAGCTGTCACAGCTTTGTGGCAGCCATTTTGGCTGACTCAGTCTTCGGTGAAGAAGGAAAAAAACCCTGGGTCAAGCACTCTCTCTGTGACCTGCAGGGTGCCTCTCCTTATCTGTCACCCCTACAGGATGACTTCAGCCCCTCGGGGGTCCCTCCGATAGAGAAGAGTCAACGTGGGATACAGAGCCCCGTTCCCCTGCGTTGATCCTGCCGCGACATCAGCCCGGAAGTCTTGAAACTCCATCCTTGTTGAAGGCATTGAGGAATCTGGCAAGGAAATATTTCTGAAACTATGAACCAATGGGTCACATGTTGTCTAGTACTATCCTAAACATGGGAAAAAGCTTCCTTGAATGCCAAGCTATTTGAAATAATTTCAATAGCTCAATTAGATCACACACACGGGGTATAATTTGATTTGTTCAAATGGTTAGAGGGAACTCAAGTATGAAATGTGCCCAAACAATCCAAAAGCATGAGCAAAAATTGCTTCCAGAGGAATCACCTTACAGAAACATAAGACGATTCTTATATTGTTCAGCGGACACTCAAATATAAATTTTATCTAGCAGCTATCAGTGATCATATCAGAATATTCTATTGGAACTGAATACTTCACCCCCTCACTTTTTCAATTACACGGAAACCGCATTTTCTTTATTCCTTCATCTTCAGTCTTAATATACTGAATTATTCTTTTAGTGTACTATCAAACCACTTTTGGAGGAGCCATGTTTAGACACTGAATTGCTCATTGTAAACAAGGTCCCACTTGTAGCCAAAATAAACATCTGAGCCATGGCAATGAACAAGCTATCAGGGAATCCTGGCAACAGTCACATTTGGCCACAAAACATTCCTACATTATAGACTCATGTTGAGGTTCTGAGGCTGGGAGGTACAAACATACCCACCCTGCATACAAAATGTAGCTCTATCTTTAGCAGTCCTATTTAAAATTAACTGAGGAACTAGCACTGGAATAAAACCTTATCACCTTCATTACGCTATACATTCACACATTCATGAAACCTGCAGCATTATTCTCCCAATCATGACCAGCAAATTCATACTCAGTGCCCTAAGATGTGTCTTTGCAGGAAAACACATTCTCTATAGAATAAAGAGATCCTGGAAGAGAAGAGCAGCCCTCTATGTTTCTTCATATAAATGAAGGGAACTTTTTTTTCTTCAGAGAAGTCCAGGTATTGGATATTCCCTCACTTTAAACTTTCTGAGAATAAAGAGAATTCTTAGTTAGGATGACTACACCCAGTATTAGTTCTTCTGTTTCCTCACACCAGGAGGGGAGCACAAAACTACATCTGTACCACAAGCAGGAAGCCACTAAGCTCTGTCTCAGTTGAAGGGCTCACCACCATTCCTGGATCCTCCTGACAGCTGTTTCCTACTGACCTGCAAGGAGGAATATTAACCTGTACACTTCTTGACTTCTAAGAAATGATGCAGACTGGGTTGACACACACACAGAAAGGTAAGCAGATGTGCAATGGCAAAGAAACAGCAATGGGACTATTAATCTCATCCCCTCCCATAGTACTCGCCTAGAAAGCAAGAGCCTGTAAGTTCTGGTCCCGTTTTAAGCATAAAAGCCAGATGGCTGATCTTGGGCAAGTCACTCTCTTTCAGCCCAACCCATTTTACAAGGTGATTGCTGTAGGGAAAATAGAAGGACTATTAGGTATGCTCACCGCTTTGAGTTATTTATAAAAAATATAAATAAGCCTATCAACAGTAGATTTTCAATAATAGGTACATGTGTCTCATCCTATTCACAAGAAAGCATATCTATCTAATCTTTGCTGTTTAAGTAAAAAACCCTAGGGATGGGTTTACCTCCTCTTAGGCCAGACTTCTTCCATCAGAAATTAACTTTGCTACACATTTGCTGTAATTCAGCAACTGAATGCATGACTAGCACTGGAATTGGGCCCAGAAGGGCCTGGGAGGAACACGTTGGATCACAAGGCAGCGCTCTGTGGGATGAAAAGGTTATTAGAGCTGAGCTTTGATCAGTTAGCAGAACACAGATTAAAACTTATTTGGTCACAACCCTTCAAACAGTCCTCTAAAAACATCAGACAGGGGATAATGATGTCCTTTCTCTTGTCTCTTTTAACATATGCTGCCAATTCCAGAACATTCTTATAATAGGCCTGCCTTTTCTCTTTGGTACCCATAATTTAAATAGGAGTAGCTTTTAGCTCATGGCAGGATTGTTAATATCTAGCTTGGTTCTAAGTAAGCCAATGAATCTTTTTCTATTGATAGACATTTTACTACTGTACTTTCTTCTCTTTTCAAAGTCCAATATTTCTTTAATTTGTAGGTTAAGGCCTGGATCATGAAACCTACCCTTTCATTAGAATTCTTGCTGGACTAGTTGAAAAAAATACCTGGACTAGTTACACCCATCTTCCAACACTAAATTTAAACTAGCTTGTCCCTCAAGAATCCTCTTCAGAAGACATAAAAAGCCAGAGGACCAGAATAGGTGTGAAATACTCTCTTCATGAGGAGCTGAAATGAAGATGGCAGCAAGAGCTACATCAAGTACTACTAGAGGCTAGAATTTCAAAGAGACACGCTCTGCAAACAAAACATTTGAGTTCCCTGATGGGTTAGTGGGAGAGCTAAGCGGAAAATCTGCCACAGTGAAAGTTAAAACTATTCCCTTCTCTGCAGCAAAACTAGCCTCTCTTGTCACAGTTCAGCAGAACCATGATCCAGTTCATCGGTTACAGATATTTTAATTATATTGAAACTGTTTTAATTAAGTTCTACCTCTATTGACACGAGGAAGACTAGTTCCACTTTGAAGGTTCCTGAGAAAAGTGATTTCCCTTTATTGAGGATGAAGAGTGTCAAAATTCAATTAAACCTCACCACAATGCAAGACATGGCTGCATTAATTACTGGCTTCTCCATTCAGGCAGTTTTAAAATATTCTGATTGTTATACACCAGGAGTACAATAAAACACCTTCAGGATGTAAAATTTCCATCTAGGAAGGAGGCCTTATAGATGGTGTGGAGTTAAAAATTCACCTAACACTATTCATGTTGGCTGGAACTTATAGGAGTTGTAATCCTAAAATGCCAGTTTTTCTAGTCATGCTCTTCCAACTGTTTTCTTTCTATAACATATTTTTTTCTAATCATCTAGTGCAGCAATCTTGTGTTTATTCAAACCAGAACAAAATTTTAGCCTTAAAAAAATTGAAAGATGCACTTTTTTTTCTCCATCACTATATTTAATTATAAAACCTTAACTGTCCTTAACCCACTAACTAGTACACAAATTCACATTAGCGTGCTTGCAATCAACACTATAATATCCAAGTACAGAATCCATGAATGATGTTAATCCTGTAAATTTATCAGGACACAAACTTTACGTTTTAGCTATCTTTGCTAGAATTCAGTAGTAGTTAGAATTAATGAATCTGGTGTATTTATTCCACCTAAACAAAAAACTCTATACATTGTGGTCCAGAAAAGGAAAGCTTCTAATGTTTCAAAGTTTGATTTCAACTTCCTTATGGATATGCCCATGCAGAGTTTTATTTCTTGCAAAGATACAAAAGCAGTTTGCACGTCTTTGTTCCACCATGCTTGTATCTGCCCCAGAACAGGACAAAGTGGGTGGTAGCACCTTGCTGGCCTTGGGTGATCTCAAGAAAACTCAGCAGGTTCGGATGGGAGATCACCAGAAAATCTCTGGGCTATTCGTTAGACTGAGAGTTGAAAAAGCGCTCACAATACACCTTCTATCCCAGTGCAAGATCTGGTCCCAAGCATAAAGAGTCATCAGAACTTTCCTGCAGAGAGCTTGTTTCTGTATATTGACACCAAAACTGGCTTAGGGCAGGTTTTGGCAGGAACTAAGGAGCCTCAGTCAAAGTTTCTCAAATCAACAGGATGGCAGCATTTGCTTGGATGGAGCAAGCAGTTAGGGAGATTGTTGACTTTTGATAACTCAAATGATTCTGATATTATACCAGTAATGAACTACAGAATGTGTTATTCAGCAAACTGCTGCTGTCAGCAGAGCCATTTGAAGTAACCAACCCCCCAGAGCACAAAAAATTACTATCGCAGGACTCGTAGTTCAATTGAAAACAATCAAGAGCAACTCAGGATTTACTGCCTCTCCTGGAGAGCAATTGCCCATTGTTCATTATGCACATGCAATAAATCAACATCAGTATTTAATTTAGCTCTCTTCACCAAGTTTTCTTAGGGTAGCTCCATTGTAGAAAAGGCTGCTTGGCCAGCCAACCCCAGCAAAAAGTCAGACATGAAGACAAGTTTGGCTTTGGTGGAATTGTTTGAAAGGAGTCAAAGCTGAGGGTTTCCAAATCAATTTAGCTTCATTCCATGGCTCCATGGCTCTGGAGTATATGACTCTTAAATGTAGACTCATATATCTTCCACGGGAGTTCAGCATGGTTTTGATTACTGCAGTCTATATCCCACCTGATGCCAATACTACCATAGCTTTGGGATTCTTGTATAACATTGTTAGTAATCAACAGAATAAATATCCTGATCCTGTACATATCCTAGTGGAGAATTTTAATCAAACTGATTTAAAAGTAGTGCTCCCTAAATTCTATCAGCATGTTAAGTGTGCTACTAAGGAGCAAACATATTGGACAAAATATATACTAACATCAAACATGGCTATCAGGTTATACAATTACCACATTTGGGACAATAAGACCATATGTCACTGCTTTTAGCACCCGTATACATTCCTCTTAGGAGACGGGCTCTGCCTATAATAAAGACAGTGAAATCTTGGCCAGAAGATGCCTCCCAACAACTTCAGGATTGTTTTGAGAACACAAATTGGGACATCTTTTACCACCCTGACCTAGAGGAGCATACTGCAGCTGTTCTGTGCTATATAAAACACTGCACAGATGCTATCACTGTGGATAAACATATTAGGATCTATTCCAATCAGAAGCCCTGGATGACCACAGAAGTCCAGCACCTCTTGCATGACAGGACCAAGGCCTTTAGGTCCAGTGATGGGGCAAGATAAAGTGTTGCCAGAGCTAGTCTGAAGAATATTGAGGATAATTTTTATAGTAATAACATGAGGCAGGTATGGCAAGGGATTCAACAAATTACCAACCATCAACCAACCAATGTCATCCCTGCTGAAGGGGATGCTTTGTTGGCAGAGGAGCTGAATCATTTCTTTGCTCGCTTTGATGTGGAAACATCAGAGGCAGCTAAAATACAGCCACCAGACAATTGTAACCCCCACCTCATTGTGGAGGAACAGAAGGTGAGAAGCATGCTGAGGGCTGTGGATCCTAGAAAGGCTGTCAGTCCTGATGGTATCTCTGGCCGAGTGCTTAAAGACTGTGCTGATCAGTTGGCTGGAGTCTTTACCATGATCTTCAATCGGTCTTTATCCCAGTCCACTATTCCATCTTGTTTGAAGATTTCCACCATTGTTCCAGTGCCAAAGAAGTTCCCTATCAATAACCTCAATGATTACAGACCAGTGGCACTCACTCCTATCATCATGAAGTGCTTT
>JANHFL010001847.1:73208-101602 GCA_032468155.1 Oxyrhabdium leporinum
CATTGGCTGACCTGTTGCCATGTCTATTCAAACAGTCCCCTTTGGATGCCCTGTTACCATCTCACCAAACAGTCCCCATTGGCTGCCCTGTTACCATGTCTATTCCAAGGCATGAACTCTCATTCACTGACAACTATTGCCATTATTTTTGCTATGCTTATTATTACTATTCCTGTGGCATCTACTGAGGACACCCAGGGTGGGGGTTGCTGTTGCGTGTGTGGGTATGTCAGGAGACTGCCTTTCCTTCTCATTTTAGTTCTTGTGAGATGAGGATTAAATGTTTTGAATGGGTAAGAATATCCAAAATTTAAATCATAAGACTTTTTTTCATTCACCCATTGCAAATCAGTAGAAAAATTTGCCACATTTATTTGGAGATTTTTCTATTGATTTCGGTAACAGGATCTTGGGGCGGGAGAAAATGCACACCACGCAAAATGAAATAAATAAATGGGGAGGGCATGTAAGGCCAGCGGATTGCTCAGTCCTCTTGTATGATCAGCACAATATTTGAACTGTAGTTTTAGAGTACAACATAGTTAAAATGAAAGATGATGTGCCACCATGTGCAAACCCAGAAAATTTTTCATATTCATTTGAGGACAAAAAACACACACAAAATCATTGGGAGTTTTTTGGAACAAGAACAAGATTCGTGTATCCTAGCTGAGATAAACAGCAATTTGTCCACTATTTGTATTTGTTAATGTAACTCATCCTAAGGAGCTCAAAGCATCCCTTTGCATTTTATCAGTGTAAATTGGATTGAGAGAGAGTGACTACCCCAGGACTTCTGTTGGGGAGATGTACCTGAACTTGGATCCAACTTCCTGATCCTTAACCTTATGGTAGATATTATGCTGAACTGCTTCTCAGTGTAACAAGACACAGGAGGGAGTGTAGAAAAGGTCACAAAGGTCACAAAGATTGCTCCAGTTCTATTTCCTTTAAAAAAAATAAATAGCTAGCAAAATTCTTGTACAAAGGTTTATTCTTTTAGACTACTCTTTCATTCATTTGATCTACTGTAGTCTGTAGGGATTGGTGTAGTCCCCGGTGTCTGGCTTCAATCCAGATGCACTGAAACCGTGTACCATCATCCCACAGGCATCTGCAGGCATCTTAAGGATGGCAATTGAATGTTCCACATTTACATATAAAGTGTTAAAAGCTTTATTGATTGAAACAGTGCTAATTTCCCCCTGCTGTACTGCAGTAACTTTCAGAAGAGCTCACTAGATTTGTGGCTTGGTTCAATCATTATTCATCCTGGGGAAGGCCTGTCTACGGAGTCACTGAGAGTTGACATTGACTTGACAGCACATTGTCACTCGCTACCCTCTTGTATAAGCCACAAGTGCTGAATATACAGATAGCCTCCAGATGAAAGCAAACAATCACATGTTGGCCCCCTGCACCGATGCAAACATAGGAGAAGCTATTTGCTACCTCCTTCCAATGCTTGACAAAGTGGAATTGTTGGTTAGTGGCTGCCTTTGACCTTGGAAAATATGCAAATCACAAAACAAAACCCAGCAGGCCTGTCAAGGTTGATTAAACTCCCCCCCTCCCCCCCAAAAAAGGCAGGTTGATTCTCAAAGACAACTGACTCATCCAGCTTCCCTCTGTAAGCCTCTGCAGCTGATCACCTCCCAAAAAGCATTGATCACATAGCTGTGGGAGGTAGAGATGCAAACACAGGTACTCCCTTCACCACTTATTTTCCCCATCATAGAACCCCACCACCACTCAAAAGACATGCCAACCTTCTTTCGAATGACCTAATTGATCTTCTTGGTTTGGACTCACCCCCAGTAATCTTGATTTCCTTAGCCAGCGTCTCAGTTGTCCCTAAATGTTTGCTTACATTTTCACTGCTACAAAGATGGAATATTTTCTTATCCTGATGCAGATGTGTGAAGAAACTGATGGGTGGGACACATGTGGGGTTTATGTGGTTCCAGATTCAATAATCTCACACCAACAAATATTGAGGGGTTTCAGATATTAGCCTGGGGGGAGAGAGAATAAAATAGAGTATCTGAATTACTGTGGGAGGGGGGGGGGAGATCACATATTTTACACCTTTGGGGATAGGCAGTTAGTGCTACATTATAACATTTCTCACCATTGCTATGCTTCCTAGGAAGAGTTCAACCAAATCCACTTTTCTTCTTTATTAGATATAAATAGTAATTTACTTATACCTAAATAATCAGGAATAAATTACGGTACCTTATTTACCACACTTCAGCTTAATGTGTTGGACAAACTGGAGAGTCTTCATCTGTAGTTCTGAATGGGGTTATAGTTTCTCAGGTACAACTGGAGGGCAATTTGAAGGTTCTCCTGGACTTGAGGTTGCCTCCTTTCACAGACCGTATCACTTTACACGTGGGCTACTGCCATGCATCGTACATGGGACTGTCCTGGAGGCTATAACTGGTCCAAGCAGCTACGAGTGTGCCTTGGTATGCCCATGTAACACCTCTGCTACACAAGTTGTATTGATTACCAATGAGCTTCTGGGTGCAATTCAAATTTCTGGGTGCCGGCTATAAAGCCCTTTGTGACACAGAACCTGTTTATTTAAGGGACCTGTTTTTCCTTTAATTTCTGTCCATTCTGTAAGATATTTTTTCTTTCTTTTTTTAATCAGGAAAAAAAGCAGCCAAAGATGGGCTAGGAAATATTTTTTTCTGTTGAGGTGGCCGTCGTCTGGAGTAGCAATTTCCCCGTAGATTCAAACAGTCCCAACTCTGTTGTCCTAAACCAGCTTGAAGATCTGCCTTTTCCCTCAGACTTTGGAATAGGTTGGGCTATGTCCATTGGGACTGTCCCACTTGCAATTGGCTCTTTTTTCCTTAAACTCATCCACGTGTAGATCTATGTATGCGAAATGTCTGATTACTCTTGACCGGTGAAGAAAATGTGCCGTATCTGTCTATGCTAGAAAATACAAAGTAGACATTCAGATTCACGTTCTTTTTTCTCCAGAGTCTTCAATCTTCTTGCTGCTTTCCTTCCCTTCCCCTCTTTCTTCCCTGTGCAATTCTGTCTCTTTTGTGAATTTATCATTCCAGACAGGTTGACCTCAATGTCAAGGCTTTTTTTATTCTCTCCCCCCCCCCCTCCATCCACTAAGATGCCTAACTAGCTTTTTCTCAAATTCTTGTCAGCATCATTTTCACTGGAATGTACCCGGCAGAAGCAGAGCATTAATCCTAATCTTATGCTGTATATTAACCATCAGATATTTTTGATTGCTCAAAATGGGGAAGCTGGGAGTCTGTTCTCAACTTGCATTTCCAAAATTGAACTATCGCTCTGGGGGAAAAATATGCTTTCCATATGTTGCATGTGCAATAAACAGTGCAACTAATAGGGAACTTTATTCCTCCATGAAAGGGAGGATGAGGAGACAACAAACCTAGTTGCTAAACACTGGCAGGAAATATACAACTACAAGAAAATGAAGCTGGGAGAAATCTGTAGCAGAATCGTCTCATGAGGCAGGTGGCCCCATGTACTTTGTATTGTATTTTCCATCACTAGGATAATGTTGTGAGCGGGCAGAGAGGACGATGCGTGGGACTCTACTAAGGTGAATTATCTGTGCAAACCATCATAGCAGGTAACAAAATCCAGCATGGGGATGTATAAAAGGTGAGGAAAGACTTTGTTGTGCTTCGTTGTAGGATCAATTGAAAGGTCCTACAACGGTAGTTAATAGTAATCTTCCAAATGCAATAGTAACTTAAGCTTCTGTATCAGTGACACCATCCAACACACTCATTTTGTGAATTTTAGTAGGAAATAGCTCTTTGATGGCCAACTTTTATTACCTAAAATAGTTTCTCCTCCAATTTTTGGGCTTTAAAAAGACATCCTTTCAAATAAAAATCCATTGGGTTAGGAAGTAATTGTGGGGCAGGGATGGACTAAGTTATCAGACATGGAAACATAGATGGGTTCTGTTGAATGCTCATCTACAGATAGAAAAACTGGGGGCTTTTTTCATCTACAGGTAGTCCTTGATTTACAACCACAATTGAGCCCAAAATGTATGTTGCTAAGTGAGTCAGTTAAGTGATTTTGACCCATTTTTCAACTTTCCTTGCCACAATTGTTAGATGAATCAGTGCAGTTGTTTAATTAGTAACTGGGTTGTTAAGTGAATCTGACTTTCCTATTGACTTTGCTTGTCAGAAGGTCACAAAAGGTAATCAAATGACCCGGGACACTGTGACTGTCATAAATATCAGTCGGTTGCCATGTTTCTGAATTTTGATCTTGTGACCATGGGGATGCTGCTATGGTTATAAATGTGAAAAACAGTCATAAATCACTTCAGTTCCTTCGTAATGTTAAACAGTCACTAAATGAACTGTTGTAAGTTGAGGAATACCTGTGCTCTCTCTTATAAGGAGAAGATGATGTTTTAGATGATGTGCAGTGTTATTATATGTTACCAGAAATAATAAACGCCATGCTATAAGGTTTTCTCTCTCTGCAATACCGAATCACAAATATACCATTTATGCTTGCTAAAGTAGATTTTTTTTAAAGGTATGCTACAATACAATTTCTAAATTATTTTTTTAAAGAAAAACAGCATATATTTAAAATATTAAGAAAAGAAAAACATAGTTTAGCTCAGGGGTGTCAAACTCGCCTCGTCACGTCATCACCTGATGTATCGTGATTTCCCCCCCTTCGCTAAAACAGGGTTGGGCGTGGTTAGCACGTGACGCATCTGCACCGCGACTTTAATACCCCTGGTTTAACTGAATAAAAGCTTTCAAGTTGTTTCCTTAACATTGGGCCATTGAAAGTGTCATCTCTCAGCACTCCAGTTTCCACCACTGAAATTCAGTGGTAAGTGGTTGAATTTCTAGTGTGATTTGGGGGTTGCTTTCGGGGATTTGCAAGGATTTTAAGGAGAGAGATGGAAACAGCTTGCTGCCCATTCACATAAGCACACTCTGACCAACCCTCCCCACTGCATAATTTATGCACTTCTCTTCTTACAATGTTTTTGCATCAACAGATGGCCATCTCTAGTCCTCCAGAAGATCAGGAAGTTGGATTTTGGCTCTTGACTCCTCAGAGATTCTCCTCTTGTTATAAAAGGAAAAAATCCAGATTTTGCCGTCCAGTGTATCATTTCTCTGCTAATATACTTTAGGAGAACATAATACTTTATTATTGTACATATATTTAGATATATCCATTTAGCGTGCAAAGTACCTTTGTATATCTATTTACATACAAAGTACCTTTGTATACAGATGCAAAAATAGAAGAGAAGAATGCTGTTGAATCTAAGGAGGCCACCAAAACCATTCTTCTGTTCATGTTCAAGGAACCCTTCTGTATTTGAAACTTGCAACCATATTGTATCCGTTGGAAGAGGAATGCACAAGCTCAGTTGTCTTGAAGGTTGCTCCAGGCTTTGAATAACTAGTCAGGCACTGCATTCCCAAAAAAAGACGGGGCCGTGGATCCAGTTTGGATTGTAATGAGGAAGGTTAGATGTGAAATGAATCTGTTTTGCCTCTTTATCCCCATTCCAAGAAGAGAGAAGGGCAACATGAACTCCAACCATTGTGGGAGGTCTGTTTAAGCTGGAAAAGGGATGCTGCCCTTCCCCCCCCCCCCCTTTCAACTCCTGTTATTCTGCATCACAAATTTTCCATTGGTTTTTTTCAGGCAAGAAAACTAGCATCACAGCTTTCACAGAGACGGCATTCACACGCTGTAGTTTTGGCTAAATGCAACACATGAAGTGTCGTTTAATTTTTTTAAAAAAGGTACAATTTAAAATAATGACTTAACATGGAGCATGAATATAACCGTTGCAACTGTTTGCATCTATTTGTAGCTGTATATAAATGACTGCTAGGAGCCTTGCTTTCCAACGTAAGCAACCAGTACATTTTTTTTGGCACTCGTCGTTTTTCCTAATGTTGCTTCAGGGTATCAGGTCAGCTGCTCTTATGCAAAAGTCTCGAACCAGCTGTGTTTTTGTTTTTGTCCTTTTGGTCAAGTTTTGTTTTGTCTTTTTTCCCCCTCCTTTGTATTTTGTATTGTCATCTTTTAAATAAAAAAAAAAAAATTAAGAGAGAAACAGCTCAAGCTGCCAGCCTTAACCATTCCCGGGGAATATCCAGCTGGGCTCTATATGCTTCTACATTTCAGCCATGGCAGGAATACAGAACGCTTCTTCATATTTAAACACCCCACCCTTTTATTTTTTTTTCCAGGCTTCCCGGGGTATCTGAGAAAAGTTGTCACTGCTTTAAGGGAATCCACTTCTTAAAGTTAATAGCTACAAAAGTTAAAAATGGCCACAAAAGTTTTTTTACGGGCTAGTCTAGAAGCCTGAAAAGAACTCACCTCCTTTACAGAATAACAGAGGGAGGGGGGAGGGGCTATCTCCAAGCAAAGTGCATCCCATCACTTGGCCTTTTTGAAGAATTGTTTGTTGTTAGCCATTTAGTGGTGTCCGACTCTTGGTGACTTTATAGGCAAGTGCTCTCCATGCTACCCTGTCAAGCACAGCTTCTTTCAATTGTTGGATGTTCTTCTTCGTGTTAGATTTGATGTTATCAAGGCAGCGAGTTCTTTGCTTGACCCTTCTTCTTGTTCCATTAACCATTCCTAGCATCATTGCCTTCTCCATTAAATTTGCACGCACAACTTGGTAAAGTAAATCAGACGTAATCTCATGATTTTAGGTTCTGGTGATATGTCTGGTTTTATAAGGTTTAACATCTCTCTTGTTAATTACGCTGGCTGTCCATGGTATACCGGTAATTTATGCCAGCGCCATAGTTCAAAGGTGTCACTTCTTCTTTGATCAGCCATTCTTAGTGTTCAACTCTCATAGCGATATATCATTATAGGGAAGACTATTGCTCTAACTAGCCTGCTTTTAGTATTTATATCAGTATCTCTGTTTTTCCAGATCTTATTCCTGTTAAGCATTGCAGTCTGGCCTAAGGCTGTCCTGTATTATTTCAGGAGTTGAATTGCCGTTGTGAGCACTTTTGGATCCAAGGGAGATAAATTCTTGAACTAATTCAGTTTCCTCTTGTTGACATTAAACATCTCGCGTCCATCTGCAGCTGTTGTCATCATCTTTGTTTTCCTGATGTTAAAACTCAATCCAAGTTTTTTTCACTTTCATCCTTGATTTTCCAGATCATTTTTTTCCAGGTCTTCCTTATTTTCAGCCAATAGTGTTGTATTATCTACCTACCTCAAATCACTTATGGTTCTTCCCTTAATCTTCACTCCAACATCAGACAGTTCTATAGGGTATTTCTGCAGGATCACTCCAGCATATAGGTTGAACAAAAAAGGTGATAAAATACATTCCTGTCTAACTCCCTTACTGATCCTGAACCTGTCTGTGTCGTCATAAAACCTTCTCACTGTTGCCTCCTGATCAGTGTAGAGTGACTTAATGAGTCTGGTCAGGTGGGTTTGGACACCAAGATCATGTAAAGCTGCCCATAGCTCATTGTATTCTACACAAATGCTTTTCTGTAATCGATAAAAACATATATTCTTTTGATATTTGATAATCCATCTAATATTGACTGCCCCGCCTCTTTCTAAAGCCAGCTTATACATCGGCTAACTTGATAGATGATATTCTGTAGCCCTGGTTTAATGATTTTTAATGGAATTTTGCTTGCATGAGAAATCAATGCAATCGTACGATAGTTGGAGCAGTCTTTGGCATCGCCTTTCTTTACTAGTGGGATAAAAACAGATCTTTTCCAGTCCTGAGGCCGTTGACATGTAGTCCATATCTCTTGAGACAGGGCAGTGATGATGTTAACTGGCACTGGTCTTAGTAATTCTGCAGGTATTCCATCAATACCTGGGGCTTTCCAGTTTGGCAATTTCTCCATGGCCCATTCTATTTCTCCTTTCAAGATGTTTAGTTGTGTATTAATTGGACTTTCAACGTTGTTATCTTGATGGTAAGTCAAACTGCTACAGAGTCCTTCTGTATATTATTTCCATCTGTTCTTGATCTTCTGCTGGTCACTTAATACATTCCTGCTGCGATTTTTAACTGTTCCTTGCCATGCTGAAAAGCTGGATTGCATCATTTTCACTACAGCAAACATGACCTCAGTACGTCCCTTCCTATTAGGTTCTTCCAGATGTTGACACTGCTCCTCTCACTGCCTATTTTTGCCTTTCCTGGCTTCGTGTTGGAAAATTGCATTCAGCTTTCTAACTTCATCCTTATTACCTTTGGCTTTGGCCACCCTTTGCTGATCAGCTATTTTGATGGTGTCATCAGGTAGCCACTTGTTTGTTCTCTTTGCTTTTTGGCACGACACATACTTTCCAGCAATTTCCATGATGTCATCTTGGATCTCTCACCACTGTTCATTTGGATCTTTCCCTTCTAAATTCATGAATGAACAAACATGAATCATATTTGAAGAATTAGGGAGAGACAATTTGAGAATCTAAGAGTCAGTTCACTCCAATAGGCTCTTCACCAGCCTCCCTAAGCCAGACATGAACCACCCTTGAGCATTTTCATGTCTTTCTTCAAGAGGCTTAAATTGAGGTGAGAAGTCACATGGATACAATTGCCATCTTGTGTCTCCACTAGAGCCTGTAATTAACTGTAGCTTGACATAACATGGCATTAGCCACCTTCTGCTTCACTTCTTGATGAGATGAATTGACACTTGCAAGAGGCATGGAAGAACTAACATGTTAGTGGCAGGCAGCAAGCTGGGTGTGGGGGAGGCCAATATAAATGTAGAAGAGAAAGAGGGGGTGTAGTCATCAGATTTTACAAGCACTAGTATCTCAAACAAGGGCATGTAGTCTTTGGCCTCAATATAGACTGTACTACCCTTCAGCTAAATGCAAAATTGCAGGCGACACGGTAGGAATTGTCCTACAGCAACATCTGGAATGCCACTATCTCTGCATCATATGGACAAGGTGTGTCTAACAACACTGCCAACCTCTCTGCTGTTCTTCCTTACAGATGGTTATAACTAATTCTCCTTACAATGAACCTCAGCATTGTCGCCTTTGAAAAGAAAGCATAGTGTAACCAACTCCGCATCGCCTTAGAAGGACAGAGAATGATGTTTTTAATGGGCTTCTCTTTAATAGGCTTCAGGCTTGACAATTAATTACCAGTCAGCCAAGCAGCTGCTGAAGAGCAGCCTTTATTACCTCTTCCCCAGCGCTGGGTTAATCTCTTTCAAGTGAGCAGCCACATTATCCAAGCCAGTGGCTTCGTTCTCGTTCTCGCATCAATGGGTAATTAAATCTTGGGCTGCAGGGCGCCAGCTGATCATCTTGCCCTCTCAGTAACTCTTGCTGACCCTGCTGTTGGCATTGTTGGGGGAAGAGTGCCCTTCAATCCATCAGATTGGAATTGCTAGCATAGGTTTGTCAGGAAGACACAGCCAGTTCTAGAAAGAGGCTGAAGGCTTAAACAAATAGAACGTAATAAAAACATGTTCCACTGGCCATTATTTTGTAAGCAAGCAGGTATGTGTTAAGTTCCTTTTCTCATGTTTTGTTTCACATACCCCTCTCTCTCCCTAGGTAAGTGTGGACTCCCAATGACTGCCTGGATGAGGCCCTGCAACTTTCTTGGTGAGGTTTTTCAGAAGTGGCTTGCCATTGCCTCCTTCCTAGGGCTGAGATAGAGTGACTGGCCCAAGGTTACTGAGCTGGCTTTGTTTCTAAGGCACGGCTAGAACTCAGTCTCTTGGTTTCTAGTCTAGCTGTTTAACCACTACATCAAATTGGCTCTCATTTTGACTGCTCTTTTAATTTTTACACAAGGCACAATCTAAAGAGCTTTTATCTTGCAATAGGATTTTATATATAGTGCTAAGGAGCTTAATTAACCATGGTTGGTTGGGGAAACCTCAATTGGCTGAATTTGTACCATAGATTAAGCTATAAATCAGTTTCCAATCTACAGTAATTGGATTTTCCTAATGCACAGCGAAACCCAAACTAAACCATATAAAGACTTAGAGTGATGATTACCCAGTCAATATACGAAGGGATTGTAAAAAGAAGCAATGCTGATTATGAAAACCTTCACACAGTTCCATAATTAGTATATAAGTGATGAATGATAGCTTAAATGACTTCCTCCAAAGACACTAACTGGATCCATGTACCATGTTAAATCTTAATGTGATTGGTTTGGCTTGGTGTGACATGTGAACCTACCGTCACAACATAGAGTTGTGTCAACCAAATCAGAGCTTGTGTATAAAAATCTTTTTAGAAGGGAAAAAGAACACCTAACTGGTAATGCAATGCATGAACTCAGTATGAAATTTGGAAAAACCTTCTCTGATCAAGTTACTGCTAGATATAAACATTCTCCAATTTAGCACCATAAGAAACAAATGCATTAATGGTTTTAACCCTGAGAATATTGACAACTTCCAAGAAACTTGGAAAAAAATCAGCTCTCTGCCTTTTCAAAAGTTAATGAGAGATGAAGAACGCCTATACATATCAGAACTGACTGTGCAAATTCATTCAAAGGTGTGGGTTAAGTCGGCATAAACTTAATATTGAGTAGTAAGCAATTTGCATATGAATGCTCTATATTTATCTGACAATATGTGCTACATAATGATGGTGTTAATTTATGAGGGTTCCTCCCCTCCCAAGTCATTCAAGGGATGTGTAATAGTCTTCTACAACAGCTACACTTAAATCTTTTTTAAAACCCTTTTCTGAATTACATTCACATTTATTTGTTGCCAAAGTGCTATAAAGTTTGGTCATTTGTGGCTTACTTGTGTGGGGCCTTTCTAGATTTCATGTCATTTGTAAGCAGGATAATCCTATCTGGATCATCTGAACATATGGATCCTTACACCACCAGTGAGGTTCCTTCTTTAATTTACAATGATAATTGTTTTTTTTTGCAATAAGAACACTAGATCTTTAGGGGTATAATGCTAGTAGAGATATTGCTGGAAGACTATGCCCGATAATAACCCAAAATATGCTCAAACATCTCTTTCTGTGGACGTATATATGAAAGCTGGGCATTTTTCAGGAAATAAATGCTATGTTGAGGAAAGATTTCTATGCCACATTCAAACCTGTTTGTGTGTGGTAAAAATAAAGACAGAACTCAAGCAGAACTCAACTCCTGGTCAGCAACAATATTAAAATCTTTCATATTTGCCTCTTTTTTTTCCCCAGGATGTTTATTTGCAGCCCAGCCTTTGTGTCTTTTTTTTTTTTAGTGATCTCCATTCTAATGGCTTGGCTAAGCACATCTGTGACTTGTGTGCTAATAAAGCATAAATTGAAAATTTCTCCGAAATGACCTTGGATCAGAACAAAAAATACCCTATAGTTGAATGGATGGTACCAAAGTTTCTTGTGATTGACTAACATGTAGTTTGTAGCCGTCTTATTTTTTAAAATTGTGACCAATCTTGGGAGATCCTTAGCAATGTAAATGTTTGCTGGAAAAAAAGCGGATTTGAGATAGTGCTTTTTGCATAGAAAATGGCATTGAAAACAATATAGATTGCATCCTTCAGTGAACATCTTTGTTTCTTTTGGAAGCTCCGCCATTTAGTGTATCGCATATGTAACTACAACTACCTTGGCTTGTATTAGAATCAAACTGCATTATTTTGTTCAAAACAAGGAAGCCACTCTGATAGCATCTTTAAAGGAAACATAGAAGGGCTATGAATTAGGCTACCAAATCTGGACTTCAAATTTCTTGACAAGCTCCAGCTACAGAAAGTCCTTCCTCTCAGCTATCATGTTCAGAAAGATGTAAACTGGATGTCTTTGGAATTCTGGGAGTTGAAGTCCACAGATCTTAGTTGCCAAATTTGAAAAACATTGGTATAATTAACAGTTGCTCTGTCTGTTTTAATATCTTCAATGGTACACATTAGGCACATGAGAGTGTTTAATCATCTTTTGTATTAAATCAGATCACCAAGTTTCAAAGCATCCAAATGACGGCCTGAAGATCCTTTTCTATGATTAAACTATTTTGCTCCTTCAAATAGGCAGAAGTTTACGAATCCTTCCTGGGGGGAAAAAATATTTCATTTTATGATTGTTATGATTAGTTCAAGAGGTGAAAGAAGCATAAAACCATTCAAACTGCTGTTTGATTCTTTATTAAAAGGACCCGATGTGCCAGTTCAATGCTTTGTAAACCAGGCTTGGAAAACAATGTGCAAATAAAGGCATGGGGTGAGGTGGAGGGAATATAATGAAGACAGCTATAGCCAAGGAAAGAAGATAACCCAACAAAAATGGAATGGTCACCCTTTTTCTCTTTCCCCCTTTCCCCAATTATTCCTGGACTTCTTGCTCTGGCCCAAAACTCTATTAGAAAAAAAAATATGGCCGCTGCAGATCTTGGGACTCAATAGGCACTCTGTGTGTGTGTGTGTGTGTATGTGTGTGTGTGTATATATATACTCTCTTAGATGCTTAGAAACAAAAATAACTTATCTGACCCTTGCACTAAAATATTTTTTTTTAAAAAAAGCAAAAAAGGGAGGACTGTAACTTTCAATGTATTTTGCCCCTTGTTCAGTTCCACTCCCTCTCCTCATCCTAATATTTGTGGGTTGTGAATAATTTAAAAAAAAATCCCTTAAAAGAATATGGGGAGAAACTTTCCACTTCCATGGACCTGTAAAAGAGCTTTACTTTTGAAACCAGAGGGGCAAACACTGCAATGAAGCCATACAACAACTCCCTGAAGTGATCCAATACAAAGGGGGCTGTGCAGGATTGCATCTGTATCTCATACCTGATACAGCCCGCCTGTATTTTGCTCCTTCAAATTGCATTTGATTTGGACCAGGGTTTCTCCCTTTCCTTCTTTCCTCCTTGCCCAGTGAAGTGAATGGGGGGGAAAGGATCCAAGAAGACATGAGGGCGTGGAGACACCATCCAACCATGTGGGGGTAGATGTCTTGAGGCTTGGTTGGATGCAGATACGCACTTCTCCCACAATACGTAGAGGAAGACCACTATCAGTAGAGGAGATATACCAAGAACACCGGTTGCCCAGTGACAATATCACAGTTCCTCTGAATGCTGCAATGTTTTCTCCAACCGTTCTCCAATGTAATCTCCCCGTCATTGCACAAAATGCACAGAAAGAAAACGATACAGTACAGAGTCTAGTCAGCACCATTGAGCTCAGCTAAATTCTGCATAGCCTCTGGCTGTGTGAATGGAAGAAGGTGGCCCGAGTGTGGTTGCTACTCCTCCCACTTGGCCGTGGCGAGTCTCCGCAGTCTCCATTTCTTATTGGCCAGTTGCTAGCCACCAGGAGCGTATCCACACTGTCCTTTGAGCTTCACCCTTGCATCTAGCATATAGAGCATTGACTGTAGCAATTCAACTGGCTCCTATTTACAGCTCGCAGAGCCCTAACCCGTTCCCCTCCGAGGAAAGCTTTGGTTGGAGAACAAAACAAACAAACAAATCAAACCCCGATAAACTATTCTGAGAAACATCAACTTACATTTCCCCCCCTCTTTCTAGAAAACGGATCTGCAGGGAGGTGTGTGACTATAATACCAAATGTCCTCTTAGCTTCGAGGCTCCCAGTTTTACCCTGTTGCCTTCCACCTTTCTTTCAACAATAGGCCTGAAAACAAGCTTCTCTCCTATTTTGCTCGAGATGTTCATCTGCAGACAGATGAATTCCTTTGAGGAGCACTGTGCAATATTAGAAACAGGAGCTGTCAGTGAATTCAAACTCGGTTATGCCTGATTGTCTCCAACAACATCACATTACTTCTGAAAAGTAACACTCCTGGACCCAAAAGTCATGGTTGTTATTAAAGCCATCCTTTTTTGTTGTTACCCCTTTTTCTTCTTCTTCTTCCTCTTCCTCTTCCTCTTCTTCTTCTTCTTTCTTTTGGACACATCAAACAAAGGAAGAAAACCCAGCAATAGGGGCTCTGGACCCCGGGGCAAGGCTACTGGGTGGTCGGTAAAGAGTGCTCTGCTGACTAGGTGGATTGACTGGAGTTTGTGGGGTTGGAGTCCTACTAGGTTTGGATCGGAAGAGGCTGCCTTGTTGGGTACTGGTGCTGTTGGACATAGGGCAATGGTCAGGATCCCCAGAGTCACTTTCTGTATAACTGTAGGCCTGAGCCCGGGAGATGCCCTTCTGCTGGCGCCTCCATGAGTTGTAATAAGTTGGGTCACTGATGTAATGGTTGACAAACGAATGGGCTTTCTGGTGGTTCTGATCCACTTCGTACTCACTGTCGCTTCCCTGTGGAGGGAGATGGAAAAAAAACCGGTTAGAGCAAGGGTGTCAAACCTGACTGCATTGTGGGCCGTAACATGACATATCGGGATTGTTTTTGCCCTTGCAGAGCCGGGGTGAGTGTGGCCTATGAGGGCTGTATGCGGCCCGTGTGTTTGACATCCCTGGGTTAGAGGATAAACTAATCACCTTCTGGGTAGAAAGAAAATAAATTACTGAGCCAAGGCCTGCATCTGCTCTTCAGGCAGAACAAAGTCACACTTGGCATGATGTCAAATGACCCCGCCACAGGCTAAACGCAATACAAAACTTTTTATTACGCATCAATCAGTCTGTGAACTCAGATAAATTATGTGAAATTTCTCTAGATATTGTTTTAAAAAAACAACCTGGAAAGTTAGAAGTAACAACACAGAACATTTCCACAATATTATGTTATCTATGGATTTTTTGATTTAGACAAATATGCACTACACACTACACTACACTACATCACAGTAACTTTGTTGGGCCTTTTATTCTTTTCTATTACCTTGTCTATAATTGGCCTTTTATACTTTTCTATAATTGTATAAAAGTATAATTTATACTTTTCTATAATCTAATAATTAGATTATTAGCCATTTTGGGAATATTTTATAACGAATACATACTATTACATTTATTTTTAAAAATATTTATAGTTATAGATGGACTGTTGGTTAGCTTGGAAGGAACAGTTTACTTTTCATTATTAAAATGGGAACCCTTTCATTCTTACATCGCACTCCAATGTTCCTTTAAAGAACAACAACAATGTGAGGCAGGTTAGACTGAGAGTGACTGGCCAAAGACACCTCGTAAGTTTCCATAACTGAGTAGAATCTGGATCTCCCTGTTCCTAATCCAACCCCCTTGCCCTACAGTGCACTTTTAACATTGAACGTTTCAAAAAACTGTGGAATAATTTGGCTATTAAAATGGTAATTTGGAAGGCTGCACTCTAGTAGTATGCTGCAATGCAGCTGCCAAAAAAAGCCAATGCAGTCCTAGGCTGCATTAACAGAGGGATAGAATCAAGATCACGTGAAGTGTTAACACCACTTTATAAGGCGTTGGTAAGACCACACTTGGAATACTGCATCCAGTTTTGGTCATCACGGTGTAAAAAAAGATGTTGAGACACGATTCTAGAAAGAGCGCAGAGAAGAGCAACAAATATAATTAGGGGACTGAAGACTAAAACAAATGAAGAATGGTTGAAGGAATCGGGCATGTCTAATTTCATGAAAATAAGGACTGGGGTGACAGGACAGCAGTGTCTCAAAATCTAGTGGACTGCCACAAGGAAGGGGGGGGGGGCACCCTACTTTCCAAAGCACCTGAGAGCAGGACAAGAAGTAACATATGGAAACATACCAAAGAGAAATCCAACCCAGAACTAAGAATAAATTTCCTGACAGTAAGAACTTTCTAGTATTAAAAGTCATCTGCTGGTAACTGAATATTTATTCTCTGAGAACATCTGTATTTTAAAGCATGTTACGGAGGGAAGAAAAGAAAAAGAATTGGGCAGGGCCGGGCAAACTTGGCTCATTTCCCTCCTTTAAACTCCGTTCTCGTTAATTGAATTCAGCTTCTCCGTTTGCAGAAGCACAATAGAGATCTTTCCTTAGATTCCCCCCCCCCCCCCCAGTTAGAGAACAGATCAAATTGCAGGTTTCAGCTTGCTTAGCGCTCTAAGAGTTTCTCAACGGTGGTACTCATTTGCGCTAATTTCATCGGGGAGAAGGAAGTGGGAGACAAGAGGGTCTTAACATCCAGGTGATTGAGAAAAGTGAAACCAAGGTGATCAACAAGGAGAGAAAGAAAGACACCGTGTGCTCTCCCCCATGTCTAAAACAGAGAGATGGGAAGGGAAATGGGCAGGCTTTTTATTTCAGAGATACCCGAAGCTAAGCAGCAATGCAGGGATGATGACGTAATATAAAAGGAACTTCCAGATCATACTGTAAACAAGCCCTTGATTATAAACTGGCATTTTCGCATCATAAATCAGTCATTAAACCACTTTAGCACGTGTGGGTACTTTTTATATATTCTTGTTTTAGAAAAAGAAGGTAGTTGTGGCATTTCACAGAAAATGTAGCGTCCAGTCATGTTGCTTTATACGTTGATGGCCAGCTATGCATTATTAAAAGAAAGAGGAAGTGCATACGATAATTTTAAATACAGGTGCGGCATTAGAACAACTACCATTTAAAAAAATGGTGCAATGTATTCCTTCATAATAGAAAAGACTGTGGCCAGATGACTTGTGTAGCTGTTGAATCTGTTAACTGTGCTTATAGTTCTTGGATGTGACTCTTCAATAAAAGGCTGCCTGAATTCAAACACAGGACTGTTTGGCCACGCTAATTTTAGAGGACTTGTCATGAAAGTCTACAGTCCTCAATCTCAGGAGCTTTGTGATCCTCTCTCCACTCCCTTAACCAACGCCATGTGCTTCACCTCACATTTACTACACTACGTTTTATAGATTACCTTGGGGCCGCATCAGGTAGTCCTTGACTTATGACCAATTGTTTAGCAACTGTTTGAAATTACAATGGACCTCCCTGCGGGTACTTATAACTTGGATTCAAAGTGTCATGTGGCTGCACTTTGAGCTTTTGGCAACCTAACTTCATTAACATACATTTGCAGTATCCTGCAGTCACATGACCACATCTTTATGATGGTTTTGCCAATAAAGGCAATTTATTTTCAAGTTTCTGGCAAAAATCAGCTATAGAGAGTTCTATGGGTTCACTTAATGACCACGGCATTGTCTTAAAGACCACAGCATTCACTTAATGACTGCCACAATAATGGTTAAGATCGAGTTGGTCACATGACCAACTGGATTTACGTCCATCATAATTAATGACTATAAATGGGCAGGCTCCATTACGGTTATAATTCTAGGACTACTTATATGGCATGTGAACAGCAAGGATCATGCTAAATCAGTACAACTGTGCTTTCTGTAACATAAGTTGCCCCCGGGAAATCCCGCAGCACTTTGAAATGGCGTTTTCGGGTTCTTCCACAGATGCTCTCTGACATCGTGGGCAGTTTGCTGAAGACAAACCTGATCTAAAAAACAGAAATAGAAGTGGGAACAGTTCAGTGATCTGGATTTGAAAGGTGATCAAGAGCACACAGGATACCAATACTAGCAAGTTCTTCAAGAAGCTGCATCTTCTCCTGGGCTCACATGCCATTCCCAAGGATTAGGACTTAATTTAAGAAGGGGCTAACAGGTACAACAGACATGACTCCAAATCATCTTTTCCTCTTCAAATCCCTTTCACCGCATACCCTAAAAGAAAATGCTACAAGTTCAGTAAGATTTGAATTTAAGTAAGCTTATTTCAGAGTGCAACCTTGGTATGTATAAAGCTTGTCCCTATTGACATGGTTAAATCTGACATTCATTTCTGTCTTTGGGAGATAAGCGTTTCTGTAGACAGTAACTGTCTAAACTTAATTCACTAATATATAAACCTTTTGCCAGCATAGTCACTAGAATCTTTGTACAGGATTAAGGGATTAATATCCATGTAGAAAGTTCTTGAGATAAACCAACAATTCTGGAATCTTGCTGGAAGGACATTCTTTTTGCCTGGGCTAGGTTTTTTTCTCCAACAACAGCACTACAATTCAGACCCTAATGACATATTTTGTTAATCTAAGTAAACCGGGGACCTGATGCGTTTATAAAAAGGTCCTCTGAATATTCCAGAGCTTTGCTGATAGCTCCAAAGATATCTAGTTGCGATATCAGGGAAGAATATGTATGGAGAGATTTGCACCTTAGATGTACTTCTGGCATGGGTATTTGGCTGTCCTAGCAATTCTCTCTGCTAATTGCCCTTGGGGTGGTGGTGATGAGGGCTAGTTGAGGGCCAGGCCATTTGGCAAAGATTCTGTTCTTATACAAATAAGGACAAAGGAACCATTTTGCTATAGCCTGACAGGGTTGCCAACTCCTGTTAGCCTCCAAACTGCTATGCCTGTCGCCATTGGCAACAGTGCAAGGAAAAGAAAGGCCTGGCTGTAAGACGGCCTGTGTCCTAATCCTGAGCTTCTGAGACAGATGTCCCTGTACTCCTCCCTTGGTGGTACTCAGCTGCCTCCGCTGATCAGCATCCCCTTCCCCAGAAGGATGCGTAGGAACATGCATCAGCAACTCAAGCAACATTGTAATCCTAGGATAAGTTATTTCTATGTTTTAGTTTTTTAACCCTACATGCTTGCTGCAATGACACCGCATGCTTACTGTTTTAAACATCAGTCAGGACTCTTAAGTGGAAAGACAGTACGTATGATTAAAATATTATAAAAATTCATACTCAGGAACTGAAATAGGCAGGTTGGTGTCCAATGACCCCTTCACCCAGGACTAGGGATGACTCTTTCTTTGATTAGCCTCCTGTATATAGAATTGAGCTTGTGATTTTTAGAGAGGCGCACTTAACAATAGTACTCTCAACTATAGCCTTGACAAGCGAATGAAGAGAGCATATGTACCTGGTAGAGGGCAACTGAAAATGAGCACTTTTTAAAAACACCAATTTGTTTCACAGTGTTCCATTCCTTAAAATGAATCTCTAAATCTAATGTCTGGCTTGTTTTGGGCCTTTCGGACACCCAGCTTTTTGGCATATGCTGTGGTAAAAACCATACGAAATAAACAGACATCTGTTTTATATTTTAGCATAACCAACCCTCAGAGTAAATCTACATGAGAGCTGTGAAATCTTGAGATAAAGAAATCTAGTATTTAAGCAGGGCTTTGGATGGAGAGAGAGAGAATGTGGAGTAGAATCTAGTCTCAACACTATATCAGCTCAGTTACTAGTTTTGGGGGAAACTGATCACAGAACAATAAGAAGAACCATCTAGCCTTCTAGCCTTGCTTACTTGTGAATCTGAGATTTCTGAAGGCTTCTCGGTAAGGCTGCTGCTCTCGGCTGGAATGAGGTCATTGTACTTCGTAACGTCTTCATCTGAGTAGTGCAGTGAGCCTGGGCTGGGCCGTGGTGGGGACCTTGGGAGAGACACAGAAACTCTGAGATGTCATTCAGAAGGAAGACTGTTTTGAATGGGAGAGCGAGGGGCCGGTCCCAGATTCGTTTACCCCCACCCACCCACTTCTTTTCACGAGTCTAGAAGCCTCTGGTACCTTGTATATATTCCATTCTTTCTGCAGAAGGAATTTTTTACGGACATGCGTCGATTGTTCAGTTCTAGAGCAGGGAAGCTGCTCTCATCCAGACTGACCATTTCACCATGGCTAAGTGCATTTGACTTGGAGTTGCTCCCTAAAATGGGGAGAGGGAAACAAGAACAGAAGCTGTTAGTATTTTGGAGTATCTTTTTTTAGAGCACAGAGACTTCTGTCACGCTTCTCTCTCTACTGAAGAATAACTTTTAGAGGTTTGTTCTAAACTTTCTGATTTTTCTAATTGTGAGTCATCAGCAAAAAACAAGGCCTAGCTCCCCTCTATGAGCTGCCATTTGATGCTTTATGCTGAGCGAGTGAGATAAATGTCCCTGTTAACACAACGTAAGGCATCATTTCCTGGCTTTAATCTCTTCCATTGTTCATACATGCTTTGCACCCAGGAAAACATTTTGTACTATAATTTTACCGTGTTTCCCTGAAAATAAGACCCTGTCTTATAATTTTTTTGCCACCAAAAAAGGCACCAGGTCTTATTTTCAGGGGATGTCAGCCACTGACTAACCTCACTTGTGCGTGTAACCCCCGGCCTCCTCTTCGCTGTCAGAGGCCTTCATGAACTTCTTCTATGGCTGGCAAGGCTTTCCTGAAGGCCTCTGCAGCCGATAACAACAGCTCCGGATAGATCTTTGTTATCAGCTACAGAGGCCTCCAGGAAAGCCTTGCTAGCCTTGCCAGCTGCAGAAGAAATGGGCCGGCAAGGCAGGTGTCGGAGTGTGCAAGACCTGGCTACAACTGTCCAAAGGTAAGTAGTAGGGCAGCTCCACCCCTCCATCCCCACTCTAGCTTAATTTTTGCCCATGCACGCTGGAGTGGGCGGGCGGGATCTTAATTAGGGCTTATTTTGGGGGGTAGGGCTTATATTGGGTGCACGTGTAAAAATCTAGCTAGGACTTAATTTCTGGGTAGGTTGTAATTTCGAGGAAACAGGGTAATATAATTCTCATACTATTTCTTATCATTTACCTCTTCTTGATCCTACACAGGAATAATACAGGGTAATTTGGGTAATGGAATTAAGGATTTACTTCAAGTACTGCAAAATATTTTTTTAAGGAAATCAACATTAACTTCCTAATTAAGAACAAACCATTAATTGTCTCTTAATATTCCCAATCCTGAAATTTGGGTGCTGAGCCCTTTTGGGATTCCTAACATTTACCTTCTCAATAAGAGGATTTGGGGAAGGATCACTTGCCAGCAATAAAAGCTTCACATGACTGTTTTAAGAGACAGTGCATGGTAACTTCTGCTCATGCCCACTCAGAGAACTGTGACCAAGATTATGTAGCACTAGAGCCAGCCAGTGGAGATTATGCTCTGTGGTACAAGATGGATTTTGTGTAAGGCAGAAGAGGAATGATGAATTCAGAGAGAACAGTTTTTCCTTTAGGAAAGTTTGTGCAAAGAGAGAGGGGAAAAACTGACAGGTGCATGCAAACTGCATTGGCTATGTTAAGAATTGCTTGAGGATTTTTAAAGATAAATTCCAAAGCATTCAGATCACCTACAGTGAACTTTTTTATATGTGACTTATCTTTAGAAGAAAGTAATGCTTACCACTGAAATGGTTCAGGAATTTAGCTAAATAGATATAGTTAATATGGTCACAAAATCAATGGCTTTGATTAGGATTGCTAATTCCCCATTAGGGATGGGTTTAACAGGGAGAACTTCTGTGTAGTCACTGATATTATTTTGCATGGCATTTTGCTGACAGAAACACTAACATCTTGAATCTTGCATTTGAAGGCAATCTCGAAACTGAGACTGGTGCAAAATGCAATGGTTTGGTATCTGATGGATATTACTTATCCCAAGGAGACTATAAAGATGCTTTGGGTTTTACATTGGTTACCAGTTGGTTTTGGATCAAAGTGCTGGCTTTGACATATAAAACTTTATATGGCTTGGTACTTAGGCACTTGCTGGGCTACTTTCTTCTATCCAAATTGTCCTGGCCAGTATGTATTTCCCAGGAGAAACTTTTGATCACATCACACTTTTGTGAAATAAGGGGAATGGAGACAGGGTGGTCCCACTTCTCAACTGCTGTGTCAGCCTTATGAAATACCATCTTCTTAGGATTAAAATTTACCCCACCCCTTCTCATGCTTTATAAACTATCAAAGATGACACTTTTCCAAAGAAAATTTGGTGGACTAATTTGTTAGCACCACCTCGTAATATTGATTGGTTAAATGGTTAATTTTATGTTTACCCAAGACTTTTAAATTGGTTAGGATGTTTTTTGCTAATTCCTTGCATGCTGCTGTGAGTTTGTACCAATTTGGTGGTACACAAGCTGGATGGATGGATATTTGATGTGTAGTGCCCTCAATGGAAAACTCCTGCTTATGGCAAATGAAGGCTTGAGACGATGCTAATGCTCACCTGAATCAGATTTCTTGGCATACTTCTTACTCTGCCCACGAATGATAAGGACAAAGACGAGGAGGAGGATGAAGATGAGTCCCACCAAAGCAATGACCACCAAAAACCACCATTCTTCATAGAAGGGATTGGCTTTCTGAGCTGCAAAACAGGAAGAGGAATCAAGTAATCTCTTTCCTATAAGGATGCCTATGCCCCATGCACATTGTTTCCTATAGCTTTTACTTAAAGGTTAAGTAAAGCATGTTGGCATGACAGAAGTTGGATTCTATCCTTAATACCTGACACTGAAGGGGATGGACTGCTAGGCGTCCCATAGCCATAGTCATTGACGGCAATGACTCGAAAATCATAGCTGACGCCTTGCTTCAGAATATCCATGCTGAAAGTGTAAGAAGTCACTTCTTTGGGAATATCCTTTATGAGAATGTCCCACAGCCCCTCATCTGGAAGAGAAAGAGATCAGAAAAGTTGTAATATGAAATGCAAAAACACAGGAATACACAAATACATGTCAAACATAGGAGAATGGTGTTCTATGGGCTGGAAAATGATGTTAAGGTCCCAATTCTAAAAATAATGACAGAAACACGCAATTTGTTTACACAATTAATTGTGGCATTTCGTACAGCAGGAATCTTTACTTTTTTAAAATAATTGATTTTTTTTACATACAATTTATCCAAAATATTCTTGCACACAGAATTGATATATATAGGTATTAAAAGGAATGCCAATTCCAAAGAGCAGTGAGCAGAGTCCCACAATGGTTGTGAAAATGCCATTGCATAGCAGGTTCATAGTTATCTAGGAAGATTTACTTTTAATTAGTTGCAGTTGCAGCCAGTTCAGAATATAGATCATGTTGTCTCCTTAAACTGTGTAATTCACAGGAGATGCGCAAGGATGTCTTAGATGGAAGATTTACCTTACAAACTCACTGGAACATTTTAGAATTTCTGCTGATTAGTTTAAGCATCAAAGTGGAGTCACAAAGAGGATGTGCCAATGATTTTGTTTTAGCACAGACTTGTATATTTGACCTATATGGCAATAGGAAACATATTTATATGATTTGTGAATTATCTGCATTGTATAGCTATCTGCTGAAGCATCATGGTACTTACATTATGCATTCTTTATTGGAGGACAGCCTTATAGCTCTAGTAGCTTGATTGATTGCTACACATGATTAACAGGGACCAACATTAAAAATTAATTTCTGGGGCTTCTATTTAACCATGGAATAAATGCCAAGGAGATGGAAAAGGAAAAAGAAGTTTTGCTCCAATCTTTAGAAATCCAGACACATTCCCTCAGACTAACTTCCTTTTCTTGTAGAGATCCTGGTTTTTTCTATGGTCTTCTTAATTTCCTGCTTTTACAGGTAGTTGTTATGACCACAATTGAGCCCAAAATTTCCATTGCTAAATAAGACAGTCGTTAAGTGAGTTTTGCCCCATTTTATGACCTTCCCTGCCACAGTTATTAAGTGAATCACAACAGTTGTTAAATTAGTAACACGGTTGTTAAATGAATCCGGCTCCCTCATTGATTTTGCGTGTCAGAAGGTGGCAAAAGGCATGACTCCATAATACTGCAACCATCATAAATATAAGTCAGTTGATGATAAGCATCCAAATTTTGATCATATGATCACGGGGATGCTGCAATGGTCATAAGTGTGAAAAATGGTCATCACTTTTTTCAGGCTGTTGCAACCTTGAACAGTCATTAAACGAATGGTTCAAGCACTACCTGTATTTCCTCCCATGTTAAACATTTTATTTTTCCGTGTCCATCCTTTGTACAATGTGTCAACAACTAGAACACTGAAAGCACTAGGTAGAGCCCTATAAATCATTTAAATAAAAAAAGCAAAATAAAACTGATTAAAGTTTAGGGGCATGAGTGGCACTTGGCCTCTATTGAATTGAATGATTCCTTGGTCTTCCTTGGTAGTTCTTTCTGTTATACTAGTAAGACTTCCAAATCCCACTTGTATATTACATGAAGAGGAGGCAATATGATCTTTATTTCTTCTGAAAATCCAGAGTGGATTTTCCAAATTTAAATAGGTTGCATTCCAAGGAGTTTACAGTCTAAAAATTGACGGAGCGCTAAAGACAATGGGATGGAAGAAGAAGCATGAGGAACACAAAGAAATGCTCAGATTTGATGTCTCTGAGAAAAGGGAAAGAATCCATACTTCATGGAAAAAAGACAAAGGACTGTAAAGAGGGATTTGTATCAAAAGAGAAAGTATAAGGTAGTTTGGCCAGAAGAGAGGTTCAGGACAAATGAATGTGAGACTGGAATTAGAAAGGAAAATTATGACGCTGGAAATCCAAAGACAGGGGTATACGGGATGCAAAGATCAGAAGACCAATTATAACTCATTTCACGTATGATGCTTTCAAGTCTAACGATGACCTGTTTCATACAGGATGCTAAAATGATGTTGTTGTTTTTTTAAATAAAACTATAATTATATCTATCTACTAATATGGATGCATATTTGTTCAGTTTTGGTTTCTTTGGCTGTGTACAATATTAGCAAAATTCATATGTGCACATAAATAATCCAATACAGGTACTGTTAACATTCTGTGTCAGGATAAGTACGGTCAGTCTTTCACACATTCTTTGATAAGCATTCTAGATTTAATGATAATTAATAACCTCCATGCCCTGACATCTGCTCATTTGGAGGTCTGTGAAAGACAGTTATTTGCAGCAGCTTCATTAAAAAGGAAGCCCGAGTCTATTTCACAGCAGTTGGGTGATTTATGTCCTTGTATGTACTCAGTTCCTGGCCTCTGGGTTCATCAATCATCCCTTTTAGCTGAACATTTCATTTCCCAGAATTATCCTCTTGTAAGAGGGAGAAAGGAACAAGCTGAGTATACTCAAGAGTCACTGCATCCTTTTGGAGAAGAAGACTCCCCAAAAGTAAATTCATCCAATGAAATTTTTGGCTGGAAAGAGACAATGCATCAATGGGGGAAAAGTGCCTTTAATCTGTCATTCCACATGATGGAGAGATTTGAAATATATTAGTTTCATGTATTCAGAGGTCTGGATATTCAGTTTCAAATTATTCAAGCAGTTCACAACTGTTATGACATCAAAAACCAGAAGTGGTAATTTCCAAAATGTGCGTAGCTAGAATAACCATGCTATGAAAGAACTACTTACTAATGAATATTAACACCTTATATGAATATATGCTGTTACCCATGGAACAAACTGACCTTTGCTTAATTTACCATTTTTGCCTAGTTTTTCCATAAGGAAAAAATAATTCCATCTCATTTCTTCTTTGACTAGATTATTCAATCACTTCTGATCCAGAGGTAGCAGAAGAACACACCCAAGTAAATTACTCATTCGGAAGAAATGGGGCTCAAGGTAAGAAAGTTCAGCTGATTTTCTGTCTGTTCAAATAATCAAAGGAGCCCGGAGCCATGGGTGAAACAATCAAAGGAAGGTGAACTGAATCCAGTATCGGTACCTGAAGGACGTGCTTCAATGACGTATCTGGTGATGGGCCCTTTCCCTGGGTCACCACTCGACCAGTGGATTGTGATGGCTGAACCATATCTGGAGATGAAGGGTTCACCGGGCGGACCTGGAGCGCCTGCATTTTTTTAACAACAACAACAACAACAACATCGTATCATATCAGTGGAGAAATTGTGCTATGAGGCTACACAAAGACTTCAGATGAGCCCTATAAGAATCATGCCTTACAGCAGGGCTCTCCAAACTTTAAGACTTGTGAACTTCAGCTCCCAGAAGTCCTCATGGTGGCTGAGGAAATCTGGGAGTTGAAATCCACAAGTCATAAAGTTGCCAAGTTTGGAGACCTCTGTCTTAGAGGATGGTAGAGAATGCTCCTCTAGTATTGAAATTTAGTATTCTTGTGGAGCTGATGGTGGGTGTTGCATTTCCTTCTCCACATTGTCTATCTCCAGTGGCCTTAATTGCATCATCTTCTAAGCAGACATCAACTCGACAACTCAATCCTAATCTGTCTCTTCTGGGCTTTAATTAGAGTCAAATGGGCCAAAATAAGAGTGCAAGAAATGGTTTGGGGGAAAAACAGACAAGATTCCCCCGTCCTTCAAAGGCTACATTTCTTTTTTCAAAAACCTTTAAACATTTTTCCCCAGGCTGAGAAGGAATATGAAAAGTGACATCATCAGTGGACTACTGGGCTAAATTCTACAACCTGTTTTTAAGAATGTTTGGATGTTGCCTAATTCATTACACAAAGTAACATATTATTTAGTTATAGTCCAGCCTCAGCCATGAAGTTTCACTAGATGGCTGAAGGCTATTAAGCTTCGTCAGCCCAGCTTACTCATAGGGTTATCTGGTATGTGAGCAGAGGGAGGGGAATGGGAGGAGGAAGTGAATATTTCATTTGAACTCTTGAATGAAAGACAAGATATAAAACTAAAATATATAAATAAAATATTTCAGCATTAAATAATAAATGAAAGACAAAAAAATGTTACCAATGCTGAATTTTACAATTCTGGTGAGCTGCAAATACCACAAAAATGGTATTTTAAAGAATAAGCTATTTTATATTTATTTCTTGTTATCCACATACTGTTATATTTAAAAAGAAATTTTTGAAGCATTAAAAACGTAGATTGAGCTGATTCATGAATTTATAATATAGACATTCTGGTTTAATGTGGATGTAAGCTGTCCGGTTAATTAAACAATATACCTGCTATTTATAGGCATTTATCAGCTAGGGAAAACATGCCATGTGCAAAACTAAGTGGCTGCCAGAGACAAATTTTTTCAGATACTGGGTAATCCTTAGCTTAAAAGGGCTTGTTTACAATGCTGGACTCAACATTGGAACATATGAAGGAACAACTGAGTAAGCACAACTGAGATTCCTTTTACAAAGAGTCACACATACACGAAGGGCTCTGGCATTAGAGGTTAGCAGTTTCAGATTATTCTAATATGTTTTTTTCTCTTTAAGAACCCGTACAGGCCACATGAGTTGATGGCAACTTTTTCGATGATTTTTCCTAGGCCAAGGAATAGAGAGAACTCTAGAAAATCAGGAGACAGTTCAGAACAATGATGCTGTGTATAATTAGCCGTTATATTTATTTGTGCAGTTATCTCTTTGCTTTCTATGTTATTATGACTGTACAAAACCATTCAATTTCATTCTGTCTAAATATGAAGAAAGAAGAAATATGATTTTGCTACACTAATCAATAGACTTGGAAGACAAGGACAAACTCTTTCTCAGACCTGAAACTGAATCCAGTACTATTTAAGCATCTCAGATTAGGCAGGCTCCTATTAAAAAACTGGAGTCATAGAGGAAGTATTTCTGGGCATGGTGGTGGTTTATTACGGGCATGGTCCTGATCTAGTGGTGGAGCTTTCGCCTGATGATAAGGAGGCTGTGAGTTTGATACTAGATAGCGGCAGATATTTCTCTCTCTGGGCACAATGAGTAATTATCTGCTGCGAACTCTGCTTTGGCGACAGGAAGGGCAGCCAGTCAGTAAACACTCTGCTGCATTGAGTTGCCCTGACTCTACCCCGATGTAAAGGATTACGGGGTCATTAAAAGACAACCAAAAATTGGTCCTAGTTTAAATTCTAATTGTTAAGATCTGTTAAGAGTAGATGAAGAATGATGGAGAAAGCAATCTCATCTCTCAGTTTCCTTGATGTACCTTCCCCTGGCCCTGTGGTGATGTTGGCTTCTACTTCTGGACCATAAATGAAGGTCTTGGCTCGAATTCGGAATCGGTAGGTGACACCTTCGGACAGGTCCTTAACTTTCAACCACAAAGGACTGTTTCCCTTCACGTCCACAGTCACAATTTTGCTGACACCTGAAAGGCAAAAAGGTGCATATTATGAGATGGATTCAGGAGATTCGGTAGAGTGGGGAATAAAGCATGGTCTGGGAGCATCCAATAAAAGCAACCTGGTCTGCAACAGGGGATGAGGCTGCTACCTGGCCATTCCAGGGAAAGAAGCAGTGGCTGATTTCAGTACCCCATTGTCCATGATATTCTACTGGACCACTTGGCAGGATTAGGCCTTGGTTTTACAGTGGTTCTAATCCTTCATGTGAGAACACAGTAAGAAAGTGGCATTGGGAACTAGAATTTGACATTTGTGTTGTTGAATTATGTTTCGTAGGGCTCGATTTTGCTTTTTGTATTACAATCAGAGGTGAAATATAGCCGGTTTGTACAAGCCGGTAGGGAAAATTTTGATTGGTTTGGAGAACTGGCAAATATCACCTCTGGCTGGCTCCGCCCCTGCCTGCCCGCTCACCGCTCGTCCCGCCCCCTGCTCACCCCACCCCACCCACCCGCCGCTCGCCCAATCACTATTCATCTCACCTCCCCA
>JANHFL010001847.1:107366-138541 GCA_032468155.1 Oxyrhabdium leporinum
CTTATAAGCTGTAAACCGCCCCGAGTCTTCGGAATGGGGCGGTATATAAATGTAAAAAAATAAAATAAATAAATAATTTATTCAGTCATTTAATTTGCCACCCATCTCATATCCAAAAACTCTGGGCAGCTTACAACATAAAAACATTTAAACCATCAATTGTTAAGAAAAAAAACAGTAGATAAAAACATTAACAGATATAAATCATCAACACAACATGGCAAAGAACGGAGCTGGATGCATGGGAGGGGGGAAGGGGGGTTTGAATTTTAGTCAGTTAACCATCTCCACATATATCAACAAGGATACATGTAGCTTCCCCAAACTGGCTAGCCAGATCCCTTGGGTTTCCTGCCTTCTAGCCCTTAATTTCTATAAAAGTCTTTGCATTTGTTCAGAATCCCTCTTTCTTACAAAGCAGTAACAGTAGCATAGTTCTTTTCAGTGTTTTGCTCCTTCTTCAGATTGAATCCATGACAAAATAAAGAGGTGTGTGTGTCATGATACGTAAGTACATTGTTGGTGATAAAGCAAGCTTCCTTTTCTCACCATCATGGCCACAAAATAAGCTGTAAAACAGGTTCTGTGCTATGTTGAATTCGGCCGTTTGGCAACTGACATGTACTTATGACAGTTACAGTGTCCTGGGGTTATATGATCACATTTTGTGACTTTCTGATAAGCAGTCAACGGGAAAGCCAGATTCACTTAACAACTATGTTATTAACAGAAGCAGTGATTCACTTAACAACTGTGGCAAGAAATGTGGTATAATGGGGTAAAACAACATAAATTCCACCATTCTTGCAAATGATATAACACTTTGTCCCATTGTTGCATTTGTTACCAACAGTTCCAGGAGCAAACCTATAAGTTGCCTCAGCTGACAGCATGCTGGTGATTTATGGTAACTGCCTTATATTTGCATTATTTACAAATATGGAAGCAAAACATAGTGGAGGCAAATATATCCCAATAAATAGACAGCAAACAGCTGATACTATATTTGTTTCCCAAAGACAACAGCTGCATTCCAAGAATGCATCATCCAAGTAACAGCTGTTTCTGTGTCTCCCAGTTCGAACTGCTGGCAACTGCAAACTGTTTCTCTGACCCCTCCTTTCTGCGAAAGGGATGATTCTTCTTCTAATTACATTCCAGAAACTGGAGATCATTAGATACCAGAAAAAACCGCATTCACTCTCATTGATGAAATAGAAGTCACCGGCTGGATTCACTCACATATTGCACTAAGCTCTTTTTTTATACACACACACACACACACACACACACACACACACACACACACACACACACACACATATTGAATGAATCATAGTTCAGTGGATTCATCATAAGATACTGAGCTGTAAATCAAAGAAATTGCATTATGATCTAGTGAAATGTATGAACTCAGTCACGGTCTTCAGCAAACCATCTCTTTAGTGAAGGAAGATCCTCCTCCAGCTAATGTTACCGTATTAGCATCCTTGATGCATTACATAAACTAGAATTTCTAATGATTTTGGTTTACAGTGAACACATATGCATGCTGATGGGTGTTGCTTCTTTTTGGTTCATCTTACTAACAGAGCCAACAAAGATGCGTGACCTCCAGAAACAAGGACTTCAAATTGTCATCACATGTGTGTTGTCATAGATTTGCCAAGCCCTAGCACAGCTTTTACAATCCTGATACTACTTTGATATAGTAATGGTTTAATGGTTTAGCACAAGGTGTCTAACCATGGTAACTTTAAGACATGTGGACTTCAACTCGCAGAATTCCCCAGCCAGCATCGGGAATTGCTGGGAGTTGAACTCCTAAAGGTTGGACACTCCTCTGGTTTAGCAGATGATGAGGATAGTTTAGGAGTGCAGAATATTCCCAACATGGATTTGAATTGAAGTTGTCCACTCTGGAGGGAGGTCTTCATTGTTGGGCTTGCAGAGGTTGTACTGTAGCTGCAATGTATCATTCCTACGGGTGGAGTTTGAGGTGTTGGGTTATTCCTTTTTTTTAATAATAAAGCCTTTTCAATTGTGCTGATAAGAAAAATTCAGTTTGAACAGAGTCAAGGCAATGTGCTGAGAGAGACAGAGACAGAGACGGAGACATTAGGGATCACGGAATACCTACTGCAAGTTTCGGTTGAATAGTTTTAGATTCTCGTGGATTCCTTAACTAGGGTACAAGCTTGGAAGCTACTTATATATATATATACCCAGAGTTGTAATGCTTTGTATTTCTATAGAAGAGTATCTGCTGTCTGTTCAATTAGATGTATAAACCATGAATACATGAGGTATTTATAGTCACACACATTACCATCAGGATTATTTTGCTCCTAGCTGTCTCATACAGTCTTTGAAACAAGAAAATCTATTAGACATTGATGCCAGTGTGATATTCATACAATTTGCCTGTGAAGGTGGTCATGGCTCATATTTTCAGGGAAATAATGCTGATTGACCTTGCTATCCAGTGCCCATGCAGAGAACATCGCTAGCTGCAAGATCCTTTTCACTGGAGATGCTGAAGATTTAATCTGGAGATCTTTTTTCTATAGGTCATAGGTTCTAAGGCTCAGTTTTGTTGACCCATACAGACTGTGCAGATATTATTGATTCACAGACTGAGTGATTAGATTTATTTAGCGCTCTGCCTCTTGGTTCAGGTTACAGCAGTTTTAGCATTAGCGTTTAGCCGTATATACCACCCCATAGCACTTTACAGCATGCTCTGGGTGGTTTACAATGTAAGCATTATTTGCATATTGCCCCCAACAATTTGTGTCCTCATTTTACCAACCAGAGAAGGATGGAAGACTGAGTCAACCTTGAGCCTCGTCAGGATCAAACTGCAGACTATGAGTAGAGTTTGCCTGCCATACTGCATTTTAACCATGCGCCACCAGGGCTCAGTTTTTTTTCTCAAATGCAACTTTTTTATCCTTAAGAGGCACACACTCTTGGGAATAAAGGAAGCTATTTCATACCATGTCAGAAAATTATTCTATTTAACAAAAGATCTCAAACCTGAGAAGACTTTTCCTTGGATTACAGATGTTCACCAAATTTTTCCACCAGATTCAGAATAGCAGCCTCGCATATACTCACCAGGGGTTTCGGGAAGAAGTTCTTTCCAGCTATTCCTAAAGATGCCTTTAGTAAAAGCAGATCATGCACCAAACCTGTGGAATGCATGTAAAAAAGGGATTGATGTGACTTCAGTGCCTGAAGAAAGAACAGTAGACGGACGACAGCATACTAAGTTGCCTTACTCATCATAAAACCTACCCTTTTGTAAAGTGCTTTGGTTGTACAGGAAAATGCCCTGCTAACTATGGAGGATTGTGGAATCAGGTTGCCTTAGACATTGGCCACATTCAGTCCAGCAAAATTACACTGTATAATTCTAAGATCTTTGCTGCATGGATGTTTTTGTTTTAAAGCTATCACAGACTATTTAATTAGTCTGTGCATAACTAAATCTAAGATTGCAGCAACTTACACATTCTGCAAAAAAAAATAAGTAAACAATGCAGGGCCAATTAATGTTGGCATTAGGAAAAATTGTGAATTATCATTTATTCCATTTGTGTATGTTAAAGGGTGGATGAAATCTTGCAAACCTAGACAAGAGAATACATTCTCCCAGTTGGAAAATAGCTTAATGCAATCTTGAATAAATTAGAGCAGTGTTTCTCAACCTTAGCAAGTTTAAGATGTGTGGACTCCTAGAATTCCCCAGCCAGTTTTGCTTCTGGAAGTTGAAGTCTACACCTCTTAAAGTTGCCAAGGTTGAGAAACACTGAATTAGAGCCTGACTCAGGGGTAAAGGAAAGAATGCGTTCCTTGTACAAAGAAGTTATACACAACAAAAGTATCTTTGCAAAGTATGTAATTGTGAGTTTTTTGAAATTGTAATTCAGCTTCTCGGAGAAGTTGGTGTGCACAGACCGTGCCTTTTGCAATGTAACTGTCAATTTTTGCAAGGTTTTGCAAAATGAACTCAATGTTCTGCCCAAGAAAGGTAAACTACGATTAGTGCTTTAGAAATGAATGATCTGTAAGATGGATGAGGCCGCCAAACGAATTAGGTTACTGGAACATTTGGATAAACTTGCACAATAGCATATAACATAACGTGACATAGTGTGACATTGTTTTCTTGTCCCTTTTTTGTGTTGTGGTAGACTGGAAAGGATATTAACAGAAGTCCTATTGGGCTACCATATGACTTGAGTGAGTTGTGTTCTATTTGGTGGCTTACCAAATAGAGCACACAGCCGTGGTGGCGCAGTGATGCTCACTCCAGGAGTTCGATTCTGAAAGGCTCCAGGTTGACTCAGCCTTCCATCCTTCCGAGGTCGGTAAAATGAGGACCCAGATTGTTGGGGGCAATATGCTGACTCTGCAAACCACTTAGCGAGGGCTGTAAAGCACTCTGAAGTGGAAGATAAGTCTAAGTGCTATTGCTATGCTATAGCTGATCTTCCATTGGTATGACCTTTCTTTCAGGGAGGATTTTGTTTTCAAATCACTACATAAACATAGACAAATGCATAGATTGGATAGAACAGGGGTGTTAGCATATTATTTTCTTTCTTCTTCCAGAGGCCAGATGAAAAGATTTTTCCTAATTCAGAACCAGAAACTGTGACATGGGCGGACTCTATGATCATTCAGTTGTTGAATAGTTTGGAGGCAGATGAGGATGAATTTTATATTCTCTAGACTAGCAAAGTAAAGACATATATGCACACACCTGATAGATTTCACTACTGGTCTGACAGGTACATCTAACTTAAAAGTATTTCAGATATACTTAAACATGCATTGAGAAACAGGTGAGCTGGAGTCTGAAAATCTTCAACAAGCCCTCCTTCCCTGCCTTTAAACAAGTCTCGAAAATCTGGCTCTTCCACTATGTTTTGTGCTATGCAGTTGTTGGACATCTTTCAGTTGGGTTTTTTATAGGGAAGAAGATTTTTATTGTGTTCTGTGTTGTTTTTTTCTGTTCTTCCTTGGTATTTCTTGTCTTCTTTAAAAAGATAGTATGCTGCCCAGAGTCACTACATAAAGTTAGACAACTGCAGAAATGTTTTATAAATGAACAAACAAGACCTACCAGACTACTATGCTCAGTGTTGGGCATATACCTACTAACTGAGGGATTAGTAATGCAGTAATTGTAGGAGAAGAACTGGCAGAACCTGGAGTGGAGTTAAAAGAGAGATCGGCCTAGAATCTTTAGATAGCCACAAGTGAACTATGTCCAATCCCCCATAAATGCTGTTGACCCCTACCTAACTTCAAATAGGTGCTAATTGTTGGTTGAGAAGAAGTTAGTTGTGTAGCGATAATCAGTTTAATTGTATCTTCACATGTGGACTTGGTCTTTTCTGACTATCATTCCTCTTCTTAATTAATGGTTAGCACTTGTTTGGAGTTAGATAAGTGATAGCAGAATTCAAAGGAGGTTGAACTTAGTTAGCTTGTGGCTATCTAGGGATTCTAGGCTAATCCCTCTTTTAACTCTGTCACTCTTTCTCTTACAGTGATTGAACATTATCTGTAACTGGGCAATTCATGCAGAGTCTCTCCCCCACCCCTAAATGCCTGCTGGCCAGTGTTATGTAACCTACCTGCTTGCTGGGTCCTGCCCTTGATAGGGATACTGCGGGGGCCATCACCTGCAGCATTGAAGGCAAGGACGGAGATGAGGTAGGAGGTGTAGCCCGTCAGGTTCTTTAGTTTGACACCACTCTCTGGTAAGAAGAGTGTTTTCACCCTTTCAGTTTCATTCTGCCGCTGAGCTTCCCAGAAATAAATCTGTGGAACACGGGAAATCGAATACAATCAGAGGATACAGAAGGAAAATGCGCAGGAGAAAATAAAGAGGCAAAAGGATGAAATTAAGGATGATTTTGGCAGATGAACCTACTCTTCCATTCCAAAATGTGGACACGAAAATGTCAAATTTTCCTAAACTAACAAGTTTTCATTCTAGTGGTTACGCATCACGTCTTTTCTTTCAGAATTGTATCTCTTTATGTACCACCCTCCAATTATCCTAAGCTTCACAGCTGGATTCTTCAATATCATCTCACAGACACAGTTGCATTTAATTACTCTTTAGAAAGAAGCTCTTTGGCGGTGTTGATGAATTGGTAAACTATAATCACCCAATAACAAAAGAATACATCAAGATATACTTAATGAAGTGATACTTCAAGAGAAAGAATTAAGTCTCCCTTAAGTCAACCTTGATTCCTGATGACTATATTGTCTCCTGGGATCTTCTGCAATTTTCTAGCCTAGTCTATATCCATGAGATTTCCTAGTGGTCTCTCATTAAAATACTAATCAGATTTGACCCTGCCTAGTTTTTTTGAGACTAGCTACGGCTAGCTAGGTGCTGCCATCTAGCCACCACAGCACACTGCGAAACTGAAAAAGCAATGGCCCATTTAATAACTACCTAGTTGCTTGAAGAATTCAAAGATGCTGGGATTTCTGCCTCATAAATACACAGGTAATAATTTATACAAGCATTACCTCTCCCTTGCTTCAAGATAGACATCTGTCTAAAGTTGGAACTTGATAAAGCATTTCCCTTTCTCTTTTCTTTAATGTAGGGGGGGAAATGTCTTATACTCGAGCCATGGAACTGCTAATCAAAACATGGCAACATTGGGTGCCTCCTCTCAGATTATTTTCTACAGGGAGGAGGGAACTGAGGAGACAAGGATTTGGGAGGCATGGATGCAAAAACAGGTCTCAGGGAAACTAAGAGTTCCATGTGGGAAAATCTTCATCCATCGGAGGAACAGAATTAGGAATACATCTAGTATCGGGAAAGGCAAATATTAACAAGCTGTAGATGTGCAGTACTATGAAGTAAAGCTGTTCATAAACCATTTTAAGTTCTTTAGCAACATGACTTTGTTTATTTTAATGTTAATACAGTGACTGTACTATCCTACATCTTCTCCACGTTGCACATAATGATGGACTCAGAGACAAAGAAATAAAGGAGAGGGGAAAAAAATCTAAAACAGAGAAAGTTTTAGTGGTATCAGCAAGAAAAAGAGATCCTGCAGTAGTCTCCCAGAGTTTATGGGATTTTGTTTTAATTATGAAGAGCAAAACGATAATAAGAAAAGGACATTCACAAAAAGGAGATGTGTGACAAGGATGAATCTCTAAACATGTTTTTTTAATTGTTAACTATCACATTGTTCCAAGAATATTTAAGCAGGGCGTGGTGGCCTAGTAGTTAAGACGCTGGGCTTGTTGACCAGAAGGTTGGCACTTTAAGACCCGAGCACCATGCGATGGGGTGCGTTCTCGTTCTTGCCCCAGCTTCTGCCAACCTAGCAATTTGAAAGCGTGAAAATGCGAGTAAATAAATAGGTACCACTTTGGTGGGAAGGTAGCAGCTTTCCATGAGCCTCTGCCATATAGCCTTGTCAGCCACATGACAATGGAAGCATCTTCACACAATGCTTCAGCTAAGAAATAGAAATTAGCATCATCCCCTAAAGTCGGACAGGACTATATAGAGGAAATCTTTATTTATTTATTTTTTAATGAAAAAAAATGTCCCCAGAAAACCCAGGACAAATGAAATTAAATGAAAATATATTTTAAAGTAGAGGATCTCACTAACGGTAGGCGTATTCCTTGTATTACTGGAAAATATCAAGATTAAGATTATTCATTGTTCCACTAGGCAAAACTGTGCAAGTAATTAATTCTTAGTCTTGATTTATAGGGTGCATAGAATAATACACAGTGCAATTCTGAAGTCATTTTTGGATGATATCCAGATTTCCACGGAGAAGCTGGACCTTCCATGAAGTCATGGTACCAAAGAGATAGCAACAAACAGGTTCCATGGAAACACTACTTGGCACCCTGTTAGTTTCTTAGGAAACAAGAAAGCAACTTTCCTCAAAGGTCACTTCTAAACTGTCCCCTTGTTCCCTGATTGGACATATGAAGCCAGATGATGCTTATCTAAGATTGGCAAGAGAACAATTCTGGCTCCATAATGTACTTTCAACTGCCCAACTTGGAGAGAATAGATCAAGGTGGCCGTTTAGTAGTAGCGACTTGGGAGAATGCCAGACATTGCTTTGAATGAAGGCCATCTCTATTAGAGCGTTAATTGCATATAATAAGGTTACAAAACAATATGTTTTCTGAAGTACATATCTGTCTACAATTCCTTTTCTTAGCCAAATTCCTGCAGTTTTGCAGGTCAGCCAATCCCCGGGTGATGGCCCATTACTGGGCTGTGAGACATTCGAAACCAGGCAGTGGAAGTGGCGGGCGAACACACACATATGTGCATACACTTACGTGAGCTGCGCACACACTTGCCAGTCACTTGTGCAGAACCCCCCCCCCCTCCCTCTGGTCCACAAAGCTGGAAAGGTTGCGGAAGTCTGGTGTATGCATTTAATCCCTACTATACTATAGTATATCATAATATTTAATACATAATATTTTATATAGGGGTTAAATTAAAATTCTTATAGCATAGGGACTATTACATTCCGTTGTAATGTTATATTACTAATTATGAGGGTTAAACATATTGGTTTTGGTGACTATTAAAGTAAAATACATTTCATCAGGCCTTTGGTGAGGGAGAGAGACACCCCTCATTTCATTGCCCTTGCTATCTTTTATCTTTTTTAAAAATCAATTCTATTATTTCTTTGTTAGATTATTGTGAGCTGCCCAGATTTGGGCAGAATACAAGTTAAGCAAACAAGTAAACAAATAATATACAGCCGCCTTGCCCTGTTAGCTGTACAATTATTTGAGCTAGTCGCAAATATTAGGAATGCACTAATATTTTGCAGGAAGCTTTATAAAACAATCATGCCTATACTATGTGAGCTGGAAAGGCTGTCCTTTATTACTTTTGGGATAGAAACAGAAACAAGAATGAAGATTCCCTCAGGAGCAAAAACATCCCTGACCACGGGCACAAAGCCCCAGTGTTCTATTTGTAACTCAACAGCATCACTTACAGGTAAAAAGGTGGAACTGTGTTTTTTTCTTTTGTTCATTTGCACTCTAGCTGTGGGGAAGTCTCAGGCTTCCTCACATTATGAAATAGAAGTGGGGCAAGCTGTGATATACATACATCTATATTTATTATTTATTTATGTTCTGCCATTCCTTCAAGAGCATAAAGTGGTATACATGGTGATGTCCCCACTTATTTTTCTCCACAAAAGCCCTTTGGGGGTTGATTGGACTGAGCAAGAAGCAGAGACCGAAAACCACCTAGTTGAGCTTCTGTGGTTGAGAGTGGACTAGAATTGGGTCCCTTGTCTTCTACTCTGATATCTTAATTGCTACACTACATTAATTGTTAATACATAGGCTGCATGTGGCTCCCAATGCCCCCTTTCACAGAATCTCAGGCAGTGGTGGGATTCAGCTGGTTCACACTGGTTCGAGCGAAATGGTTTTTAAATTGCCCATCCACCCCCACAGAGCGGCTGACACGAGGGAAGGAGAAGGCCGCTTTCCCTCTTTCTTCTCCCTGCTCCTCCCCCTTCCCTCATGCCGGCCGCTCTGTTGCCTGTTTCTCCATTGCAGCACAGCGCCCAGGATCCATTTTGATGGCGTGGGGTGGGTAATTTAACAAATGGTTCGCCCAGGATCAGGTTGGGCCATGCCTCCCGTGACAGCCAACCTGACCCTGGGCAAACCGGTTGTTAAATTATTTAAATCCCACCACTGATCTCAGGGTGGAAAGAAACCATTATGTTTGATGTAGACTTCCATATTAAAAAATCCCTAAACACATCCAGGGAAGGAAGACCATTACCTCCCATAATGGTTGGTTCCATTATTGAATTGTTTCCTTCAGATTTTTTTTTTCATAACACTCACCTGTAGACTACCTTCCCATAATTTAAGATTATTACTAAATGTTCTGCTTTCTGGAATGATAGAAACTAGGTCTTGCTCCTCTGTGTGACATCCTTTTAAGTACTTTTAATGTTCTATCAAGCCCAACCCAATTTCCTCTGTTTCTCCTTGTATGTTTCCATCCCCAATCATCTTTGTTGCTCCCATTTATATTAATTTCATTCATTATTTTTCCTCAAAATGAGGTACTTGGAACCGAGCATATCACTTCAGATGGTTGAACTATTTTGGGTGCCAGGGTACTACACTGGTTAGATCAGTGTTTCTCAACTTTGGCCACTTAAAGGTATGTGGACGTCAGCTCCCAGAATTCCTTGGGTGGTGCTGGCAGGGGAATTCTAGGAGTTGAAGTCCACACATCTGAAATGGCCAATGTTAAGAAACACTGTTTGAAGCAGTTGCAGTACCCTGGCACCCAAAATAGTTCAACCAATTTTGATAATATTATGGAGTATTTTTCAGGGTTTGGATTAGGTTTAGAGAATGGAAATAAGAGAAGTGACACCACAGCTGGAAGAGATTGGGCTGTGTTCTTTGAAAATATGCTCTTCCCTATTGTCAAAATAAAGCAAAAACAGGCAGAATAACACCTGATTTTAAAAAGAGCAAGAGGGAACTGTAAGATCCTGAAAAATATTTGATTCTAGAAAGAGACTCTCAGGTTAATCTATATCAGCAAAAACAAATGATGGTACTGTGTTACCTTAAGGACTAAACAATTAACTTGTTCTCCAGGATGTCTGTGTTATTACCAATTACTTTTTTATGAATGACTGTAGGTAATACTGTAATGATCATTATATTTCCCAATATTTTATTTGCCACTGATTTCTATCCACCCGCCCATCAGTGTATCCACCTATAACTCTGGGTAATTCTACGCAATTCTAATATTCAGCAGACATTAGTCTGTGAAATGTTATGGATGAATGAACATGCTAATTTCCAGTGTGCCATAAAACTTTCTGTGGTGCCATCTAGCCTGATGCTGGACACTAATCTTCATTAATGCAAGCTTTCCTAAAAGATTAGCAATATAGCAACAAAGAAGAATATGCTGTGATGTATTTATGTAATCATGGCAGAAGAAACAGCCACAGCTGTAAGTCTGTTTTGCCAATTTATACCAAGCATAGGATTCTGGCTTCCATCTTCAAACATTTTTCAGGTGGAAAGAGCACCAATCCACCCGCAGGAAAGATCTTCCCTTCCCCTCCATTGTGCGGTTGTCTTGTAGCCCTGGTGTTCTCTGAGCTTGGTTGTTTTCTTGCATTGCAGTGCACTGATTATGTTCCCTAGTTTGGGTAATGAAACATCTGCAAGAAAAGAACCAAGCTCAGAGAGCACCAAGGACCCCTCATTTCAGCTCTGAGCTACAAATATTCTCCTTTATCGGTACCTTGTAGCCTTGGATGTCTCCGTTCTGTGTCTCAGGAGGTGGTGGCTCCCAAGTAATGTCGAGTTGGGTAGCTGTAATGCTTTGGATGACTACATTTTGTGGTGCAGCTGTAGGGACTGAAGAAAGCAAAGAGAATGAGAGTCAGGAATGCACTAGACCGAGAAATAAATACATGCCTCATACAAATAAATGCCATGCTTTGGCCATGGGCTTGCTCTTCTTGGGATCCAGGCCTGCTGGTATCCTCCTGGCAGCTTTGTTTTTATTGATGAAAGAATGGATTTTTTGCTTATTACTGGTTAATTCTAATAGTTTCCCTAACAGCTGACCCAGATAGCAGTAGCAATAGCACTTAGACTTATATATCACTTCACAGTGCTTTACAGCCCTCACTAACCTGTTTATAAAGTCAGCATATTGCTCCCAACAATCTGGGTTCTCCTTTTATCAGCTTCGGAAGGATGGAAAGCTGAGTCAACCTTGAGCCGGTCAGAATTGAACTCCTGGAGTAAGCAGTGAGTTAGCTTGCAATACTGTATTCTAACCACTGTGCCATCACGGCTGACCCTATCCAAAAGCTCTATGATTTAACCCCGAGTTAATCCTACATACCTCAGATGGACAAGTAAAAAAATGACACAAAGACCCAAAGCAGAAATACTCTTACAAAGCATGCTTGCTCAACTTACCAGCCTCGCCAACAAAGACCTCTTGGGGGGAACTGGTGGGCCCTTCACCCACAGCATTGTAGACGCTCATGCGGATCTCATAGCGACGGTGTTTGTTTAGATCTGCAAACATGGAGAAAATCAGTGATCCCGTAGGAGCAGGGAGGAGAGCCTCCATAGTAGCAGCACATGTTTTCTGATTAGCCTCTTCTCATTTTCCTCCCACTATTCCTTGCTTGAGAACCTGGCTACAGTGGCATGTCCTACTTTCTGTCTGATTTCTTTAGGTTGGAAAATAGAGGTAGAATATTGTTTCTGACTAAAAAAAAGCAAGCAGACACCAAGCAAAGCAAGAACAAGATCTCTGGTTTACTGTATGGTTTCTAACATGTGAACTTTAAAGGGGGAAAAAGCTTTTAATTATAGCTGTGTGTAAACGTGCTGTTTTAAACAATAGAAATAGAACTTAAATTATTCCAGGGCACTTCCTGTTACCGCCATTCATTTCCACGATTCCTGGACCTCATTTCCTCATCTCTTTTTTCAGTACCCCAAAGAGGAGGTTGCTCTCCTTCCTATTATTTCTCCATTTCATCCTACTGCAATTACGATATGGATGTGAATTGGAAATCCACTATTGATCAGCGTGAACTACATTTGTTCTGTTACTTGAATGGAGTTCTCAAATGGGTTTGGTTATGGTTATTTCTTGTAGCCTTCTCAAGAAAATAGAGTTAATTGTAAACCACACTTACTACCACTACCTTTAGAGAAACATGGCTCTAGTATATGGCATCTTTTCTTCCAGACATGCTGAAGGACACTAGAGGACACCATGATCCTAAAACAAGGATCTGCATCGTCCCCAGCAATCCTGTGGTGAGCAAGAAAGGGTTGCTTCACGCACACACGAGCCCAGAGACACAAGCAGAGATAGGAGTACAGGCCAAAGAGGGAGCCCCCACTTACTGTCCAGCTCGTGTTGTGTCAGGGAGGACTCGCTCAAGTTCTGCATGACGTATGTTGCTGTGGGATGGTCAGAAGGGGAAAGCAGTGCAAGGTTAGCTACATGGAAAGAAACATCTGGACAACACAAGCTAAACAAAGCAACATCATTATTGTGCAAGAAAGAAAGCAGCTCAGCGGGAAATTCCCAGTCCAAGCAAAGGAATTTGAGGGGTCTCATGAGTAGGGGGGGCGAGGGGGAAGGAGGGAAAGATGACGAATAGCTAGAAAGGGAAGGATGATAAACTTTCAAAGGACAAACAAAATTTCCCAAGCATTTATTATAGGCATTAGGATAGATTGAATATACATGTCCCATTATTCAATATTCCATAAAAGCCTCTACTGGCAACCAAGACCTTGAGTTGCTAAGGACTGACATGCTAACACAAAACTTGCAACCCCAAGAAGACCAAATACAACAATGCTCTGATGCAACAAAAGGCCATACACAGCTGCTCCAGATATTCTCTTCAGGGGAAGTTTTTATGCTGGATGTTTCTGCTTGTGCATTTTTGCAAATTTATAATAGAGGGCCTGGGTATATTTGCATTAGTATGCCACTGGAACGTCTTGCAGTTTTTTTACATAGCTGTTTTATTAACCAGTATGATACATACATGATTACATGTTGCATGTGAACCTGGGGGAATAGGTTTCCCAATTTTCGAAGTAGTGTTTTATGATGTATTTTAAGATTGCTTGAAAAAGATTGTTTCAGACTGATGGATTAGAAAGAGGAATCCTGGACAGTGCTGTTTTCGAATTTTGATGCACATCCTGGCTTTTTGCTGGAGTTAACATTTTCAGCACAAAGTTCAATCATGTATTGCTCTAGGACAATTTCTGGATTTATTAGCATTGGAGGAGTTGTACTGTACTGAACAGGAGCCATATCATTGTAGGAAGCATTTTGTGCAAACCTTAGGACCAGCTTTCTTATGAACAGCTTGCTTGGGAATGATACTGCAAACTCATTTAAAGGCAATCAGTACACAACAATACAGAGATCTGGTGAGCAAACTACATTCTGATTGCCGTTAATTCATACATTCTCTCTCTGCAGACTTACGGGTCAACTCTGTCCATCTGGCATTGGGACTGCCCACGCTATGGGCAATAAAGCCTCGTACCCCTTCGTATGGCAGCTCCCGATATCGGATGCGGAAGCCTAGCAAGATGCCATTGATTTTGTCCTCAGATGGGGCCTGTATAAGAAGACACAGTGAATGCAAAAGTGACTCTTGGAAGCACAAAGTACCCATGGCAATATCTCCAAATGTGAGAATTCTGGGGGATACCATGCTTTTGTATTTTCATGCTGTCCCTTGTAGCAGGATGGAAACCAGCAATATAGGCAGAACATACCCCAAAACGGAGGATTAGTGGGTTGAGGAAATCCCACTATCCATTTCGGATCCCTCCAGTTTTCTCCTGATTTCAAGTCAACATTCCACAAGTTGTTTTTCATAATTCTAGTCTAAGTGCTTTTATGTTACTGGTTCTCTGCCTTCCTCCACTATATGCATGGCAACTAGAGTTCTCTATACACCGCAAAAGAGGATTGTCCTTTCCCATCAATCCTGGGGCACAAGATCCATTTATGATGTCCTGTGTTTCAATAGCAAAGTCAACTACTCTACTATGAACACAGAACCTTTTCTTTGTATTAGTTATTGGCTTGAATAATAAAGTTAGGTGCGAGTAAATGAGGAACTGTTATTCTGCTTATTCAAAGTAAGTTGCAGTTCTGACATCTTTGTTCAGATTTACTTGTACAAGGTTGCATAATTGGAACTTCTGGAAAACAAGCTTAGAGCACTGTACCAAAAATCTAATAAGAATAAGAAAGAAAAACATTTATTTAAAATGTGGGACTCCGTGAGCATTCTGATTCTTTTATTTAGAGTTAAAATGGGGAAATGAGTGAAAGAATAGGTGACTCTACCTGCCAGCGGATCAACACAGATGTAGTGGTGTGTGGTGTCACTGACAAAATGGTTGGAGCTTCATCTGGGGCTGAGGGAAACAAGAAATACAAGTCAAATACTCAAGGTATTTTTTATGATTAAAAAAAAAAGCACCAGGAAATGCAAGGTATTTATTTATTTATTTATTTTCACATTTATATACCGCCCCATTCCGAAGACTCGGGGCGGTTTACAGCTTATAAGGTATGAAGTCATCATCTTTCACAGAAGTTTAAATGACAACTTCTTTTTGGAAATTAAGCTCAAGTGTGATTACAATTCCCTTCCAGATTGGAGGACACCATGATCCTAAAACAAGATGACTTTCTGGTGGAATACTTCACTAATCTGCAATAATGGTTCATCTTGGCCTTTTTTTTTACAGCCTCATCTACTGTATGCCTCTCTTGATTTGTTAAGGAACCCTCGTTTCTTCTGCTGATCATTCTTTTCATTAGTTTCTTTATAGATTTTACTCCATTATATTTTCTATTTTCAGCTTCTATTATAACTCTGTTGCTTGTCTTAATTGTGCCCAACACTATTGTCTCAACTGAGTCCCAGCTGTATCAATCTGCTCGGTTTGTCGCAGCAGAAACTTTTCCTCCCACAATAGCCAGCTTTATCTATGGCTTCTTCTTTTGTAATCTAACAGAAACAAGGCCATTACCAGTAAAACAAAAGAGATAAATCTACAACAAGGAAAAGATAGCAGAGGATCTGAATAGAGGTTTGATGTGAGATGGGTTATTTATTATACAGTGGGAAACCAGATAGTAGAAAAGGGGCAACCCCACCTTCTTTATTTCTTAGACCTGATTTTGTTTTGTTTTGTTTCTTTTGTCTAGTTGTAGAGCTAGTACATTTTGAAGATGAGATCTTTTCAGACAGCCTAGGCGAAAGATAATCAGGGTTCCCAGGAATGCAACAATGCCCTGACTGAATTCAAATTACTTTTTACATCTCTCTTCTCAGGATAGGAGGACAAAGGTTTTATACTGGGTAGTAATTCATGACCTTGCATGTTTGCATACCAGCCTGCAGTGTGGTGAGTGATTCTGACTCTTCACTGTATTCACTGTCACCAATGTCATTGGTTGCCTTGACACGGAATTTGTAGGTGGTGAATGGCTTCAATCTGCAAAAGGAATGCAAGGTTATCTGGTTTGGTTTTGGAAGAAAAAATTCCCACCCATGTTTGCTGTCTTCCGCCTGCTAAGACCTACATTCTAACTTTGGTTGTTGTTCTTTTTTGTTCCAAGGCCAGCAAATTCTTCCTAAGGTCTTTGGAAAAGCATTCTGGATGTAGCTGGGGGATTCAACATATTTAGTCCTGTTTCCAGACTTAAGAGTCATTTATGAAAATTGAGTTCAGACCGGGAGGCCACCCTTTACACGGAGTCCTTGACTTACGACCAATTAGGACCAGAATTTCTGTTGCTAAGCAAGGCAATTAAGTGAGTCCCACCCCGATTTTATGGCCTTTTTGGCCACAGTTGTTAAACAAATGGCTGCCATTTTTAAGTGAATCAAATGGTTGTTAAGCACATCCGGCTTCCCCAATTGTCTTTGCTTGTCGGATTACCTGTACAGAGTCTTAGATTATTTGGCTACCAACAATCTGACAAATTGGAACACCGAACAACTGTTTCCCCTTCTAAATAAATGTTTCTTGCATTGCATCAGTTCCTGCCTCACCTGTTCACAATGAAGGATGTGGTGTTGTGCTTCACCGAGGCAGAATGCAACATCCATTTCCCATCAGGGAGTTCCCGTGTTTGCACAGTATAGTATCGGACAGGTGAGAGCCCATCACTGCCTGGCTCCCAGGACAACAGCACGTTCCTGGCCTTGACATCTTCCTGCAACACAATGGGCTTGCTGGGTGGTTGGGGACGGTCTGGGAGATAAGACAGAGACAGATCACTGAAAGCTGGTTTTTCATGGGATGAAAAAAAACAATGATAGCGCTAGACCGGAGATTATTTCCAGTTTGGTACAATGTGAACAGGAATCCTGGTCCTTTATTAATCTAAACATGTATCTTTTTCTTCTGTACTCCATCCCAAATATTTGATGTCTAGTATATTCACTGGTTTCATACAAACCCTAGTTTTCCATTTTAAAATGTTGCTTCTGTGCAATCACAGATGGTTTGTCCATTCATCCAATTTAGAGTGATGCTTCCAACATCCCTTCCCCCACCACTTTATTTAAGCACAGTATATATAACTCTTTGAAAACAGTTGGGTCTGGATGACCATTCTGAAAGCAGAGCATAGTTGACAAGGTTTGAGGATTAATAAATGAAAGGCACGGAGTAATACTGGCAATCCTCAATTTATGATCACAATTCAGCCTGGAATTTCCATTGCTAAGCAAGACAGTTGTTAAGTGAGTTTTGACCCATTTTATGCCCTTTCTTACCACAATTGTTAAGTGAATCATCGCAATTGTTAAGTGAATCACTGCAGTTGTTAAGTCAGTAACACGATTAAGTGAATCTGGCTTCGCCATTGACTTTGCTTGTCAGAAGATTGCAAAAAGTGATCACAGGATCACAGGACAATACAACCATCATAAATACATGCCAGTTGCCAAGTGGCTAAATTTTGATCATGTGACCATGGGGATGCTACAACAGTCATAAGTGTGAAAACTGGTCTAAAGTCACTTTTTTTTCAGTGCCATTCTAACTTCAAATGGTGACTAAATGAATTGTTGTAAGTTGAGGACTACCTGTAACAATTTGGGTGGTGTGTTTTGTTTTGTTTTTTAAATTCATGATGAGTTTCACAAAGAACACTTTGCTTATAAGGTACAGGAGAGTTTGTTCAATTGCATAAGTAAGAAGAATGAGAAAATATTAACAAACTTAATGTGGAAAAATGATGATCAGTTCAATCATCATTAACTATACTACAGGCCTATTAAATGGATGCCTTTGATATATGGCCATTGATATTCTATAAAGCTTTTACTCCTACTACAATTCTTAAAAGATGAGCACCTGGGGCATATTTTTCCTAGAGTCTGAAAGAAAATGAGTTTTCCTCGAAACAAGCTTATTATTAGAAGAAAGACTGATGGCTTTTCAGCAATAATTGATAATTTATTGCACGATGCAGTTGTCTGCAAATACCTTAATAAGAATCTGATTTGTAATATACAAACTACCCATTCATATTTTTTATCATCTGCTTAACGGATTGTTATCAGTGCTGAACCCAGAGAATTTTGGTTTGCTCTCTTGTGGAATACTAATGTTTGCCTGCATCTGTTACTTAAGAGACAGCCATTCATGTAGATCTCCTGAAGGCTAACCTTCTAATTTGTCAGGAAATCCTTAAAAGCAGAAAGATTTTTGCAGAATTAAATTGAAGGCTTAAAGCCCAACTGGACGTCAGTCTTGACTTATTGAAGATAACCTCCAAAGGCTGAAACTTTAAAGCAAGGGAAAAAAACCAAAAGTTGCTTCTTTCTCTCTTTTCATCTTGAGCTAGGCCTTCCTTCCTTCCTTGAGGTATTTATCATTCAACAGCACCTCCCTTTTCCCAAGGTGTCCTCCATGCACTGAAATGGAAGTTATACATAGCTCTTCTCTCTTTGAAGAAAATGAATAGTGATTTGTGGGGAGTGGTATAAGGAAAGGAAATGTTGAATACAAAAATGGCTGAAAATGAAAAGATTAATTGCAATACCAGTTTGCTACTCAGACATACACTGCCTTAAGATAATTTTTAATACAGTCCTTGTGAGCCTAGGCAGAAGCTACCACACCTAAAGATTTAAAAAAAGTATGCAAGCAGGATGGATAAAAGCTAGGAATCTTCTTTGAAAGATTCCTTCAAGAGATAAATAAGAAGGAACCAGGTTGTTAACGAAACAAAGGGGGGGGGGGAAAGTCACCCAAACCAGACAAAAGAACTTGGGCCTGAGCACATGTGAAAACCTTCCCCAAGTCCCATCAACAGTTACCAAACCTATTCAATAAGCAAGAATAGCTGCCAATCTTGTGAATCAACAAAGTAAGGACTTTTGGAGACAAAAGGGGTCCTGCAGCCTGCCCACTCTTTGAGTCTTCTTTGAATCCAGACTTGGCAGCTTTTGTCCCTCTAACTAGAACTGACAGCCTAATTGAGAAGGATGCTTGGTTCGTGTGTGTGTGTGTGTGTGTGGCATGTGTGTGTGAGAGAGAGAGAGACATTGACACAGAGAGAGACAGAGACAGAGAGATTGTGCAAATGTACATTGTAACCAGTAAAGTTTTGCTGTTACTTTAAATTCACTGGTTCTCCATGTATTCCAAAGAACTGGTTGTGCCTCAGTGTTGTGCTGAAAGTGATTTGAGTGTGGCTGTTGACCAGGACTGTGAGTGTGTTGAGTGAATGGCCATACGTCAAACCTGGGAGTGCACCTGTAACATTATTATGACATTAACATCCTTAGGAACAAAAATAGACTCACTGGGAAGACATGCCTAATTTTTCTCACCAGTTCTGGATTATTTTATGTCCCATCCTAATTACCTCTTTTTTCTGTAGTGACTACTAAGGCCTCTGCAGCTTCACCCCAGCCCTTTCTGGTCTGTGCTGTGATACGGAAGAGATAGGTGGACTCAGGTCTGAGGTTGGTAGCAGTAAACTGGCGTGCGCTGGGGTTGAGGACTTCTACATTAGCTGAATTGGCAGTTGTAGTGTTGAGACGGTGAGTGATCTGGTATGCTGCAAGGGAGTCAGAATAGGACTGGGTAAGAAAACGAGGTCCAGGCAGAAGAAGAACATCACGGCTTCAAAATCTAAGGGACTGGTTTGGACAAAACTCAACAGCACTTTTTCATGCCGCTGTGGATAAAAATAGGATCGCCAACATGATCGCCAATGTCCGATGATGGATATGGCACAACAACAACAACCAGAAGAAAATGTTTGGCAAAAAGGGATACTGCCCCATATTTTGTCTTTGGGGCAGCTGAAGAAATACTTGTCCCAATGGAAGTAGACTGCAACCATGGGAGTAATCACAGAACAAGAGTCTGACCCAGAGGTTTGATGTGGATGTCCCTTTTTTACCCTGCCACAATTTTTTCTGTGGTCCCGTTTGCTGTTCAGAAAGACAAAAATGGGAGAAGCTCAAGAACTCGGCTCACTCTGGACTACCGAGTCTTACCTAAAATGATACCATTGGGAGCAGCAGGAGACTGCCAGATTAGCCGTACAGAAGTTATCCTCACTTCAGGGAAGAGAATGCCCACCGGTGGCCCCGGCACTGAAATACATCAAGGCAAAGGACAATGGAAGATTAGGTTGAGTGATTCAGGTATATGTTCATTTATTCATACAGGCAGTGACTGGAATGCACATATAAACACAGATTTACACAATCAGTGCTATCTGACACTAAACTCAGTATGGTTTTTTTAGGGAACCACAACACAGGGTGTGAAGACAGGGAGTTGCTTGTAATGCAGGATTAAGAGTTTATAATGATAGTGACAATGCACTGGACAGAAGTCCAAGCTCTCTGCCAGCAAATATTGGGTTCAAGAATTGCAACAAGCTAGATGGGACGGAACCCAGTTAATATTATAAGGATGTGGAATGAAGTTCATGGAGGACATAGAGAGAGGTAAAGGAAAATCGTACTCTTTGGCATATCACTGAGAAATGCACGAAGGATTCAAAAGACAATTTATTGTATGCTTAATAATTAAGAGAAAGAGTATGATTAGGACTTGAATTATTGAACGTTCTAAATGAAGATGGTGTTGATGTTTGGTTGCTAATCTTTTTAAAAAGTAAGTATTGCTAAGAGACAGAGAATTATGGGACACCTACCATCATCCAGTGTGCGCTCAAGTATAGGTGGATTGCTGGGCACACCATCACCAATGCGGGTGAAAGCAAGCACCCGGATCTCATAAAGGACATATTTTCCCAACCCTATGAGCTGGGCACTCCGAGAAGCATTGCCTTCCACTAACCAGAACTGGGCCCTGGAATCTGAATCCTTTTCCTTATACATGATCTAGAAGAGAAGATGCACCAATGATAAAAACAAAGGCAAACATTCCCCTTTCCCCCAGTGCTAATCAAGGGACCATTATTAACTGGCATCCGTTCCTGTAAAGTTGATAGGATGAGAGCCCTGGATAAGAATAAGGCATGACATGAAATAGAATTTGAGGGAGGGGAAATGAGGAGGGGGAAAGAAACAAGGCCATTTTGTGGGAACACAATAATTAAAGACTGAAAAAAATGTTCATTAAGGATTCCTCTACAATAGCAGGGTCTGCAAGTAGGGATTCAGGATCAAGCTAGAAGAAAGAGAATAAGATTAGGTGCGGAGGAATATGATGCTTTAGGTCAGCTCTTGGCAGTATGGCACAAGAGAAAGCAAGTAGGAAAAGACTACCAAATCAAGATCTGTATTTTTAATACCTTGTAGCCTAGGATAAATCCATTTCGATCCGCTTCAGGGATGTCATTCCAGCGCACCAGCATAGAGGTAGAAGTGGTAGCTAGTGCTGAAATATTGGTGGGTCCAGAGGAAGGCACTGCATACACAAAAAATTCAGACAATACACATTGCTACATTGTCCAGAACCTCACGTTAAATTCCAAGCAGGCAGTGATAAGCCTACCATATTGTCTTAAACAGCTGCAGTGGAAAAGAATACCTGACTCCCGGGTTCGCCCCACCACAGTCTGACTCCATGGGCCAGGCCCAACAGCATTGAAGGCCTGCACCTGTATACGGTACTCGGTCCATTCCTCCAGGTCCTCAATGGTGAACTCGCGCTCCACACGGTCATGGATGGTGTTGGTCAGGGTGTGGCTGCGCCCATCAAGGCGTGAGTAGCGCAACCGGTAGCCTACCGACTCAGGGCTGCCATTGTATTCACTCTCTGGAAGTGGCTGAGAAAAGAGATGACCCATTACTATTGGCCGGCATTCTACTCTTCTCTAGAATGGCTGCATCAAACAGGGTAACATCTGCCCTACTCAACTGAAGAGCTCCTAGCCTTTGTAAAAAAAGGTACAGTTTCAAAGGCTACCTTAGAGGCTGTGACTTTTATGTACAAATGGCCAAATTTCATTATCTAAAATTACCTTGTAACTTTCTTCAATTGAAATGATAAATACAGAAAATGGGCTTCCAGCCAGTTAATTAAAAATAAATAAATCAGAAGACATGCAAAAAGAGAGAAAAGTTTCCTTTTTTTTGTCTCATAAGGAATGCATACGGAATAATAATCAATTTGAACCATAAGGTTTTGAATCCTAATTCTTGTGCTTAATGGAAAGCCATCTAACTTCTGAAGTCTGCTCCCTCCAATACAGATATTGCTGAAAGTTTCTGATTTGGACTTAAGAACTTCCAATATAGTCTCAGAGGATGGTAGCATCTGTCTGATTGTATCATATCATTCCAAGAAGAGCCAAGGAGAGTTAATCTTGGTTAGTATTTCGATGTGAGATCTCCTTGGCTAGACTGGGAAGTTCAAAAACATTTTGGCAAAAGTGGTTACTAGCCATTTCCATAACAGTCATTTCCATCAAGAAAACTACATGAATATACCTATAAAGTCACCACATCAGACTTCTGACATAACTGAAACCTTAATTCTTTCACTGAAATTAATTTGGTAGCCTCTCAGTCTTAGACAAGAGCTGGTCTTAAAATTCTTGTTAGGGGCAGCAAGAATTTTATGGCATGGGGAAATTATAATTTTGACTGAGGGCAATGGGACCACGGGTAAATGTATATGTGTTGATTCAAAATTAAGCCTTATTTAGCTGGTGCCCCAGCTGAAGTCTTCTACCTCAAAAAATACCTAGTGTGGGAGTGAAGGAAGGACAGCCAAGGATGCCCCTTCAATTCTCCTTATTCTGATTTTGATCTATGCTTCATTTCCCACCCCTTAGTTCTTCCCTTGCTTACTGCCCCATCTTTTCATACCCCATCCCTTACCTTCCCTATACTTCTAGACTCCTCCATTTTACCCTAGCATGATACATGACAGAAAGGATGAAGCTGTATTTCAATTGCTCAATATTTCACTATAGCGATATCCCCAGTTTCTGATCCAGCCTTAACAAGTATTCTTAGCTTCATAGGAGTCTCTCTACTAACCTTGAATTCAAATTTACTACTGAAACAAACTATTGAAGTTTGTCTGGCTCACTAGATAAATAATGGTAAGGCTGGCCAGCCTGCTGGGATTTTCCCTTTCTCCCCTGCTCTGTTATCCTCTGCTTTTTTTCCCCTCCAAAAATAATTATAGGGCCTCCTCAGGCTATAGTTCTCACCATCCATCGTAGCCAGAGGCTGGTTTCACTGGCTGTTCGTACTGTAATATTGGCAGGAGATACATCAGGTGGAGCCTGCAATGTCTGGATCCTGCGGGAAGATAGGCTGGGTGGACTTGTCCCCACAATGTTCACTTGTCGCATCCGGAAACTGGCGCCAGAGAGGAAATGGGTTAATGTTGGAAGGGAGAAGAGCACAGCAAATCCTCCAAGATTTTGAACTTCCACATTCACATGCCTTTGGTGGCCTTTTGCTTTGTTTCTCCCGTGTTTCTCTTTCCTCTTAATATCACTGGAGGAGTCACAATACGTAACATATAAGAACATACAAATACGTAGTGCCCTACAAGTGTGTTCTCATAAAGCCCATATCTGAAGCAAAAAGGATATTATGTGGGGATTGGGCTACTTGGTCTAAACTGTGTGTTGGGTTTTCCAAGAAAACTTTAATGGAGAATAGTTCTACCAACAGGCTTTAGCCATGAATTTCTTATGGAACCTCCATGTTTGATGGTTTCAAGGTCTGAAGATGAATTTCAGGAAGCATCAGAAAGGTTTTTGTCTTGAGCCCTATTTTTTTTTGGGGGGGGGAAGGGTTTGCTCAGTTCTGACTGGGCTTCATGAAAAGATTGATTTTGATCTTCCTCTTCTTTATATTCTCATCATCATTGTCATCATCACCATCATTGCTGCTGTCTCCATTGCCATCATCACCTTTGCCTTTCTTTCCCTATGCAACTACAGTAATACAACAATATGTAGCTTGATTGGGATCAGCATCTTTCCCTTTTCATACCACTTAGTTATTTTTTTAATAATTGTATTAAACTAATTAACAGAATAAAATATAAATATATACAACAGTGTTAAAAAAACAAGGACCTGAAAAATAATGCTGTAAGTAGAACAACTCCCAACACTTTGACCATATTGTTTGAAAGCCTTCTTCCTTGATTTCTTTGTCAGAAAAAAAAATCTAATGAAACTATGGGCAAAGAATGCATTTCAGTGATCTATTGCTGCAAATCATGTGTTGATGTCTCTTTCCAGTGATGGGTGACATTTTTTTTTAGCTTTTTCCTTCTTCACTTGACTCACCTATAATATGTGTAGGGATTGAGATTGGGTACCTCCATGGACCGAGCCTCTGGTTCATTAGAAAGCTGGTGGATGACCAACCACTCTTCATTCTCTCCAGTCTGACCCATCTGAAAGCAAGCAAGTCAGAATAAAATTGGGAAAGTACGCTATTGCCTACTTCCCTACTGAACAGACAAAAAATGAGTTAACTAACATAGTAACATTTGGTATTTATGTTCTCAGGGAATGAAAAGCAAGACTGCTTTTATCTAACAGTAAAATAAATATTTGGATGAGTTTTTTTAAAAATCACAATAGTTTACTTGGGAGAATAAATTACAGCCATCTCATTATTTGTTATTATTCTGTTATTATGTTGTTGGTTTTCAAGCAGGAAAAATGCATACACATGGAATACTTTAGTACATGCACACAAAAAAGAGAACAATACTGCAATGAAAAGCTCTTTATGAAATACATTGGCCCTCCCCGCTATCTTTGCTTTCACTTAGTCACTGAGATTTCAAAAGGTTTGCTCCTTTTCAAATCAAGGATTTTCCGCTAGAAATATTTTTAGAGGTGACTATTTTTGGAGGTGATTGGATGAGATTCCTATATAAATATGAAATCTTGAAGATATGTAGTATAACTATGTATCAAATACCATTCTGTCTATAGCTCCTATGATCTGCTATCTCTATTTACTGTTTCCTAGGTATTCTAATTCACAAATAGTATGCTTTTCCCTTTATTTTTGCCCTCAGCCCCTGTGATACTTGATGAAACTAAGTTTTCTGAAATTAAGCAGAATAAAAGCATGCATCTCTCTCTCTCTCTCTCTCTCTCCCCTCCTCTCTCTCTGTGCGTGCTTAAGTCTTATTTTTATTTGAGATTGTAGATTTCAAGTCAAAACATTTACGTGAAGTGCAATGAGAGGGAAGCTTCTTTAACTTTCATACAACAGCTTGATGAAGAGCTATTAAAGGGATGAAACTTCCGCTGCTTTTTTACCAGCAAATGAGATCTACCTTACCTGAACCTCTACCTGCCACCTGGAAATGGAAGTCTTCCCATCATAACCAGGGCGAAACTGAAGTGTGACTGAACGGGGACCAATGTTGGAGATGCCCAAATTACTTGGGGACCCAGGGAGCTCTGTGAACAAGAGAAAGCAGAGAACATGGAACTCATTAGCCATAGCATAGACAATACCCATTGACCCAGGTATATTACATACAAAATGAAAATGGCATCTTGCCCAATGTTTGTACTGACAATTTACTTTACTAGTCATGTCTTCTCCACTCTGGTGCCCACCAAATGGATGGCTTTCTACAGTCTTTCCTATGAACCTGGCTAACGGAAGTTGAAGTATCATTTCAAAGATACTAGGAGGAAGAGAACTGACCTAATCTAAAAAATGTACTAGGAGCAAACATAACATGTGATTTGGTAAGAACCGTAGGAGGGAAGACTGGATCACTCTTTTAAAAAAGAATCTCTAAGGTAAAAAGAGGACAACCAACATAGAACAGCAAGTTACATATGCCATGCACCATAATGTAAAGATGAAATCACTATCAGTATCATATAATCAAATATAGTTTTGCTCAAGTGGGCAAGGTGGGGTAGGATGCAGTAGAGTAGAAAAGCAGTTTAATGTTTGTGTAAATACATGCCACATCTAAAGATTAACCTCTTATTGCAATATTTGTTAAGATCTTAGCTATAGAAATCTCAAAAAGGCCAATTCTAAACCTAGAATCAGGTGCTATGCAAGTTCCTACAGTCAAATAAAAATAAATAAAATGTGAAGAGGCTATAGAACCTAGTTTCCTAAAAATCTTGGGCTTCAAGGAAACCACTGCTTCACTAAAACTGTCCTAAGATGTTAGGAAAGTTGAGAAGTCACACAAATAGCTTTTGGCATGTAGTCTCTATGCCCTAAAATGCATCACTAAGTTCACAGAATCTGATTACATTCGTGCTCATACTTAATGGGTAACAAAACCATTTTCTAAGAATAGGTTGGTTCAAGAAAAGACAACCTTGAGCCAAGAAGCATCAGAAATGAAGCACTGGTTCCTGTCAGGGAAGGAGAAGGTTCTCAAGAGTTAAGTCAAGAAAGCAGTACAATTTCTACAGGACTAAAAGCATCCAGATCTCCCTAACAATTACTAAGATGTTGTCATTGCCCTCATCTCTTGCTTGCACCTGGCTAGTCACTGTAGAAAATGAATCCAGGGGTAAATAGGCCTTGGTCTGATCCAGCTGGAAGGGTTAAGCATCCTTCTCTTCTGCCTGCAACTCCACAGATAAGACTGTTTATTAGATCAAGGCAATGCTTTAGATTCAGTTTGGAAGAGGTGCTTTGGAATGCATGGGAGCATGAAAGCAGCATCTGTCTACAACTTGTTAAAGCCTTTGTATCTCTCCAAAGCATTGGCGCCTATGAGTTTCATGACATGTATATTGTGTGTTGTTTGGTCCCCAAGCATTAAGACCTGACAACAGCAGCAGATAATCTACATGACCCCAACCTCAGCCCACAATCAAGAAACAAGGAATAAACAATAAACAGATTTTGGTGACTGACATGGTGGCTTATTAATGATGCATTAAGTAGGATCGCCACCTACTTGGCAAAGGCTTGATATTGGCACAGGCTTCAAACAAATATCTAAAGTGATTTGAATATTCATCAGACTCAAAACTTCCATCTCATGAAGGTCACCAGGGGAGCTGACAGTGTTGTCTGTAATTTCATATTCATTACTTTGATGTTTGTTAATTTAATAATGCTGAAACTTGCGAGTGGTTGCTTGTTGTCAGATTGTGACGGGCATGTTATGTGCCTGAATAAACGAAGCACACACACTCAAATTAATTGAATTATTGAAAAGAACAAATATTGAAATTAATTGAGATTGACAAAGTCAAAGTTCAGTCAGGCAAGCTGAATTAAATCAGATATGGAATATTATATACTTCAGAAAATGCACCTTCAAAGCTGCACAAGAAGGTAAGAAAAGGCAAGAGGAAGATTCATTCTTCATTAACCTTAGACAAGGTTTGTTCCTTGCTGAATTTTATTATGCAGAAATATTCTGAAAAAAACATTGTCCCCTTATTAAGATTCATTGTAATCATTTGTAATCCTATCTTCCTTTAACATGCCTTGAAGTTGCATTTGTAGTTTTGAAGGTCCAGGGTATCATGATTTCTATTTGCTTAGTGTTCCAAACTGATGCTCCTCAAAGCCCTGGTTAAGAGTTCAATTAGGGAAATTTCCTGAAAATAACTGAATTGGTTTTGAGCGCTCATATCAGATCTGCAGGTTCGCTCTCTTGGAGAAGAAGACGTTAGTCTTAGTAATTTTCACAGCAGGTACCAATAGATTCCGAGACAAGACAGGTTAGCAGCTTGCAAGACGCTAGGATCTATATGGATAGTATACAGACTAGATATAGAATTGCTGTTCAGAATAATTGCCAGGAATAAAAAAAAATCCCAACCTTTTTGTACTGGAAAAAAGTACAACATCTTTTGTACTTGTACCTATTTTTTGGACAACTGTCCAAAAATGCACGTGGGAGGGGGACAGAAAGGGTGGGAGAGGGGGATATCTTTCCTGTTGTCAGCTGTTCCCTTTTTCTGAAAAAGAAATCCAACCCCTTAACCAAGAAAAAGGTAAACTTGACCATTGTCAATTCCTTTTCCCTACAAATAAACATTGAAAATCTACAAGGAAAATTTGGGCAACTATAGTTTTCACTAAATGATTAGCTGAAGTGTATTGTCTTCTAGTGGGATTCTCCTTGTAACTTGAAATATCTGGATTGATCGGTTTCTCTCTGTACTTATTGGGCTTGTAATTCATTTGTATGTACACCCACCTTTTAGTAATTTTTATCATAAGTTCCTGTCAAATGCATCCATACATTGGTTGTAAACAAAGAACTGTCCCCTGTATTGTATTCTTGTAGAATTCTCATTCTGAGTTAAAGGGCAGAGAGCGAGGGATCTCTGCTAAGCCTGGCGATGAGATACTAATTGCTGCAGGAAGACCAATAAATCAAGCTTACCTGGGGGAACCCCAGAAGAAATGGTAGAGGAAGAAACCTGTCCTTGTCCCTTGGATGTCATGGCTGCCACTTCAATAGTATAGGTGGTCAAAGCAGTGAGGCCAGTAACACGATACTCCAGGGTGACATTGGGGAGGTAATGTGTAACACGGGTGTTCGTGCGGTTGTATTCCTCCCAGGAGATTCGATAGCCTAAAAGAAGCCACAATGTATGTAGGTACATAGCGCTATACATCTTATATCCCTAGCCAGGATACAGACAGAACAAACCTAAATAACCCAGTAAAACCTTTAAAATCTACTTATTACAAGCAGAGAGAGAGAGAGGCTGCATGATTTTCCAAGAAATAAATATCAAAAGTCTGGTTCCCAAAATATTTATGATGAAAAGTTCCCTATAGCCACTAATTTTATCCTTACATCCTCAGCTATGTTTTTATTCTACCTCATGTGTCCTCATCATTGCCATCCTAATCATGGACAGGGGAACCACAAAAATCAGGATCTAGCACAGGGGTGTCAAACTTGATTTTATTGAGGGCCGCATCAGGGTTGTGTTTGACCTTGGGGCGGGATTTGTGGGGGAGTGGCCAGGGTGGCTGTGGCCAGCTCAATGCCACCCGTGTCAGGAGCATCTGTGGTAGTCAAGTGCTAAGGCAGGACTTGCTAGCCCTCTGCCAGTGAAAACAGAGCTTGGGGGGGGGACGGACGGGCCTGATCTAAGCACCCCGTGGGCTGGATCTGGCCCATGGGCCTTGAATTTGACACTTCTGATCTAGCAAATGACCCATCTCTTGTCCTTATATCTCCATGTTTCTTTGCATGGGGAGATAAAATAACGTGGAAATCTGTTCTGTTTAACCCAAATGAAATGTAGGCAAGACAGCATGGTGGTTTAACTTCTACTTCAGCACTTTCAATGAAGACTGGTGCCTTGTTTTGAGCTGGGCAGGGAGAAGAGTGGACAAAGTGAAAACTTCTGGCAATGGGCAATCACCTACCCAATATTAGGTGTTAATGCTGCAGAACTCTTCTTACAGCATTCCTTCAGATGTGGCACATCTGAGCAAGAAATCATGTTTAGGTACAGGTGCGCTACAGAAGCCCACAAAATTTTGGGGACAGATGGAATGCAATTTCTGAACTGACATAAAAGCTATACATGGAGGGCTCCAGCACCAAATTTTATATAGTTTCCAGCTCTAACCTTTTTAATCATTATCTTTCGATGATGGTAACATATCCTCAAGATATACTAATCACCTCTGCAGAAGTTTACCAAAACATAATTATGGGGATGTGTTATGCTGGAGGTGGTTGATTGATGAGGACAAATGTCCACTCCTGTACCATCTGTGCTCTTGGTTTTAATCTTTTATTTAATTGTTGCTAATCTTAATTTAATTAAGCTGCCCAGAGTTATTCAAGTCAGTGAGAAGGGTAGCATATAAATTTAATCATAAAAATGAATGAATGAATGAATGAATGAATGAATCCTCAAGGATGAGCCTCTTAATCTGGAAGTTTGTCTTCTTACCTGTTAAAATGCCATTCTTTTCCAAGGGCTCTTGCCAGCTAACCTTCAAAGATGTGTCTAAGATTTCATTGAAGCTGAGATGTCCCACTGGACCCGGAACTAGTCAAACAAAGAATCCATCAGCCAGAAAATTACAACAGAACAACCATTCTGTTCATTCTTCAAAAGGATAAGCTATTGTCCCCAACTTTCCAGAGGAATACATTAAACCTCTTTGGGGATGGATGAAAATTTAACTGCGGTAAGCATCAGGGCCTTCAGAGAAATATGGAAGTTTCACCAACGAAAAGCTAGACCTTTCAACTGAGGCAATAACAAGATTTCTGCAATAGAAGAGGGTATTTAACACATGCTGCCTGGTGTGTGTAAGGAAAGTGTGGGCCCATAGTTAATGCACATAGAGGAATCCAAGAGCTGGGCCTTGCCCAGCTCCAAAGGGAAAGGCCGTACCGTCCTCATGGGTGCGCACCAGCTGTGGTGGGCTGCGGGGTCCATCGCCTGGAGTAGTGAAACACAGGACTGAGGTGAAATATTCGGTGAATTTCTTGAGACCTGAGATATAACCAACATGGATATTGTCTTGGAAGTTAGGCCGTACTGTCACCACAGTCATATCTTCTTCTTGTACTGGTTCCCAGGCAATCAGCTGAGAGAAAATGAAGATAATCATGTTTTGATCAGATTAGTCTAGGTAAATATGTTGCACGAATGCAAGAAATAAGCAATTAAACCTGCCAGTGAAAAAAATTAAATCAAGAAGAAAGTTTATTTAGGAATGGCAAACAGCACTACTTAATTAAGTGAAAACAAAAGAGAGTCGAATGAAAACATTTTTTTTTCTTCCTCAGGTTTAAACAAAATTTGAGATTTTATGTGGGGATGTTAATTTATTTTCTACACAAACAACCCACAATATAAGTTGTTCTTTATATACAATATATCGTACATTTAGTAAAGGTGATTGAGGAAGGTTTCCTACAGAGGTAGGTTCTGTCATCCTTCACTGGTTTTCTCCATTCAGTGATGCCTTAAGAACAAGTCTGTCTGTTTGTCTGTCTGTCTGTATTTATCTATATTGTCTGTCTGTCTGTCTGTCTGTCTGTCTGTCTGTCTGTCTGTCTGTCTGTCTGTCTCTCTCTCTCTCTCTCTCTCT